>CAMRHE010000716.1:0-571825 GCA_947044405.1 Leptodactylus fallax | reverse complement strand
CTTGTTGGAACTTTGCAAACCGAATTACATTCCATAGGAGACCACACCTCCCACTTAGAAAACAAGATGGCGGAATTGACTGCAGCACACAATTTAATAGATTTTGCTAATGACATGGAAGAGGAATGTGGAGGTTATGAAATTGAAAATGGCTGACATCGAAGATAGATCCCGCTGCAACAATTCCAGAATCTGTTAAAAATGAGGACATTGTGACTTTTTTGACCGACTACTTTGCTCTACTCCTCCCTGCTGAGACCACTCAGGACCTACTTATCGATAGCGCTCACAGATTGCCTAAACCGAAAAACTTGTCCTCAGATATTACTCGTGACATCATTGCAAGAATTCACTTCTACCACGTTATAGAGAAACTCATGGTGGCGGTCAGAAACTCTCCGGATCTACGACACGCTTTCAAGGAATTACTCTATTTGCAGACCTCTCTGCAGCCACTATGACATGCAGGCGGTCCTTCGCAATGGCTACTAGAACCCTGCGTGAAAATGGTGTCTAGTATAAATGGGGTTTTCCTGTCCACCTAATCATTACTCATAATGGCTCCACAGTTGTTGCCAATACTCCGGAGGCAGCTCTAAAACTATGCCAAGCATGGGACCTGCACATCACGTCTCCAAGCATGGTTCCAGGGAAACGTTTTTCTAATAACACTGTGGCGGAGGAATGGGTTGTTGTACAAAAGGGGAAGAAGCACTCCAGGAGGCCTAAGAACTGACTCTTTTCCCATGCTGATACCCTTGAAATATATTTACAGAGGGGTGTCTGGGGGGACACCTGGGCCTCCGCCTGGGTGGTCCCCCTAGACGCTGCCACACCCCTCTCCGGTGTGTCTTCATTGGGTGGGGTAGCTTAAGTGATGACCAGTTTGGCACGTTTTGGGTACCCTACCTTCAAGATTTTCCGCACCAGATTTCGGGACCTACCAACTTGTGATACATTTTATGTGTCTTTTCACTGTTTGTGTTACTTGTTTATTTTTTTCTTGTTCGTTTTATGTTTACCCAGTGGTCAACTTCCTGATTAATCCTACTGCGGGATGGTCCAAGTGTCGCAGGTGCTCGGTGTCGCACTCCGCGCTTCCTGATGACACCCCAGCCCTTATAGCCGAGCAAATTGTCAGACATGGGATTTAAGGTATTGTCTTTAAATGTTAAAGGCCAGAACTCTCCATATAAAAGAGCGGCGCTGTGGAAGGAGGCGAGGACATCCCATTCTGACATTATCTGTCTTCAGGAGACACATTTAAATAGTAAGGATGCTCCTCGACTCCGCCACAAGAGCTACCCTACTCAGGTATTTACCCATGCGGTGTGCAAGAAGTGCGGAGTAGCCATACTGATTAGAGATACTGTAGCTTTTTCTATTGATCAAGAGATTACTGATGATGAAGGCAAGTACATTATTTTGGTATGTCGCATTAATAATGTCCAATACACCCTTATATCTGTGTATGCCCCTAACAAGAAGAAATTGCAATTTATCCGTAGGGTTCTCTCTAAGATGGATGAGGTGGCAAAAGTTCATGTGAAGGTGCTCTGGCCATCGCTGGAGTCTACTGCTCCTCAGACAATGTCAGAACCCACACCCATAGTCAATATTTTACAATCCCACCAACTTTTTGATGTGTGGAGACATCAGCACCCCTCAGACTTGGATTACACCTTTTATTCAAACCCACACCAAATATATTTACTAAGATTGATTATGCTTTGGTGGATAAATCGATTCTCCAGAGGGTTAGCTCCTTGGACATAGGTATTCCGACATGGTCTGATCATGCACCGGTTTCTATTATGGTGCAGGAACAATATCACTCACGTCCCAACTAGGTTTGGAGACTTAATAATTATATATTACAGAATCCTAAATACACCAATGCTACCTCCTCTGCTCTTACAGAGTACTTTAAATTTAACAACGGTCAGGTGAGTGATACCATTTCATGGTGCACTCACAAGGTAGCCATGAGAGGCCATTTCATCCAACAAACTTCCCATGCCAGGAAACATAGAATCCAGCAAGAACAGACCCCTCTTACCCAATTAGAATCCTTACATAGACTCAATAGAGTTTCCCCATGCCCTGATAGATCCAAGCAAACTTCTACACTGCATGTTCAGCTGCACGATCTCAACGTTTATAAATATGACCTTGCTCTGCCAAATTCAAATTGACATATTACTGGCAGGGACATAAACCCAGTGCGGATTTAGCTAGACGACTGAAAACCTATACCACCAAGAGCAGGATTCCCTTTCTTTTCAGTGACCAAGTGCGAAAGGTGGTGGACCCTAAGGGTATTGTGGATGTACTGGCATAGTACTATTCCACATTATACAATTTAAAATCTGATTCCTCCACCCCTCAGCCCACTCCGACTATTATAGCCGCCTACTTGGATTCAGTAGATCTCCCCACTATCTCACACTCTCAAACGCTCTCCCTTCTCTTCCCGATCTCACAGGAGGAAGTGACACAGACAATTAAAGCATTGCAGATGCATAAATCACCTGGGCCAGACGGGTTAACGAATGAGTATTATAAAAGTAACCGACTCCTTTTGGTCCCGTACCTTACCCGCCTGTTCAACTGCATAGCTGACTCAGGGTCCCCTCCAAGAGAAATTCTAGAGGCTTTGGTGATTACGCTGCCTAAGCCGGGAAAGACTCCTGACACCCTTCCCAACTTCAGGCCTATCTCCCTCTTGAACATGGATTTAACCCCTTAAGGACACAGCCCAAAAGTGCTTTAAGGACCAGGCCTTGTTTTTCAAAACTGACATGTGTCACTTTATGTGGCAAGAACTTTGAGACGCTTTAACTTACACAAGTGATTTTAAGACTTTTTTCTCGTGACACATTGTACTTCATGTTAGTGGTAAAAACTAATCAATATTTTTGTATTTATTTATAAAAAAATAGGATATTTGATGGAAATTTGGAAAAAAAAATCGCAATTTTTAAAATGTGAAATTCTCTGCTTTTCAGACAGATAGTCATACCACCCAAATACATTAATAAATATTATCTACCATATCTCTGCTTTATATTGACATTATCTTTTAATCGTCCTTTAATTTATTTTGGATGTTATAAAGCTTACAAGTGTAACAGCGATTTTCCAGATGTACAAGAAAATTTCCCAAACTAATTTTGTAGGGATCACTTCAGTTCTGAAGGGAATTCTGAAGGCCTATATATTAGAAACCCCCCATAAATCACCCCGTTTTCAAAACTGCACCCCTGAAATAATTCAAAACAGCATTTGGGAAGTTTGTTAACCCTTTAAGCATTTCACAAGAATTAAAACGATATCGAGGTGAAATTTAGACATTTAAATTTTTTCCACTAATCCCTTCATTTAGCCCTAAATTTAACACATTCACAAAGTGTTAAAGGAGAAAATGCATCTCCCAGTTTATTATACAATTTCTCCAGAGCACAGAAATACCCCACATGTGGGTGTAAACTAATGTTTGGGCATTCGGCAGTGCACGGAAGGGAAGGAGCGACACTGGGGGTATGAAAAGCAGATTTTGCTGGAATAGTTTTCAGGTGTCTCATTTGCAAAGCCCCTAGAGTACCAAAACAATGGAAACCCCCTAAAAGTGACCCCATTTTGGAAACTACACCCCTCACAGAATTCATCAAGGGGTATAGTGAGCATTTTGACGCCACAGCTGTTTCACAGACTTTACTAACATTGGGATGTATAAATGAAAAATTACTTTTTTTCCAGTAAGCTGTCCATTTAGCCCCAAATTTTTCATTTTCACAAGAGGACAACGGAGAAAAAGCTCCCCAAAGTTTGTTACACAATTTCTCCTGAACACAGAAATGCCCCATATGTGGTTGTAATCTGCTGTTTGGGTACATGGTGGAGCTCAGAATGGAAAGAGCGCTATTTAGCTTTTGGAGGGCAGACTTTGCTGGAATAGTTTTCAGGTGTCGCATTTGCAGAGCCCCTAAAGTACCAATACAATGGAAACTCCCAAAAGTGACCCCATTTTGGAAATTACACCCCTCACAGAATTTATCTAGGGGTATAGTGAGCATTTTGACCTCACAGCTGTTTCACAGATTTTATTATCATTGGAACGTAAAAATGAAAAATTACTTTTTTTCCAATAAACCGTCCATTTAGCGACATATTTTTAATTTTTGCAAGGGGTTAAAGAAGAAAAATCACCCCACAGTTTGTTACACAATTTCTTCTGAACACAGAAATGCCCCATATGTGGTTGTAATCTGCTGTATGGGAACATGTGCTGATGTGCTCCTGACCCTCTCCCCATATTTCGCTCCCAAACCTCATATTGGTCCTGTGGGATTATGGTCATTTTTCCAGGTACAAGGTTAACCCCAGGAAAACGGAGGCTCTACCTCTGAACATTCCTGCCCTCCATCTCTTCTGTGGTAAGTAACAACTTTCAGTGGAGAGACTGTTCTCTTCGCTACTTAAGTGTCCAGTTGACTTCCTCTTATGCCACCCTGTATTCAGTCAACTAACCTCGGCTGTTTCGTGACCTTCGGGCTCTCCTACATAAATGGCGTCCCCTCCATATTTCCTTGATTACAGCCGTTAAACTGACGCTTCTCCCTAAACTTCTCTACTTCTTTGAAATACTGCTGGTGGCTATCCCTCGAGCTGAACTGCGCTCCCTCCAAAAGGCCATCTTTCTTTTTATTTGGAATGGTAAGCGGCACTGCATTCCTCGCTCTTTTATGCTAGCTGGTAAGGCAAAGGGGGGTTTGACGGTCCCACATTTGCTCCACTATTATTGGACGGCCCACTTGCGCTGTATTCCATTCTGGGCATCGGCACAGGCCTATACTAAGTGAGTGGAGATAGAAAATCTCTGGCTAGCTCCTATCCATCCTAACACATTCTTGTGGGTCCGTCCTGGGGATGGGGAAGTGGAAGGAAGAACGGGAGCGGGAAGGGGGGAGAGGAAGGGCAAAGGGTGAAGGAATGAGTAAAAGAAGTAAAATAAAAAAGGAAAAGAAAAAAGGGGAGTTAACATGGTCGGTAATTAGTTTTGCAGAGTCAGGGCAAAATCAAGTGCTTCCCAATCAGAGGGGGTCCTCTGGAGGGCCAAGAAAGAGCAAAAAACTTAGCTGATCCATGATGCCAAAGATTTGCTTGCTTGCCTGCCAAGGGTGCCACAGGAGGGCTACTTTCTCTGATGTGTCATGTTCCTTGTCATTCAACAGCTTCAAACAATAGAGGTGGTCAAATCTCATTAACCCGTTCAACCACCATTGGGGGCAACTGGGGCTTCCAGTGTCTAGGAATCACATCTTTAGCTGCGGACAGGAAATGAGACCTTTTCTGATCTTGGCCAAAGGGCCAGGTAACAGGGAAAGAAGAGCCAACTGAGGAGATGGTGATTGAGTACTGCAGGTGACTTGTATGTAGATATCAACGATCTCAGTCCAAAATGGTTGTAGCATGGGCACGACCACCATATGTGGAGAATAGAGCCCTCGGCTGTTCCACACCTCAGCGGTCCGACACCTCTGGAAACAGTTTCTGGAGAAGGGCAGGAGAAAGAATGAAAATGTTCTATCAGTCTTGGTATGAGAGTTGAATTCCCAAATCTCTGTCTCAAGCCACAACAAATGAAGTGGAACCAGTCTGTTGCTTCTTGAGGAGGATTCAGTAAAGAAGAGATATCACATGAGCAGGTCTGTCGCTAAGTAGCAGGAGTGTGTCTAGGCCGGTGCATTGAAAGAACCCCTTACCCCTGCGCATATTCAAACCAGGACAGAATCTCAAGCCACAACAAATGAGGTGGAACCAGTCTGTTGCTTCTTGAGGAGGATTCAGTAAAAGGATATCACATGCAGGGCCGGCGTTAGGGGGGGGCAAACTGGGCAATTGCCTGATGACTCCGGATCCCGGAGTCAGGCCCGGCCATATAAATAACATAAAGGGACCCAGCGCCGCAAGGCCCTTTCCCGAGGTAAGTAAAAATAATAAACATTTTTACTCACCTGTCCTGGCGTCCGACGTCATCGTCTGGCGTTCCGGACATCACCACTGAGGCCAGGCCACAGTGGTCACGTGGGGCATGCTGACAGCGTGCCTCACGTACTTGTGATTGGGCCTCAGCGGTGACGTCCACAACGCGTGACGTCAGCCGCAGAGAAGAGGAAGCGCCGGCGGGGATAGCGGAGCAGCACGAGGAGGCCCAGCAGAGGTAAGACAAGGTCAGTGTAGCTGTTTGTTATTTTCCCTTACCTCCCCGGGCCTTCGATTATTATACTCTGGGGTCTGAAGAGACCCCAGAGTAAAATATAATAATAGCACTGACGGAGTCTGTAGGGCCACTGTGGAGCATTATACTGGGGAGGGGGCCCTCCGGAGAGAGCATGTTATATTCTGTGGAGCATTATAATGTGGGGGGGCTCTGGAGAGCATGTTATATTCTGTGGGGTTTCTTTTGAGCATTATGCTCTCCAGAGGGGTTCCCCAGTATAATGCTCCAAAGTGGCCCCACAGAATATAAAATGCTCTCCAGAGGACCCCCTCCCAGTATAATTCTCCACAGTGGCTCCACACAGTATAATATGCTATTCAGAGGGTCCCCCCAGTATAATGCTCCACAGTGGCCCAAAACAGTATAAAAGTCTCTTCAGAACCCTCCCCCCACCAGTATAATGCTCCACGGTGGCCCCACACAGTATAATATGCTCTCCAGAAGGGGCCCTCCAGTATATTATACTGTGTTGGGTCTACTGTGGAACATTACACTGGGGGACACTCTGGGGAGCATAATATATTGCGTGGGGCCACTGTGGAGCAAAATACTGGGGGGGGTACCGTGGAGCATTATACTAGTGGCGGCCCTCTGGGGAGCATATTATACTATGGGCCACTCTGGAGCTTTATATTGGGGGGAAGGGGCAGTGTGGGGAGCCTGTTACACTCCACAGTGGCCCCACACAGTATATTATATTGTGTGGGGCTTTTCGGGATTATATTATACTCTGTGGGGCTATTGTAGAGCATTATACTGTGGGGGACTATGTGCAGCATATTATACTGTGGGGGACCACTGTGGAGCATTATACTGTTGGAACCCCTCTGGGGAGTATATTCTACTGTGTGAAGGCCATTGTGGAGCATGTTATACTGTGTTAGGCCACTGTGGAGCATTATACAGGGGGGCACTGTGGGGTGCATATTATACTGTATGGAGCATATTATATTGTGTGGAGCTGCTGGGGAGCATATTGTACTATCTGGGGCCACTAAGGGGTACTATCTGTGTGGGCCACTGTGGAGTATTATACTGTGTGGAGCCTTATATACCATGTGGGGCCACTATGGGAGGCTCAGGGGAGCATTTTATACTGTGTGGGGCCACTGTGGAGCATTATATACCATGTGGGGAAACTGTGGAGGGCTCAGGGGAGCACTTTATACTGTGGAGCATTATATACCGTGTGGAACATTATACTGTGGGGGAGGGGCTCAAAATTCCTGCTGGCAGCCCTGTGTTCTATGTCTGCATCACAGCTCCCTCACTATAATCTTGCACCTACGTGTAGTGCCCCATGGCCATGTCATTCCCCATACAGTACTGTGCATGAACTGGCCAAGGAGATATTGGGGCCTGCACAGTACTATAGGGGCTGACTATACGGGGATCATACTCAGTAACACGTGGACAAAACTGTTGGTACCTCTCGTTTAATGAAAGAAAAACCCACAATGGTTACAGAAATAACTTGAATCTGACAAAAGTAATAATATATAAAAATACTATGACAAACCAAAAAGCTTCTAGGAGAATGACCTATGGCTAAGAGGAAAACATTGAACTATTCTGAAGTGGCCTTCTATGAGCCCTGACCTAAATCCTATTGAGCATCTTTGGAAGGAGCTGAAACATGCCGTCTGGAAAAGGCACCCTTCAAACCCGAGACAACTATTATTTATGAGGGGGCTATTATTTATAAGGGAGCAGTATTATTTTTACGGGGTGACTGTTACTGATAAGGGGGATATTACTGATACAGGGCACTATTTATCATTTATAAGGGAGCTATTACTGATAAAGGTGTAATATTATTTATAAGCAGGGACTATTATTTATAAGGAGGCGCTATAATAACTGATGACTGGGTGCAAAAATCTATTAGGTGGTACAAAGGTGCTCATTTGAATTGTGTGTGGTAAAATGGGGCTTGTTATTACTTTTTTGTTGGCAGAAAGGAGGCGTTATTATAGGGGCTGCCACTGGAAGACGATGGTGTTGTTTGCATATCAGCATTTGGGGCCCTGCTTTTAATTTTGCCCAGGGCCCCACTTTGTCTAAAACCGGCCCTGATCACATGAGCAGGTCTGTCGCTAAGTAGCAGGAGTCCCTCTAGGCCGGTGCATTGAAAGACCCCCTTGGTCGAAGGACACAAAGGAAACCTTGTAGCTGCGCATATTCAAACCAGGACAGAATCTCCTTGGAGCAGGACCCTTGTAGAGCAGAAAAGGGGGGCAAGGTGTAGTCCACTGCCCTCCAAATCAGGAAGCAGTCCCTGTGTACCCCAGGGGAGAATGTAGGGTCGTCCAATAGCGTGTTCATTTTTCCGGGCAAATGTGACAGCTGAAAGCGGAACAGTAGCCTATCCTAGAGGGCCAGAAATTGATATGTGAGATTGGCCAGGTGAGACGCCGGGGGGTGATGTGCGGGGGCCACCCAGGGAAGGAAATGCAGTAGACATGGTCTCTGTGATAATTAAGGGGACTCCAATATATGTATCTCTGTACAATTATGTATCTGGCTGACCCCTTATACCCCCACCTCCCCTGCAGACCATGTGTTCCAACTTCCCCCTCTGCTCGGTTACTCTGAGCTGGGTCCCTGTTGTGGGGTAATTACCATCCCTTTGTTATATTGCTCTGGGTAATTAACACTCCTTTGCAAGTACCCTACCTCTCCCCAGGAGATTTCCTGATGAACCACAGCCACACAGTGGTCAGTTCGGCACCAATTATACATCAGAGAGATCATAGTTTTATGCCCATATATCAAAAGGGGGGCACCTCACAGTTACTCCAATAAATTCTGTGGGTGCCCCATAGAAAGGCGCACGCGGTCAGCCCAAACATGGAGCCATTGTGAGCCCAAGGCAGGTCCAGACACCCAACTCCCTACCCAAAGGGAATTGAGGTGCCATGCTTGGTATGTATACGAAGAGGGTTTCACCCCGAGTTCTCCGCTTCCACTTACCTGACCATACGGTCGCCGGATAAGGAGCCCGAACTATTTTCTAGTTCAGGGGATCCATGCTAGTAGGTGTAACTTCCCTCCCCCGTGACATCACTCTGGGCGGGGGCAGGGAACACACAAAAGCAAAGCATGCTGCTAGCACATGGTCTTCTGCCCATTACTCTGCTGGGATCATCTGCTGTTGGTCGTTCATAAGATACGTGCCCTGGATCAAAACCTGGAGGCCTGAGAAACCATCACAAGCTGGTGTTGGTAATATATATTCTTTTCTTTCTGTTATTTCCATTTTTATTTTATGTACCGTGTTGTGCTGGTTTCACTTGTATTTGCTTGCTAATCGCTGCATGTATTCTATGTATGTTTTAAGTGTCTGGTGCCGACCCATTTCGGGGTTAATAAATATATAAAATTTAGAAGGCCCGTCTTGCGTGTTATCCTTTGTTGACCCACCACACTCACGGAAAGTGGGTGTGAGGTAATGGAAGCGATCTCAGGTAGGCCAGAAGCGGTTTCTGGTAAGAAGAGATCCTTCACAGTCTCCCTCCAGGGAAACCCACTATTTACTCTGCACTCTAGGACCAACCACCAGGCAAAAGATGCGGTGGGAGTAAAGTTCGGGAGGTCGACACCACTGTGGGATTTTAGTCTAGTAAAATGTTATGAAATTAGTATGAGGTTTGGAGGAGCCCCATATGAATTTGGAAAAGGCTCTACAGAGAGTCATCAGGTACAAGGAGGGGAATAAGGGCAGGGACTGCCTGGTCCAGGTACAAAAAATGTGACAAAATGTCCATTTCAATGATGTTCATGTGATCAAACCTAGATAATTGTATTTCTTTAAAGGGAGTCTATCACCTACACCAGCCAAGATAAACTACTGTTATAGTAATATAATAAATATAGTAATAGTACCCACTGCAAAGACAATTCCAAGCATACCTTTGATATGTAGATTTGCCCGAAAGGATAACTATAAAATAATGTTTTTAAACAAATGATCCTCAAGGAGCACAGGGGGCATTATTGAAGTCAGGGCCGGCGTTAGGGGGGGCAAACTGGGCAATTGCCCAGGGCCCCAACACCCATAGGGGCCCCATACTTTGCCTACTATTAGGACTCTTAATCGGCAGTAGATGACACATCGGCAGATGCAGGGTGTGCTGGTCGCTGCTTGTACAGTTTGCCGGCACTTAGTTACTAGCTTCCCCCCTCCCCCCATGCAGTGAGGCATCCAGCACATCGCAGTGTGCAGGGGGGGAGTCTGCTGCGATGCTCTCACTATTGCCAGACAGAGCTGCACAGGAGCTTCCTCCATTTCCAGTTCACCCAGCAATTCAGCCAAGTGTAAGTGTATGTTTTGTGTAAAATATGTATATAATATGTATATAATCTGTATATATGTGTATATTTGTTTACAGTATGTGTGCTAGCTACTGTGTGAGTACTGTATGATTGTAGACAGGTATGTGTGTGTGTGTATATTGTATATGAATGTATGTGTGTAAATATATGGTATATATGTAGGTATATACAGCATATTATTGTCTATCTATATTTTCTTCTGTACATGTGTACCATTATACATACTAGAATTGTATTGTATAGTGTGATGCTCAGTATATTGAGATGTTAAACAGGTTGTCCAGGAATTACTGTTTTCTGCAAGGAGGCCGGGGAAGGTGAAAAATAAGAAAGCGCATACTCACCTGTCCACGGTGTCGCCCACAGCTGTCCGGTCCAGTGGCGCCCGGGGGTTGTTCTGGCAGAAGTCCTCGCCGCACGTAACTGCTGAGGCCACAGGTGACGTATGTGAGTGACATCCCGGTTCCTTTCCTTAGGCTGCTGAGGCAGATGATAGGCCTCAGCGGTTACGTGTGGCGAGAACTGGCACTCGAACATGCCCTGGGGCGCCGCTGGACCGGACAGGGGTGGGAGGACCAGGGACAGGTGAGTGTGGGTTTTATTTTTCACCTTCCCCGGCCTCCTTGCAGAAACCTGTAATTCCTGGACAACCCCTTGAAGGATTAGCCCCAACACAACAAAATGCAGCTAAAAAGCACAGGAGATAAAAAGCAGCAAAAACACATTGTTTTTTTTTCCCACAGCATTTTTCATTGAGCTTTTGATGCATTTTTCTCTGCACTTTCTTCCCCTATTAGGGTAAATATATGTGGAAATTCCCGCACGTTTCTGCAGCCGCCATAAACACTGTGTTTCACGTTACAGAAAAGCAGATTTTTTTTGTTGCAAATTTTGTTGCTGTTTTTGGAGCCAAAGCCAGGAGGGGATTGAGCAGAAGGGAGAAGTGTAAGAAGCTTCCTAGATATTTCACAATCCTTTTATATCCCTGCTTGGCTTTGGCTCAAAAACTGAAGCAAAATCTGCAACAAAAAAAGCTGCTTTTCCACAAAGTGGGGCCTCAGCCTTAAGTCCGGGGCCCCATGTGGCATAAACGGTCATTTTACAGTCTCTGCAAAGTGTAGTCCTAGGAACAAACAGCTTACTGCAGCGTACTATTACAGTGCAGGGCAGGAAGAGGTTAATTGCTGGCTGGCGTTATGAGGGGCATCTGCAAATAAAAGGGGGTAGTTGTGTTCTCAAGATGGGGAATGGAGTAACTCTGATCGTAGTGAAGTGTTTGGCGCTACGAGGGGAACGTTATAAGTAAAAGCCGCTATTTGTGGATTATACTATGAGGACAGAGGGGAATCTGGCAGTAAGTGGCTGACGTGTCAGTATTTAGTCCTGGTATAGCGGTCAGCGGGTGACGTGACAGCATTTAGTCCTGGTATAGCGGTCAGTGGGTGACGTGACAGCATTTAGTCCTGGTATAGCGGGTCAGCGGGTGATGTGACGGTATTTAGTCCTGGTATAGCGGTCAGCGGGTGACGTGACAGTATTTAGTCCTGGTATAGCGGTCAGCGGGTGACGTGACAGTATTTAGTCCTGGTATAGTGGTCAGTGAGTGACGTGACAGCATTTAGTCCTGGTATAGCGGTCAGCGGGTGACGTGACAGTATTTAGTCCTGGTATAGCGGTCAGCGGGTGACGTGACAGTATTTAGTCCTGGTATAGCGGTCAGTGGGTGACGTGACGGTATTTAGTCCTGGTATAGCGGTCAGCGGGTGACGTGACAGTATTTAGTCCTGGTATAGCGGTCAGTGGGTGACGTGATGGTATTTAGTCCTGGTATAGCGGTCAGCGGGTGACGTGACAGTATTTAGTCCTGGTATAGCGGTCAGCGGGTGGCGTGACGGTATTTAGTCCTGGTATAGCGGTCAGCGGGTGACGTGACGGTATTTAGTCCTGGTATAGCGGTCAGCGGGTGACGTGACAGTATTTAGTCCTGGTATAGCGGTCAGTGGGTGACGTGACAGTATTTAGTCCTGGTATAGCGGTCAGCGGGTGACGTGACAGTATTTAGTCCTGGTATAGCGGTCAGTGGGTGACGTGACAGTATTTAGTCCTGGTATAGCGGTCAGCGGGTGACGTGACAGTATTTAGTCCTGGTATAGCGGTCAGCGGGTGACGTGACAGTATTTAGTCCTGGTATAGCGGTCAGCGGGTGACGTGACAGTATTTAGTCCTGGTATAGCGGTCAGCGGGTGACGTGACAGTATTTAGTCCTGGTATAGCGGTCAGCAGGTGACGTGACAGTATTTAGTCCTGGTATAGTGGTCAGCGGGTGACGTGACAGTATTTAGTCCTGGTATAGCGGTCAGCGGGTGACGTGACAGTATTTAGTCCTGGTATAGCGGTCAGCGGGTGACGTGACAGTATTTAGTCCTGGTATAGCGGTCAGCGGGTGACATGACAGTATTTAGTCCTGGTATAGCGGTCAGCGGGTGACGTGACAGTATTTAGTCCTGGTATAGCGGTCAGCGGGTGACGTGACAGTATTTAGTCCTGGTATAGCGGTCAGCGGGTGACGTGACAGTATTTAGTCCTGGTATAGCGGTCAGCGGGTGACGTGACAGTATTTAGTCCTGGTATAGCGGTCAGCGGGTGACGTGACAGTATTTAGTCCTGGTATAGCGGTCAGCGGGTGACATGACAGTATTTAGTCCTGGTATAGCGGTCAGCGGGTGACGTGACAGTATTTAGTCCTGGTATAGCGGTCAGCGGGTGACGTGACAGTATTTAGTCCTGGTATAGCGGTCAGCGGGTGACGTGACAGTATTTAGTCCTGGTATAGCGGTCAGCAGGTGACGTGACAGTATTTAGTCCTGGTATAGCGGTCAGCGGGTGACGTGACAGTATTTAGTCCTGGTATAGCGGTCAGCGGGTGACGTGACAGTATTTAGTCCTGGTATAGCGGTCAGTGGGTGACGTGACAGTATTTAGTCCTGGTATAGCGGTCAGTGGGTGACGTGACAGTATTTAGTCCTGGTATAGCGGTCAGCGGGTGACGTGACAGTATTTAGTCCTGGTATAGCGGTCAGCGGGTGACGTGACAGTATTTAGTCCTGGTATAGCGGTCAGCGGGTGACGTGACAGTATTTAGTCCTGGTATAGCGGTCAGTGGGTGACGTGACAGTATTTAGTCCTGGTATAGCGGTCAGCGGGTGACGTGACAGTATTTAGTCCTGGTATAGCGGTCAGCGGGTGACGTGACGGTATTTAGTCCTGGTATAGCGGTCAGCGGGTGACATGACAGTATTTAGTCCTGGTATAGCGGTCAGCGGGTGACGTGACAGTATTTAGTCCTGGTATAGCGGTCAGTGGGTGACATGACAGTATTTATTCCTGGTATAGGGGTCAGCGGGTGACGTGACAGTATTTAGTCCTGGTATAGCGGTCAGCGGGTGACGTGACAGTATTTAGTCCTGGTATAGCGGTCAGTGGGTGACATGACAGTATTTAGTCCTGGTATAGCGGTCAGCGGGTGACATGACAGTATTTAGTCCTGGTATAGCGGTCAGCGGGTGACGTGACGGTATTTAGTCCTGGTATAGCGGTCAGCGGGTGACGTGACGGTATTTAGTCCTGGTATAGCGGTCAGCGGGTGACGTGACAGTATTTAGTCCTGGTATAGCGGTCAGCGGGTGACGTGACAGTATTTAGTCCTGGTATAGCGGTCAGCGGGTGACGTGACAGTATTTAGTCCTGGTATAGCGGTCAGCGGGTGATGTGACAGTATTTAGTCCTGGTATAGCGGTCAGCGGGTGACGTGACAGTATTTAGTCCTGGTATAGCGGTCAGTGGGTGACGTGACAGTATTTAGTCCTGGTATAGCGGTCAGTGGGTGACGTGACAGTATTTAGTCCTGGTATAGCGGTCAGTGGGTGACGTGACAGTATTTAGTCCTGGTATAGCGGTCAGCGGGTGACGTGACAGTATTTAGTCCTGGTATAGCGGTCAGCGGGTGACGTGACAGTATTTAGTCCTGGTATAGCGGTCAGCGGGTGACGTGACAGTATTTAGTCCTGGTATAGCGGTCAGCGGGTGACGTGACAGTATTTAGTCCTGGTATAGCGGTCAGTGGGTGACGTGACAGTATTTAGTCCTGGTATAGCGGTGGGCGGGTGACGTGACGTATTTAGTCCTGGTATAGCGGTCAGCGGGTGACGTGACAGTATTTAGTCCTGGTATAGCGGTCAGCGGGTGACGTGACAGTATTTAGTCCTGGTATAGCGGTCAGCGGGTGACGTGACAGTATTTAGTCCTGGTATAGCGGTCAGCGGGTGACGTGACAGTATTTAGTCCTGGTATAGCGGTCAGCGGGTGACGTGACAGTATTTAGTCCTGGTATAGCGGTCAGCGGGTGACGTGACAGTATTTAGTCCTGGTATAGCGGTCAGCGGGTGACGTGACAGTATTTAGTCCTGGTATAGCGGTCAGCGGGTGACATGACAGTATTTAGTCCTGGTATAGGGGTCAGCGGGTGACGTGACAGTATTTAGTCCTGGTATAGCGGTCAGCGGGTGACGTGACGGTATTTAGTCCTGGTATAGCGGTCAGTGGGTGACGTGACAGTATTTAGTCCTGGTATAGGGGTCAGCGGGTGACGTGACAGTATTTAGTCCTGGTATAGCGGTCAGCAGGTGACGTGACAGTATTTAGTCCTGGTATAGCGGTCAGCGGGTGACGTGACAGTATTTAGTCCTGGTATAGCGGTCAGCGGGTGACGTGACAGTATTTAGTCCTGGTATAGCGGTCAGCGGGTGACGTGACAGTATTTAGTCCTGGTATAGGGGTCAGCGGGTGACGTGACAGTATTTAGTCCTGGTATAGGGGTCAGCGGGTGACGTGACAGTATTTAGTCCTGGTATAGCGGTCAGCGGGTGACGTGACAGTATTTAGTCCTGGTATAGCGGTCAGCGGGTGACGTGACAGTATTTAGTCCTGGTATAGCGGTCAGCGGGTGACGTGACAGTATTTAGTCCTGGTATAGCGGTCAGCGGGTGACGTGACAGTATTTAGTCCTGGTATAGCGGTCAGCGGGTGACGTGACAGTATTTAGTCCTGGTATAGCGGTCAGCGGGTGACGTGACAGTATTTAGTCCTGGTATAGCGGTCAGCGGGTGACGTGACAGTATTTAGTCCTGGTATAGCGGTCAGCGGGTGACGTGACAGTATTTAGTCCTGGTATAGCGGTCAGCAGGTAACGTGACGGTATTTAGTCCTGGTATAGCGGTCAGTGGGTGACGTGACGGTATTTAGTCCTGGTATAGCGGTCAGCAGGTAACGTGACGGTATTTAGTCCTGGTATAGCGGTCAGCGGGTGACGTGACGGTATTTAGTCCTGGTATAGCGGTCAGTGGGTGACATGACAGTATTTATTCCTGGTATAGGGGTCAGCGGGTGACGTGACGGTATTTAGTCTTGGTATAGCAGTCAGCGGGTGATGTGACGGTATTTAGTCCTGGTATAGCAGTCAGCGGGTGATGTGACGGTATTTAGTCCTGGTATAGCAGTCAGCGGGTGACGTGACAGTATTTAGTCCTGGTATAGCGGTCAACAGGTGACATGACAGTATTTATTCCTGGTATAGGGGTCAGCGGGTGACGTGACAGTATTTAGTCCTGGTATAGCGGTCAGCAGGTAACGTGACGGTATTTAGTCCTGGTATAGCGGTCAGGGGGTGACGTGACAGTATTTAGTCCTGGTATAGCGGTCTGCAGGTAACGTGACGGTATTTAGTCCTGGTATAGGGGTCAGCGGGTGACGTGACGGTATTTAGTCCTGGTATAGCGGTCAGTGGGTGACATGACAGTATTTATTCCTGGTATAGGGGTCAGCGGGTGACGTGACGGTATTTAGTCTTGGTTTAGCAGTCAGCGGGTGACGTGCGGTATTTAGTCCTGGTATAGCGTCAGCGGGGGTGATGTGACGGTATTTAGTCCTGGTATAGCGGTCAGCGGGTGATGTGACAGTATTTAGTCCTGGTATAGCGGTCAGCGGGTGACGTGACAGTATTTAGTCCTGGTATAGCGGTCAGCGGGTGACGTGACAGTATTTAGTCCTGGTACAGCGGTCAGCGGATGATGTGACAGTATTTAGTCCTGGTATAGCGGTCAGCGAGTGACGTGACAGTATTTAGTCCTGGTATAGCGGTCAGCGGGTGACGTGACAGTATTTAGTCCTGGTATAGCGGTCAGTGGGTGACGTGACAGTATTTAGTCCTGGTATAGCGGTCAGTGGGTGACGTGACAGTATTTAGTCCTGGTATAGCGGTCAGTGGGTGACGTGACAGTATTTAGTCCTGGTATAGCGGTCAGCGGGTGACGTGACAGTATTTAGTCCTGGTATAGCGGTCAGCGGGTGACGTGACAGTATTTAGTCCTGGTATAGCGGTCAGCGGGTGACGTGACGGTATTTAGTCCTGGTATAGCGGTCAGCGGGTGACGTGACAGTATTTAGTCCTGGTATAGCGGTCAGCGGGTGACGTGACAGTATTTAGTCCTGGTATAGCGGTCAGCGGGTGACGTGACAGTATTTAGTCCTGGTATAGCGGTCAGCAGGTGACGTGACAGTATTTAGTCCTGGTATAGCGGTCAGCGGGTGACATGACAGTATTTAGTCCTGGTATAGCGGTCAGCGGGTGACGTGACAGTATTTAGTCCTGGTATAGCGGTCAGCGGGTGACGTGACGGTATTTAGTCCTGGTATAGCGGTCAGCGGGTGACGTGACAGTATTTAGTCCTGGTATAGCGGTCAGCGGGTGACGTGACAGTATTTAGTCCTGGTATAGCGGTCAGTGGGTGACATGACAGTATTTAGTCCTGGTATAGGGGTCAGCGGGTGACGTGACAGTATTTAGTCCTGGTATAGCGGTCAGCGGGTGACGTGACAGTATTTAGTCCTGGTATAGCGGTCAGCGGGTGACGTGACAGTATTTAGTCCTGGTATAGCGGTCAGCAGGTGACGTGACAGTATTTAGTCCTGGTATAGCGGTCAGCGGGTGACGTGACAGTATTTAGTCCTGGTATAGCGGTCAGCGGGTGACGTGACGGTATTTAGTCCTGGTATAGCGGTCAGCGGGTGACATGACAGTATTTAGTCCTGGTATAGCGGTCAGCGGGTGACGTGACAGTATTTAGTCCTGGTATAGGGGTCAGCGGGTGACGTGACAGTATTTAGTCCTGGTATAGCGGTCAGCGGGTGACGTGACAGTATTTAGTCCTGGTATAGCAGTCAGCGGGTGACGTGACAGTATTTAGTCCTGGTATAGCGGTCAGCGGGTGACGTGACAGTATTTAGTCCTGGTATAGCGGTCAGCGGGTGACGTGACAGTATTTAGTCCTGGTATAGCGGTCAGCGGGTGACGTGACAGTATTTAGTCCTGGTATAGCGGTCAGCGGGTGACGTGACAGTATTTAGTCCTGGTATAGCGGTCAGCAGGTGACGTGACAGTATTTTGTCCTGGTATAGCGGTCAGCGGGTGACGTGACAGTATTTAGTCCTGGTATAGCGGTCAGCGGGTGACGTGACAGTATTTAGTCCTGGTATAGCGGTCAGCAGGTGACGTGACAGTATTTAGTCCTGGTATAGCGGTCAGTGGGTGACGTGACAGTATTTAGTCCTGGTATAGCGGTCAGCGGGTGACGTGACAGTATTTAGTCCTGGTATAGCGGTCAGCGGGTGACGTGACAGTATTTAGTCCTGGTATAGCGGTCAGTGGGTGACGTGACAGTATTTAGTCCTGGTATAGGGGTCAGCGGGTGACGTGACAGTATTTAGTCCTGGTATAGCGGTCAGCGGGTGACGTGACGGTATTTAGTCCTGGTATAGCGGTCAGCGGGTGACGTGACAGTATTTAGTCCTGGTATAGCGGTCAGCGGGTGACGTGACAGTATTTAGTCCTGGTATAGTGGTCAGCAGGTAACGTGACAGTATTTAGTCCTGGTATAGCGGTCAGCGGGTGACGTGACAGTATTCAGTCCTGATATAGCGGTCCTATTTGATAATTCTGTATGTATATACTGTACATATTTAATTGTGTGTAGCGATAGACATATATAGGCCTTGTTACTTGTGCACCTGATTTATAAAGGGTCACAAGCAACTAGTTTGGCTATGCAAAAAAATTTACAAACAAATGAAACAACCGCTTTATGCTAAGGCCCCATGCTGCGGAAAAGACTGAGGCGGAAACGCATTGCGTTTTTTTTCTGCAGCATTTTCATTGCGATCTCAGAGTTTTCCTCTGTGGACTTTCTGTACCTATTATACCTTTACGGAAAACACCACCATTTATGAAGGTATAATTGACATGCTGTGAAAATGCAGCTTTTCCGCTGCAGATTTTTTTTTCTGCAATGTGTGTATGGGATTAGTCAGAATCCCCTCCAGTACGTTGCAGGTACTGTAAAACGTTGCGTTTTCACAATGTGGGGTCCCCGGCCTTAAAGACCTTAGGAACATCCCTGTAAGCAGTGCAGCACATCAAATTAACAGAATGTGACTATGTAGTAGGTACAATATTTCAACATTTGGGGCCCCACTTTTAATTTTGCCTGGGGCCCCACTTTGTCTAAAACCGGCCCTGATTGAAGTGATAACATCCTGACAAAAGATGAATCATACATTTTCATACAATGAACAAGCAGCAGCCACGGTTTTGGCACAAAAAGTTTTGTCTTATGAATGTGAATCTAGACATATGGTGAGCCATGAATTGCATTGCAGCACGCTAACAGAGAACTACAAAAGTAGTCTCACTCCACGAGGCCTAATGCTGGATTCACATCTGCGTTTGTAGGAGACTCCTGCAACGAGTATATTGAAACCGATGGAAATCCGGCTGAACCCATTATAGTCTATAGCAGTGATGGCGAACCTTTTAGAGACCGAGTGCCCAAACTGCAACCCAAAACCCACTAAATTATCGCAAAGTGCCAACACGCCAATTTAACCTTAAATTAACCAGGATCTGTTTTATAGTGACCGTGCAATGTTATTACAGCCTGTAATAATATCACGTCTGCTATAAAACAGATACTATGTGATATAAATAGTGAAGGGCCCCCAGACTGTATAATATGCTCCAGAGTGACCCCCATACAGTATTATATACCCACAGTGGGTCCTCACAGTATTATATGCTCCACAGTGGCCCCCGCACAGTATTATATACCCACAGTGGGCCCAAGCACAGTATTATATGCTCCATAGTGGGCCCCCACACAGTAGTTTATGCTACTTACCCAGTATGGCTGCAGTCCCACGTAGAGCAGCCTCCTTCTTCTTCTGATCACAGGCACTGATGACTTGTGTCGGGGCAGAGGTTACACTCTGCAGTCAGTGTAAGCCGCGGTCCGCATCTGCACATATAGCCAGAGCCGTTTTAACACATTGGTGGGCCCAGTGCAAAGGTTTCATAAGTGCCCCCCATCACCAGCTGCTATTACACCGATCTGAAAGCTGCCAAAAACTGGGATTTTATATGGTGACATTCAATGGGTGACAATGTGTTATGTGACTGATGGAACTTTTCTGCTTGTCAGACATGTTTTATATGTTCATCTCTAGTAATAATCGTTATTGCTATTATTTTAGCGTGTAATGGATATCGCTAGAGAGGCAGTCAGAGTATTTTACTCTATAAAAGTATGGACAGGACAGGGACAGGATCAAATGTAAACTTTATTGATGACTTTGTGTATGTGTTGTGTAGGTGTTTGGTGCAACTCTTTTGGCGCTGCGACTTAGACGATGGTAAACATCTGGGTCACAGCGCCAATAACTTCCTGGTTATGTTATGTTCAGAGGGGTACTACATAAAATACCCCTGTGATTAGGGAGACATTAACCTGGGGCAGCTGGAGGGGGGACATTAAACAGTGGGGTTACTTGGATGGGGACATTAAACTGGGGGCAACTAGAGGCAAACATGTCCCCCTCCACAGTTTAATGTCCTCCTCCAGTTGCCCTACCAGTTTAATGCCCCCTTACAATTTGCCCCCAGTTTAAAGTCCCTCTCCAGCTGCCCCCAGTTTGATATCACCCTCCATCTCACCCCAGTTTAATGCCCCCCCTTCATCTGCACCCAGTTTGATGCCCCTCTCCATCTGCTCCCAGTTTAATGTCCCCCCTTCATCTGCACCCCTAGTTTAATGTCCCCTTCATCTCCCCCCCCAGTTTAATGTGCCCCTTCATCTTCCACCAGTTTCATGCCCCCCCCTTCATCTGCCAACAGTTTAACATAATAAAACACTAATAATCACCCCTCCTCGCTCCCCTGCCGCTCTATAAGGGCTCTTCTCCCGGACTGCAAGCGCGATGTGAGTGAGGTCATCACATCGCGCCCGCAGCTCCAGGGACCGGAGCAAACAATGATGTGCATCACACACAATGGAGAAGCAGGGGCTGTCCGCGGACAGTTCCTGCTTCATCGGTGTATTTAACTCATCTGCGTCCGGAGAGGACGCAGATGAGTTGATACCGGGACATACCTCCCGCGCCCCACATATAGATAAAAGAAGCGATCACTTACTAACGGGGAATCCTATACCGGATTCTCGTTAGTGAGCGATCTTGGCGACGGCGCGCGTGCCATCTAAGAGGGCTCTGCGTGCCCTCTCTGGCACGCGTGCCATAGGTTCGCCATCACGGGTCTATAGGGTCTGCGGGTAACCACTTTTTAAGCAATATGGTCTCCGTCTTTCAGGTCCCCATGTAGACCTAAACGACCCGAATTCTATGTGAATCTAGCGTCAGATGTAATGTAAGACCTTATATCTTCAGTGATAAACCTGAATTCTGCATGTACTGAAAATATATTGAATAAATGTACCTTTAATGTTTCTTACTATGGAAATTTTACAAAAATTGATACAAAAAATGTAAAAAAAAAAAAAACACAATATAGAGACACAATTATTCTCCACAATTAATCCTGACCAATGGAATAATATTCGAGAATGTACAAAGAAAACGATAAAGGACAATAAGAACAATTCTGAACAACATAAGAGATGGACGTTCATGAGGAATGCTGAGAACTATCAGTTACATCATGTTTATAGGTGGCAGAATATAGGAGCTCGATATAATCCCAATCGTTTCAGAATTCATCAAAATGTGGTACGTCTAGCTCAGGCAGTTTTTTTTTTTTTTTAATGCCTATTTGTATAGCGCCATCATATTCCGCAGCGCTTTACAGACATTGCCAGTAGTCAGTGTCCCATATAGGGCTCACAATCTACATTCCCTATCAGTATGTCTTTGGAGTGTGGGGGGAAACCGGAGTACACAGATTCTTATACCCTATACAAATGGTCTTCAAAGGATTTTAGACTCCTTAAAAAAACAAAAAAACAAAATGCAATCTAAGTAGAGAGGTTATTTACAACCGGTCAAAAAACAATCTGGAAAGTTGTGGTGCATGACAGAGGGATCTGTTATCTGTTTGCTATCAGGAGGTGATTTGTGACCCTCACAGTTCATACATAGTGTGACATGAAGCTGGCATGAATATTAAGTCCAAATTGCAGAGTTTTAAATTTTTGCATAAACTTGTACTCCCATTGTTTCCTCTCCTCCTGCGTCTTAAAATGTCCCATTAAAACCACAACCCGCAAATCTTCAATAGAGTGGTTTTCTCCGGAGAAATGTGCGGCCACTGGGAGATCTGTTCTGCTGTTATTAATATTGGATCTATGTGAGTTTATTCGCTGACTAAGTCTCTGCCCCGTTTCCCCCACATAGAGGCCTGTATTGGGGTATTGCACACACATTATGAGGTACACCACATTGGAAGACCTGCAGGAAAATGTCCCCCTAATTCTGTGCACCTGTTGTGACTGTGGGATAGGTACACTGTCAGTGGTGTGGATGTGCTTGCAGGTCATGCACCTTTTTTGTAGGCAAGGTGAGGTGCCATTTTCAGTTGGGGCCTTCAGGGCACTCCGGACAATAATACGCCTCAGGTTTGGTGGTTGTCGAAAGGAAAGGAGAGGGGGGACTGGAAATATGTGCTTGAATCTGCTGTCCCTACGTAGCACAGGTTGGAGCTCCTTGGCAATCCTTCGTAGGATTTCCAGCTGTGGGTTGTAGGTGACAACTAGGGGCACTCGGGTATCTTTCTGGGTCTCTCTATATGTGAGCAGACTGTCTCTGTTAATGGTTGCCGCTTTGTTTAATTGGTTGTCCGTCACTTTTGGTTTGTATCCCAATCGGAGAAATTTCGTCCTCAGATCCAGGAGGTGCTTGTCCAGGTCTGCTTTGTCAGAGCTAATACGATTGTATGGTATAGCCTGGCTGTAGATAATAGATTGTCTTGTGTGCTTGGGGTGGAAGCTGTCGTTTCTCAGGTAGGCCGTTCTGTCTGTGGGTTTGTGGTATATTGATGTGAGTAGCCGTTGGTCTTTGATGTATATTGTGGTATCCAGAAAGTGAATTTCACTCCCTGAATAGCTAAGTTTAAGGTTGATGGTAAGTTGAAAGTCATTGAAGTCATTATGGAATTGAAGTAGGGCCTCCTCACCTGCAGTCCTGATGACAAGGATATAATCGATATAACAAAGGTAAATCATAGGTTTGGTGGCGCATGTTGATAAGTTTGTTCCTTCCAGTTCTGCTATAAAGAGATTTGCATACTGGGGTGCACATCTGGTCCCCATTGAAGTTCCCATTCGCTGTAGATATAGATCCTCTCCAAAGGTAAAATGGTTGTGGCTAAGGATGAATTGTATGAGCTGCGTTACTGGTTCTGTTGGGAGGTTTTGTTTTGCCAGGTGTACCCGACATGCTGCAACTCCATCCTTGTGGGGAATGTTGTTATACAGAGATTCCACATCCATGGTGGCCAAAATGGTACCCTCAGGTAGTAGGCCCAGGGCATTCAGCTTGTTAAGAAGGTCAGTGGTGTCCTAGATATAGCTCGGAGTATCACTGACAAGGGGTTTTAGGAGATTTTCCACCCAACCTGAGATGTTTTCTGTCAGTGTCCCAATGCCAGAAATGATAGGCCTCCCAGGGTTGCCCTCTTTGTGTATCTTTGGGAGCATATAGAAGCAGCCCGGCCTGGGATCTTGTGGGATAAGTCCTTTTACCTGATTCTGGATCGGAAACTTCTTGATCATGCTCTTTAGTTCTTTCATATAGGCCTTTGTGGGATCACTTCCAAGTTTGGAGTAATGGATGGGATTTGACAGTTGCCTGTTTGCTTCCTGGATAAAGTCTGAGGTGTTCATTATGACTATTGCGCCCCCTTTGTCAGCTGGTTTTATTATTATATCCTGATTTTCTTTCAGTGAAGTAATAGCCTTCTGTTCCTGCAGGGTTAGGTTATGCACCTGTTTCTTTTGTTTCTCCAGGTTTTCTGATTTTACTTTGCTTCTGAAACAGTCAATATATTTATCCAGTGCTGCGTTAGTTAGAGGGTGTGGGGTCCAGGTAGATTTTTTCAGTTTTTCATACACATCAAAGACAGACGGCTCCGCTACATACAGAGGAAACACAGGTGGCTCTGCTCCATACACATCACACACAGACAGCTCTGCTGCATACATGTCACACACAGACAGCTCTGCTACATACATGTCACACACAGACAGCTCCGCTACATACATGTCACACACAGACAGCTCCGCTACATACACGTCACACACAGACGGCTCTCTCACATACACATCCATACTTCTCCATGGCTTCCCAGCTAACACTCTCGCCCCCTCCAGTCCACCTTAAACTGTGCTGCTCGCTTAATACACCTCTCCCCCCGTTCTTCATTGGCCGCTCCCCTCTACCAATCCCTTCACTGACTACCCATTGCCCAGCGAATAGAGTTCAAATTACTAACACTGACATACAAAGCCATCCACAGCCTGTCCTCTCCATATATCTCTGACCTAATCTCCTGCTACCTGCCCGCACGTAACCTCCGATCCTCCAAAGACCTCCTACTCCGCTCTGCTTTTATCCAGTCTTCACACAACCGTCTCCAAGACTTCTCCCGTGCATCCGCCATACTCTGGAACTCATTACCAAGACACATAAGACTGACCCCCGCAGTCACAAGCTTCAAGAAGGCCCTGAAGACTCACCTATTCAGGAAGGCCTACAACCCCCAATAACACTACTGTCACCACACCACCACCTGTACAGCTTCTCCCCCTACCTTCTGTCTCTATCCCTCTTCCCTCATAGATTGTAAGCCCTTGCGGGCAGGGCCCTCTATCTCACTGTGCCAGTGATCACTGTTAGTATTATACTTGTCTTGTATATTTTGTGTAACGTATGGAAACGCTCAAATGTAAAGCACCATGAAATTATATAATAATGTACAGTGCACCATGGGATTAATATAATAATGTACAGCCCCATGGAATTAATGATGCTATATAAATAAACAACAACAACAACAATACACTTTCACCAAAGCAGCACCTAAGCAGTTCACAACCTGCGCTGTTAGAGAAATACTGTCACCCTTGGCCCGACAGCCAATAATCATCCCGTTTACAACTCTGATAAATCGCCCCCTTTACCCATAAGGACAACGATATTTTGTTCAGGCTATCACACTCCTTATATACTGTGAGCACAATCCGCTCTAAGTATCACCGTATTGAAGTCCAAATTCATAAAGTTGGTGTATAAGCTATAGAATAGAGAATCACACAGCTATTGTGTATATAGTGGGTTCTGCTTTAATGGAGGGAAAATGTAGTTTTTAATTACAGTGTGGACAGAGAACAGGTTGGGTTACTATAATTAGCATAACATGATTGGTGGCAAAGTTGTAAAATAGTTCTGGCACATGGCTATTGGATAAGAAACAAAAGAGAGGCCACATCCCATTAAGCCATCTGGTGGGGGATGAGCTCTCTGGACAAAGGAGGAATGTAAAATGGCTACAGGCATGGCCCACATGGCCCTGGAATCCAAAATAGAGGATACAATAGCTTAGTCGTCCTCCACATATACCCACCAAGCCGGCCCACAACAAGTCACTTCCTTCCTGAGCTACACGCTGCCGACGTCAGAAGTAGGAGATGGTCATAATAATGTGACTCAACTGTTCTATTTATTACATGGGATTCCGTGTAGTGATTACATTGTCTCATCTTCTCTCCATTCAGGTTCCTACAATATAGAATCCTCTCAGTATCTTCTATATAAGAGAATATTCCTGATTGATCCATCAAGGATGGAAAGAGACAGGAACAAGATGGCGGAAAGTCTATTAAATCTCACCCTAGAGATCATCTACCAGCTTACTGGAGAGGTGAGAGATTCTGATGATGTCACATTACATCATTCTTATCTATAGTAATAACAGATGATATGACTGGAGAGGTGATGGACTCTGCACATGTATGTAGTGATATTTATTAATGTGTCTCCCCATAACCAGGATTACACAGTAGTGAAGAAGACCTCTAGTGGGCGCTGTCAGGCTCCTGTGTATGAAGGATATGGAGGAACCCTGAGCCCAATCCTGGAGCCTCCACCTCACCCCCTCACACAGGAGGAGATCAATGGACAGAAGATCCTAGAACTCACCAACAAGATGCTGGAGCTGCTGACTGGAGAGGTGACACTGCTGGGAATGCGGGGACATTATACAGTAACTGGAGGGGTCTGGGTGATGACTGTATCATTGTGTTGTCAGGTTCCTATAAGGTGTCAGGATGTCGCTGTCTATTTCTCCATGGAGGAGTGGGAGTATTTAGAAGGGCACAAGGATCTGTACAAGGAGGTGATGATGGAGGACCACCAGCCCCTCACATCACCAGGTAATAGACATGACTATATACACATGGACTTCCATTATTTGTATGTACAGAATGAATTCAGTCCCTGCCTGTGTTTCCTACAGGTAGATCCAGTAAGAGGACAACACCGGAGAGATGTCCCAGTCCTCTTCTTCCACAGGATGATCAGGTAGATGGAGATATTCCCTATGATGTGTAGACGGGCTGTGAAGTCCTTGTGGTCAGTCTTGGGTTATCCAGCAGTATTAGATGTTTTATACTTGTGTAATGAGAGGTGGAGATGGAGGATAAAGCTGGCCATAGACATTTCATGTTGCCTGTATCTTCTTCTCACAATCTTCTGGCTATGGAAACTTCTGTTTGGGATGAAGAACAAAGAGACTACTTAAGAGATTTCTCCCCACGAGACAAGTAACACTGGATGTATGTGGTAGAATCTGATCTACTCCACTAAAATATCCTGAAGCAGGTCTAGCCATGCCGAGTATACATGTGTATGAGGTTCTTGCGGTTGTCAGTGAGACGTCATCTAATATCTAGATTTGTTGCTATTTGGCTCAGATAACTCCTCCTGTCAGGTCATGTTTGGTCATTATGGTGATAAAGAAACATTTCTTGAACATTTCTCCATGACTTCCCCATTTGTCTGCTGACCTTTATATTTGTATTACAGATTTTCCATCAGGATAAATATCTGAAGGACATTAATGCTCTATCTACGACAATAAAGGAAGAGCCCTATGTGAGTGGTGATGAGGAGTGTGAGGAGGACATTCCTACAGGGAACCGCCCAGGTGAGGAGTCACCACTATATAAAGCACAGAAGGGTCACTCATTCTATTCAGTCATTTATTAGACTATTTGTTGTTCCCCGATTCAGCTAAAATACTAATAATACATGAATATAAATGTGATACCGCTATAGGGGATAATAAATGTAGTATAGAATATAACGTACAGCAGGAATATGGACTTGACATCTATGTGAACAAGGCAAATTTCTTCCTCACCAGCTGTCAGTACTTGTGAAGGGAAAGAATTTACCAGAATTATATAGCAGATTATTTCAGCTAGTGGAAAAAATAATCCTCCTGCTCGATCTTCAGGCAGATTCCACCTCAGAGCTCTATGGAAATAAATGGGAGGTGGAAAATACCGCCTGGCCAGTAAGGAATGTGATGGAGATTCGGTGGCTGATTTGGTAAATTGTAAAAATTCTTCTATTGAATTCCTGAAGCAGCTTCTACAAATTTCACTGTGTAAGCCTCACCTTAGACCCCAATCACACTATGGAATCCGGACTAGAAAATCTGGTCTGTACATCAGTCAGATATCCCAGCCCGAGCTCTGTCCACACACCAGGACTCCCCGTATCTTAGTGATGTATGAAGCTAGGAGTCCCTGCTTCCTTGTGACTCCACAGACCCATACTACATACTGTATGGGACAGCAGATCCGCGGTGAGTTCAGGCTGGGAAATCCATCTGATGTGGTTTGGATTCTATTGTGTGTATGGGGTGTAATACAGTAAGATTTATGGCATCCCACAGTATTATTCCACATAAGTGGCCATATTTAAGCAGCCATGGATTGTGTTCCTGTGGTTTGTGCTCTGAGACTTATTTCACTTTGGAACCTTAGTGAAGACGTCCAGTTAAGACGATGTATATCAGGACAGGACAACTAGTACTGTAGACCGAGGCCTGAACTTAGCAGTACAAAATAAGGGCCTTGATGTTAGGTCCTAAATGTGGGTTCTGTTGGGATAAGATAAACTATTCTAGGTGAAGAAATTGTAATTCGATTGTGTTGAATCCTTTATGTAATGTGAGCAAGGTGATCTACCAGGGACAGGCAGGGCCGCCATCAGAACAGTACTGGTGCTGTCAGAGGTCACCGCTCTAATGGAAAAGGAAGCCGATAGCTTGTACCAGTGTAACCAAGCAGCAATATGTACCAAAGTATAGTAACCTGCTGTGCAAAATTATTAATCAGGAAATTAGCCCTAAAAAGGTCTAAAATGTAACTTTTAATATTTCTAAAATCACCGAACTAAACCAAAAACACTTAATAAACAAGGGATTTACCCAGAATTGTGACCCGGTGTATTCAGCTCACTACTGTGTAGAACTCACAGACTGATCTGTAACATCATATATAGACCAGAAATGTAACAGGAACAATCCTATCACTCAGATGATGCTTGAAAGTGGATGACGTGTTGTGTGCTGGGGGTATCAATAGATACCAGCAGTAATGTCACCAGAGAGGACGGGGGCTCAACCAAAAATGGGACTCGCCAAATCCTCTGATGACCCTATACGGCCTTATTCACACTATTCGTGGGACACCACAAAATGACTCCCGCCCTTACAAAGGCCGTACCCAGACTTGCCCTAGGTGCACATCACCTTTTATGACTCTTTCCCTATGTGCATTTCATTACGGGAACATCGGGACTCCTCAGGGGATCTAACTAGCGTGGCCAAAAAGACACCCAATTAAAGGCATCCAATAATAATGGCAGTAGGTGCTCCCCCACCCTGTTTGGTGACAAGGGAACTAAAAACTTCTGTTTGGGTCAATAATAGGGAGACATAATACATGCCCTCCCTGTGTGCTGCTTACTACAGCCAACAAGTGAGCCAGAGAACTAATGATACCTGGGCCACATATAGTCTCAGCAAGCCCTAATCTAAAAACCAGCTGTACCTCACCGGTGTGGAAGGCGTGTTGGGAGCCCGGGCGGAAACACTCCGACTTTAGATGCTACACATAGAGTTTACACTGACACTGGGCAGCATGTTCAAACCCGGTCTCCAAGCTCCGCACTTTCTATTACGTTTCAGTGAGGAAAGTCCATAGTTCCAAGCTGTGGTGGATGGTGAGATATGGAGGCTGAAAGTCAAAAGTTCAAAACATTGTTACCCTTCTGCTCGTCAGTGTAAGTGCCATCACCCCTTTCCTTAGTGCTGTGACTGGGTGGGCCCGCTTATTTCATCCACTACCAGCACCTCTACAGTGAACTAGAGCAGTGGTGGCATCTGTCATTGAGACTGTCACTGACATCAGTCTCAGCACAGTAAATACTAATGAAATAGGCCGCATTACAGTAATTTGCGGAGTGGGGAATATACTTATAAGGTTATGTTATTTAACAATAGTAAAATCAGTTTTCTTCTTGTCAGATGACTGTACCAGGAGCTCAGAGGGACATCTGATATCTACAGATTATAAAGCAGAGGATCATGGTATCACACAAGATCCAAATGAAGAACATGTCATTACCCAAGATATACCCTCAGCCCTTCAGAAGAAAGATCTCTCTTCTAATTCATCACAGTCATCAAAGCCATTTTTATGTTCCAAAGGTGGAAAATGTTTTACCTCTAAATCAGAACTTATTAGACATCAAAGAACTCACGCAGGGGAGAAGCCATATTCATGCCCAGAATGTGAGAAATGTTTTACTGTTAAATCACATCTTGTTACGCATCAAAGAACTCACACAGGAGAGAAGCCACATTCATGCCCAGAATGTGAGAAGTGTTTTACTTGGAAATCAGAACTTGTTACACATCAAAGAGCTCACACAGGAGAGAAGCCATATTCATGCCCAGAATGTGAGAAGTGTTTTACTCGGAAATCAGAACTTGTTAGACATCAAAGGATTCACACAGGGGAGAAGCCATATTCATGCCCAGAATGTGAGAAATGTTTTACCTCTAAATCATATCTTGTTAGACATCAAAGAACTCACACAGGGGAGAAGCCATTTTCATGCCCAGAATGTGGGAAATGTTTTACTCGGAAATTAGAACTTGTTAGACATCAAAGTATTCACACAGGAGAGAAGCCATATTCATGCTCAGAATGTGGGAATTGTTTTACTCGGAAATCAGAACTTGTTACACATCAAAGAACTCACACAGGGGGGAAGCCATTTTCATGCCCAGAATGTGAGAAGTGTTTTACTTGGAAATCAGAACTTGTTACACATCAAAGAACTCACACAGGGGAGAAGCCATATTCATGCTCAGAATGTGGGAAATGTTTTATCTCTAAATCACATCTTGTTAGACATCAAAGTATTCACACAGGGGAGAAGCCATATTCATGCTCAGAATGTGGGAAATGTTTTATCTCTAAATCAGACCTTGTTACACATCAAAGAACTCACACAGGAGAGAAACCATATTCATGTTCAGAATGTAGGAAATGTTTTATTTCTAAATCACATCTTGTTACACATCAAAGAACTCACACAGGGGAGAAGCCATATTCATGCTCAGAATGTGAGAAGTGTTTTACTGTTAAATCAACTCTTGTTAAACATCAAAGAACTCACACAGGTGAGAATCCTTTTTAATATACACATGAAAAGTATGTTTAACCAAAAGTCATCTCCAACTGCACATCTAAGAACTCACACATAAAAAGATGCATTTTTCTTTCCTGTTTTACCCCAATTCATATCTTAAAACTTAAAGAGCTCACCTAGGGTTCTTTTTTCTTAAACTCATTGACAATTTGAATAAAATATTTAAATTGGAATGACATTTGCATTTTTGTGACAGTCCTTTATTCTTGGCAAGCCTGGGAAGACAAGAGGTATTTTTGTGGCCTATACTTTTATTTATTTATTTTTTTCATTGAAAGTTTTGATTTTCAACAAAAATAAAAGAACACGGATGAAACAGGATGATACAAAAGTCATACCAAGTACATCATAGTGTTAGGGGTTAAGTTCCCCCGGGATGGATGTCACTGTAATCCAAATCATGGGAGGTATCTGTAACCTGACGTCAGGGAGTTGAACACCTTTTAAGAGGTGGTGTCCAAGGTCTGGGCCAAGCTTCTTGTAATAGGCGAGAGGCAATATGTCCGGACCAGGCGCCTTACCCGTAGCCATGTGTTTATCCTATACTATTTTAAAATCTTCCCCATATCTACCTTGGAGCTTTTGTATTTGTATATTGTATTATCTATGCTGCTGTAACACACTGAATTTCCCCATAGTGGGACTATTAAAGGATTATCTTATCTTATCTCCATCTAAACTACCATATACTGCTTTGATAAATTCCCCCCTCTTAAAGACAGATTTTATCAGAACCGACTTTATTCTTTATGCCTCTCTATAAGCAGACAACCCCTTATCTGAACAAGGCCACTTTTTTTTTTAGCAAACTTTTCAGTGGGAACCGCTTTGAAAAGACCACACATAGGCTCAGATTTACTAATAGTTAGTGTAAATTTAGATAGGCAGTCTGATACTACACCAGATTTATCACTGTCACTGATCTGGATGATAAATCTGCCATAACTATACCCTGTCCAGTCTACATTTATACCACCTTAGATGGCTTATTTTGAGCCAAAATTTTATGATGTAATTTTGGTGCATTTTTGAGAATATACTTCACAATATATTCATCATCTTTATTAAAATATATTTAATTTAATTTTGACACATTCATTAGAAGGAATTGGACTAAACAATAACAAATATTTTATTGATGGTGTATAATTGTATCCAGAATTATAACTAGTATTGTTTCCTTTTATCAATGATTATATATTCTTACAAATGTACAGTGGGGAAAAAAGTATTTAGTCAGCCACCAATTGTGCAAGTTCTCCCACTTAAAAAGATGAGGCCGGCCTGTAATTGTCATCATAGGTAGACCTCAACTATGAGAGACAAAATGAGAAAACAAATCCAGAAAATCACATTGTCTGATTTTTAAAAAAAATATTTGCAAATTATGTTGAAAAATAAGTATTTGGTCAATAACAAAAGTTCATCTCAATACTTTGTTCTATAACCTTTGTTGGCAATGACAGAGGTCAAATGTTTTCTGTAAGTCTTCACAAGGTTGGCACACACTGTTGCTGGTATGTTGGCCCATTCCTCCATGCAGATCTCCTCTAGAGCAGGGATGTTTTGAGGCTGTTCCTGGGCAACATGGACTTTCTCCTCTCTCCAAAGGTTTTCTATGGGGTTGAGATCTGGAGACTGGCTAGGCCACTCCAGGACCTTGAAATGCTTCTTACGAAGCCGCTCCTTCGTTGCCCTGGCGGTGTGCTTGGGATCATTGTCATGCTGAAAGACCCAGCCACGTTTCATCTTCAATGCCCTTGCTGATGGAAGGAGGTTTGCACTCAAAATCTCACAATACATGGCCCCATTCATTCTTTCATGTACATGGATCAGTCGTCCTGGTCTCTTTGCAGAGAAACAGCCCCAAAGCATGATGTTGCCCCCCCATGCTTCACAGTAGGTATGGTGTTCTTTGGATGCAACTCAGCATTCACTCTCCTCCAAACACGACGAGTTGTGTTTCTACCAAACCGTTCTACTTTGGTTTCATCTGACCATATGACATTCTCCCAGTACTCTTCTGGAACATCCAAATGCTCTCTAGAAAACTTCAGACGGGCCCGGATATGTACTGGCTTAAGCAGGGGGACACGTCTGGCACTGCAGGATCTGAGTCCCTGGCGGCGTAGTGTGCTACTGACGGTAGCCTTTGTTATGTTAGTCCCAGCTTTCTGCAGGTCATTCACTAGGCCCCCCCTTGTGGTTCTGGAATTTTTGCTCACCGTTCTTGCGATCAATTTGACCCCACGGGGTGAGATCTTGTCTGGAGCCCCTGATGGAGGGAGATTATCAGTGGTCTTGTATGTCTTCCATTTTCTAATTATTGCTCCCACAGGTGATTTCTTCGCACCAAGCTGCTTGCCTATTGCAGATTCAGTCTTCCCAGCCTGGTGCAGGTCTACCATTTTGTTTCTGGTGTCCTTCCACAGCTCTTTGGTCTTCACCATAGTGGAGTTTGGAGTGTGACTGTTTGAGGTTGTGGACAGGTGTCTTTTATACTGATAACAATGTCAAACAGGAGCCATTACTACAGGTAATGAGTGGAGGACAGAGGAGCCTCTTAAAGAAGAAGCTACAGGTCTGTGAGAGCCAGAAGTCCTGCTTGTTTATAGGTGACCAAATACTTATTTCCCACCATAATTTGCAAATAAATTCTTAAAAAATCAGACAATGTGATTTTCTGGATTTGTTTTCTCATTTTGTCTCTCATAGTTGAGGTCTACCTATGATGACAATTACAGGCCGGCCTCATCTTTTTAAGTGGTGGTTGACTAGATACTTTTTTCCCCACTGTACATATATACACGTGGACAACATTGTTGGTACCCCTCGTTTAATTAAAGAAAAACCCACAATAGTCACAGAAATAACTTGAATCTGACAAAAGTAATAATATATAAAAATTCTATGAAAATGAATAAATGAAAGTCAGACATTTCTTTCCAACCAGGCTTCAACAGAATTTTTAAAGAAAGAAAACTCATGAAACAGGCCTAGACAGAAATGATGGTTCCCGTAACTTAATATTTTGTTGCACAACCTTTTGAGGCAATCCCTGCAATCAAACGATTCCTGTAACTGTCAATGAGACTTCTGCACCTCTCAACAGGTATTTTGGCCACTCCTCATGAGCAAAATGCTCCAGTTGTCTCGGGTGTGAAGGGTGCCTTTCCCAGATGGCATGTTTCAGCTCCTTCCAAAGATGCTCAATAGGATTTAGGTCAGGGCTCATAGAAGGCCACTTCAGAATAGTCCAATGTTTTCCTCTTAGCCATTCTTGGGTGTTTTTAGCTGTGTGTTTTGGGTCATTATCCTGTTGCAAGACCCATGACCTGTGACTGAGACCAAGCTTTCTGACACTGGGCAGCACATTTCTCTCTAGAATCCCTTGATAGTCTTGAGATTTCATTGTACCCTGCACAGATTCAAGATACCCTGTGCCAGATGCAGCAAAGCAGCCCCAGAACATAACAGAGCCTCCTCCATGTGTCTCAGTAGGGACAGTGTTCTTTTCAAGATATGCTTCATTTTTCCATCTGTGAACATAGAGCTGATGTGCCTTGCCAAAAATTTCGATTTTTGTCTCATCTGTCCATAGGACATTCTCCCAGAAGCTTTGTGGTTTGTCAGCATGTAGTTTGGCAAATTCCACTCTGGATTTATTAAGTTATTTCTGTGACCATTATGGGTTTTTCTTTCATTGAATGAGGGGTGCCAACAATTTTGTCCACATGTATATAAGGGCATCAATTGGCAACTGCAAACTGGGAATAATCTTTTTAAAAATATGCAAATTAGGTAATCTTTTTAATGAAAAATAATTATATTAATGATTAAATAAGAAGGTATATCGAGTTATATTTTGTGTCTGAGCATAACACATCTTATGTTTATTCTTCTACCTTGTGATTATAGCAGATGTTATATATAGTTCTGAAATATTTCCCTTATATACTAATTGTGTATTCACACCCACACAACAGTACACAAAATATATATAGACATTAACCTGTGAAAAGGAAAGGATTTTTTTTATTTCGGTCTTAGCAGAGGCAAAAGTGTGATGAGAGTCCACAAGAAGAGTCTCAGGTTACTGTACTCTCGGAGATGTGTTTGGCTCTATTTAATGCAGGTCGGTATTCCAGATGGCGCAGAGTTCATTCAAAGACATCACGGGATTGTGAAGAACCTTTTCTTGAAATATTATGAGGCAAGGCTATCAAATGTCATTACTATGTGGTTTTATTCTAAAATCTTTTGTGTGTTATGTCTCAAATAAAGAACGCAATGAGATTTAGTAAATTAATGTTTAGTATAAAAATATTAAAAATATGATATTGCTTTATTAAAAAGAAAGGTAATAAGGTGGTTGTACTAAGAATTATGATTAAGTATTACAACATACAGTATATGGGAACACAAGGGCGGGAGATATATTGGAGTTCCCCATATATAGTGACAAGGAGTATTTAGCTCATAAGGCAGCGACACCTTTGGTATAAATGATTGGCAGACACACATGTGGGGGTTGTCAGGGCTAGACCTGCTATGACTGCTGAGGGTTGTGACACAGGGTGTGTGTTACCGAAACCCAAACCGGGTTCAAAATTCTGATTGGCAAGTGGTACCAAATTATTGGTAATCCATATATATATATATATCGTGAGCTCACAGAGAAAGAACTAGCCTGACACACTCAGTCGGTGTTAAGCAAGTTGTGTTTATTAAAAACATCGCATAAGATTTTATACAGAGAAGGGAAGGGTCAGGTCAATCACAATAGAGCATGCGTAATAACTGGTAACCTGATTGACCATTGGAGGGAGGACGGGCTTGACACCCCCCTTCCTCATCTCAATAATCAAAGCTTATTAGTCCTAAAAGCTAGGTATTGCAAAGCTTGCTGGGACCTTTTGTTCTACATTGGTACATTGAAAGGGAGAGATTTTGATTGTAAACCGCGCAGCTACGCGCTGGGGCTGGTTACGTACGCAGTGTTACTCTCCAGTCTCTCTGAAGGACAAGACACAGAAAGTTTAGAAACAAACAAGTCTAGTGAGACATACTGACCCAGGCTGATAGTCTGGCCTTGCTCTCAGTAGATCTATATCTATATTCTTCTTCTGCTAAATGCATCACATTTCCATAATAGTGTGTATGGAGGGCTGAGTGAAGCCCCAAACTTCTAAAATGTAACTACTACTACAATGGAAAGCTGACTATGGACATCTTTAATTATAAGAGCCTGATTATGGACGGCTGATCCATCTATTACTCTGCAAGTGTTTTACTCTGTGAGTCCTCCAGAATACCCTATAGGTCACACATGGGTATGAACCTCAGGATTATTATATTTTATGCAGGGCTGGGGTGATATACTGGATTCTGGTGACACTAACCTATCTATCTGCAGGCGGGGTGGCGGCCCCTCCCCCTGGAATGATATTCTGGTGACACTAACCAAAGGTGAAGGTGAAGCCCTCCAAATGCTACCTGTTGAAACACCAAGTTCACTACTTTGGACATGTCGTGAGCGCACAAGGCGTCCAACCTGATCCTGAAAAGATCACTGCAGTCCAGAACTGGCGAAGACCAACTACTGTCAAAGAAATCCAAAGCTTCCTTGGATTTGCAGGTTACTACCAGCGTTTCATACCACACTTCGCCCAAGTAGCCGAGCCTCTGAACGAGTTGTTGCACGGTTGTCCCAGAGAAAACTACAACTGAAAGCTTCCGGTAGACTGGACAGCGCGTGAAGAGGAAGCCTTTCAAGGAGGGAGCCAAAATGTGCCACAAACAGCGCCTCTTCAAAGCCCAGCGGACCCTCCAGGCTCCCAGGGGAAGCTTGACACGCAGCTCTCCACTCCGCTGCCATCCCAGCTGCCGACAGAGAAGATTTCAGCGCTCTCCCGGCAGGTACCGGTCCCCCCCCCCCCCGCTCCCAAAATGGCAGCCCCAGCAGTGTCCCCACGCTTCAATCCTCACCTCCCACCCAGGAACTGTTAACCCCTGAGCTCCTGCAGTCTCCCTCTCTCAATGAACTACCTGGCCCAGCTGGATCTGGTGCAAGCTCACAGTCTCACTCTCTCATGCCTTCTATAATACACTCAGGGTCACTCTCCTATCATTCTATGACCTCTCAGAATATAATACATCCTGCAGAGACCCCAGATGTTCCTCTGGAAATGGATCCATATATAGCCAGGCCCTCTCCTCGTGGTATCCCGCTGACAACAGGAGCAACTAGAGCATCCCATAATGAAGCAGACCCACGGTTGGGGACCGTCAACCCTGGTGCCTTAGACCAGCGTGAGGGCTTGAAACCTGACCTCTCGGGCACCCTGATAACCCTTCACTCTCCAGCTTCCTCTGACTTATCTGACTTCTCTGGGAGAGATGCAGCCTCACTCTCCCACCGCCGAAAGCGTCCTAAATTATCGGATATCTGGAACCTTCTCAGCAATATGCCTACTAAGATGGACTTGGAAGCTATGGTCCGCAGAGTTGAGGAAAAACAAGAGAAAATCATGTCTGAGTTTAAAACGGAACTACAGACTCTGTCTACACAAGTCTCTACTCAAAAACAGCAGGCTGCTTCGCTGGAACAGCGCCTCACTGCCGTAGAAAATTTTCAGTCTACGCAAAGAGACCTCAACAGATCCATCCTTCTTCAGATCGATGATCAAGAAAATAGAGGTCGTCAAAATAATGTCAAACTTAGGGGTATCCCTGAAAGTCTACCCCCCCTCGGAGCTCCACTCTGCCGTGACCTTGATTTTTAACACAGTCCTGTCTCGTCCTCTGGACACGGAGATCACCATTGACAGAGTCCATCGGGTGTTGGGTCCTAGGCGTAAGGACACCACGGAGCCCAGGGATGTCCTTTGCAGAGTCCATTTTTTCAGGGAAAAGGAAGATATTCTCCAAGAGGCCTGGCGTGGTGGCCCGGTCCCATTTATGGACACCCAGGTGCACCTATTACCGGATGTTTCCCGACGTACCCTAGCCATGCGCAGAATCCTTAAACCGACCTTACAAGCCATCCTAGACTCTGGGGCCACATATAAATGGGGTCACCCTTTCCATGTCCAAATACGTCGCAATGGAGGTACCTTCGCACTTCACTCTCCGGAACAAGAGACTTTGCTGGCGAAGTTTCTGGATATGCCTGAGCTCTCTCTCCCTGACTGACTGGTCTACCCACTGCCACCTGTGCCTCCGGGTGGGCGCCCGCCTTCATCTGCCCTGTCTCAGAGATGACCTCGAGGGGAGGGTGTCTGGCGGAGGTCTACTTGCAATGTGATGTATTTTTTCTAGGGTGTTCCCCTTTAACACACATATTGGTTAATGACGGGCAGGGCCCTTGGTGTGCTTTGTGCGAGAGGGGGCACCTAGCGGGTCTCTATTTTTATCTCCCCTTGGGGGGTGTATAAGGGTTCTCAATACAACAGGGGGCGGTTAGAGACCTTAATCTAAAGTACTTCCCCACTTCCCTTCTTAAGTTGTTGAGCTTCTTGTGCCTTAGCTCCCCCTACCCAGTTGTAAGACATACCCTCATAGGGGGTTACCCCCCCGTTTGATCTGCTGGGATTACTATTCAATAAGGGTTCAGCCCCCCTCTCTCTTCCACCTTAGTAGAGAGGTATTGATTACATTTTCCATTCTAAGGCTCGGGGAAAGGGTGGCAACTAGATTTGAGTTTTTACTTTTCCCCCGATAGTCAGGCTTAGCAGCTCTCCGGGCTTATACTGCGGTGCACTCCTGAGACCTGCTTAAGTGGGTTATCCCACTGTTTTCTGTTTACCGCTCTTGGATTAGCCTTGAGTGGAATTAATTGTTGTATTTCTTGGTCTCTTGGTCCCTTCCTTTGCACTCTCTCTCTCCCTCGCTTTATCCCCCCTCCCCCCCCCCTTTTTTTTTTTCTCTTTCTTTCCTCTCTGTGAGTCTTGTGTGCGTTGTTTATTTGTTTTTGTCTCTTCCCCTTGCAGGACCCTGGCCCTTCGCCATGGACTCTCTGGTGTTTTCCTCCATCAATGCTAATGGTCTCAACACTCCCGAGAAGAGATCATCCCTTCTCCGCCTTCTATGGGGTAAGAGGGTCCAGGTGGCCTTTATCCAGGAGACTCACTTCCGGGGGGCGGGGCGGTCCCTACCTTTTCCTCCCCAAGATTTCCAGACGTATACCATAGCTGTTTCCCGGAGTCCAAGTCCAGGGGGGTGAGCATTCTTATCGCACGTTCTGTTCCTTGGAAATATAAGGCAGCCTTGCGCGATGATTCAGGTAGATTCCTGTTTTTAAAGGGGGAATTAGCAGGCTCTTTGTTTACTGTAGCCAATGTCTACCTCCCCAACTCCAATCAGGCAGCCGCCTTGGAAGGCATTCTGGCTAAGCTGGCCGATTTTGCAGAGGGCACTCTTTTAGTGGGAGGAGATTTCAATGTAGCCCTGGACCCCTCGGTAGACATCTCCAGAGGCTCGTCCTACATGCCTAAGCAGGTTCTCCGACGTATCCGTCGACTGCTTTTCTTTCACCAATTGATAGACCTGTGGCGCACGGTCCATCCTGACACGAGAGACTACACCTTTTATTCACATGCTAGAGATGTTTACTCGAGATTAGATTATTTCTTCATTAGACATGCAGACGTTCCTTTAATAAACGGAGCTGATATTGACCCTATCACTTTCGCGGAGCATGCGATGGTCCATGCTGTTCTGACATCCCCCCGCCACGAGACCCCGAGCTTGGCAATGGCGTCTTAATGAGTCGCTGCTCCAAGACATCCCAACATCTCAGGCTGTCTCCTCTGCCCTGACTAACTACTTCCAGGAGAATGATACAGCGGAAGTGTCTCCCCTGACGTTATGGGCAGCTCACAAGTGTGTGGTTAGGGGAATGCTGGTGCAGCATGGGTCCCACATTAAAAAGGAGAGGTCTCGAGAGATAGCCACGCTGATTGCCGACGTGGTTTCCCTCGAGCAGGCCCACAAGCGCACTCACGCAATAGATACCCAGTCGGCCCTTCTAGTAGCTCGTAAAAAACTATGAGAACGGCTAGATATACGTACAAAATATCTCTTGGCCAGAGGACGGCGCCATTTCTATGAATTTGGAAATAGATGTAGCCGCACGCTTGCCAGGTCCCTTAGGGAACAAAAGACACGCAACTATATCCCTTCGGTCATTGACTCGACGGGAAGGCGCAATACTGATCCACACCGTATTGCAGAAGAGTTTGCGAGGTTTTACCGTACCCTCTACAACCTTCCGTCATGTCCCCCAGAGTTGAATGGCCCCTCCCTGGCCTCTGCTCTGAGACAGTATATAGCAGACTCCGAAATGCCTAAACTCTCGGCGGAAGCCCAAACTGCTCTTGACTCACCTATAACTAAGGAAGAATTAGCTCAGGCGCTTCAGACAATGCAACCTAGTAAGGCCGCGGGCCCCGATGGCTTTCCAGCCTCCTACTGTCGGGGGTTAAGTTCCCCCGGGATGGATGTCACCGTAATCCTAATTAAATATAGAACAGGTACGAGCTCGGGAAAGCAAACTACAGACACGCCCAGGAGTCTAGTAAGAATGATTTCGTTTATTGTATAGTTCATACAAGTTTTAAAGGCAAGTTGGTTACACAACAGTCATGTGACCAATGTACATATATGGGTTTTCCAGTTCCGTTACTAGGCAGATTCACAGTTTCTCATAATATGTGTTACTTCCCATTACTTATCTGTATGTTTTCTTTTAACTTTCTTGAGACCAACAAGACCTTGAATGCTATCTCAGACTTAGTGTCTGCAAAAGCTCTAAACTATGCTGACTCTCTGCAAAACATTTCACTCTGGGTAAAGAGAATATAACATATAATACAAGTTATAATTTTAACCCTTACAATTCCCCCATTTTAGGACTTTATTTTTAATCAAATTCAATGAATACCTTCACACTCTGAGTGTGCCATCTATGATGGATTCTCCATTGAGAGGTTAAAAATAACATCCTATCTCACATACTGGCTAACTGTATTCCATTTCCTTCTCAGCGCTTCAACTTTCTTGCAATGTGAAGCGTGTATTCAGGTAGATTTTCCCTCCAACTTTACTGAGGTGGCAGTTGTCAGCAATATCTGGAAGGGGCCATCATATCTGGGTTCAAGAGATTTCCTGGAGTGTCTTTTCACGACCACCCAATCACCAGGCTGCAAGCTATGCGTTCCTGAAAAATCAGAAGGGTCTGGAATAGAAGAGAACACTTGTTTATGTGTTTCTTTCAGTTTGTTACACAAGTCTTGTACATAGCTGGCAATACTGTCATAGTTAAGCTGTAATGTCTGAGGGAAGTACAATCCTGTTTTAGGTGCACTTCCAAACAATATTTCAAATGGTGACAACGCTATCCTCCTGTTAGGAGTAGTCCTTACTGAATATAAGGCTAAAGACAGGCATTCAGGCCAAGGCTTTTCTGTCTCTGCCATGGCTTTCTGAATCTTTAGCTTGATTGTACCATTCAACCTTTCCACTTTGCCTGAACTCTGAGGATGGTAGGGTGTGTGGAAACCTTGCTCAATCCCTAGTGCAGACATTATTTCTTTCATTATCTCACCTGTGAAATGCGTACCTCTGTCAGATTCAATCACCTCGGGCACTCCAAACCTACACACAAGCTCAGACATCAGTTTCTTGGCAGTTGCTTGTGCGGTTGCTTTGCTCACAGGGTAGGCCTCAGGCCATCCTGAAAACAAATCCACACAGACCAATACATACTCGTATCCTCCTGACTTAGGCAACTGTATGTAATCTATCTGTATCCTCTGAAATGGGTACAGGGACTTTTGGTGTACACTTGGTGGGTGTTTTAACTACCTGTCCTGGATTGTGTAGAGCACATATGTGACATGCTTTTATGTGATGGCTAGCAGCTCTTCCAAAACCTGGGGCAAACCATGATTTACCCACTACTGACTCCATGGCATTTCGAGAGGCATGCACCTTACCGTGGGCCAAGCCAGCCATCTGGGGGTAAACTGCTGCGGGCAGACATAATCGATCCCCCATTTTCCACATACCATCACCTTCTGTAGCACCTGCTTTCTTCCATCTTTCAGTTTCCACATTGGTAACCTTTGAGTACAGCCCTTTTGGGTCTGCTAGGTCAATGTCCATTTTTCTCACCTGGTTGGGACCCCTTCTGGCCAGTAGTGCTGCAGCCTTGGCTGCTATGTCAGCTCTCTCATTTCCACGGCTTTCAGGGTCCCTTCCTTTTGCGTGAGCTCTGACTTTCACAATTGCCAGCTGCTTTGGGAGCAGTATGGCCTCCATCAGTCGACTTACCACATCTCCATTCTTAATTGGCTTGCCCTTGGCCGTTAGGAAGTTCCTTGCCCTCCATATCGGACCATAATCATGCGCAATGCCAAAAGCATACCTGGAGTCAGTGTATATGTTAGCTGTTCTACCTTTGGCTACCTTACAAGCCTCCATAAGGGCTTTGAGCTCAGCTTCTTGGGGTGACATGTGTGGTGGAAGAGCTTCTTGGACTATGATGTCATGTTCAGTGACTACAGCATACCCTGTAACAAATTTGCCTTCATCTGTCAGATACCTTGAGCCGTCCACAAACATCTCATAATCAGGATTTTGTAATGGCACATCCGTGACATGGTCAAATCCCACTGTTTCCTGTGACATAAGAGCCACACAATCATGTTGATGCTGGCTGTCAAACAGTTCTTCTTCAGAGAGAGAGTGAGTTTAAAAATAAACTCATCTTCCACTCCACTCCCCCTTTTGAATCATGAACTCCTACAGGAAGAAGAGTTGCAGGATTCAAAGTTAAACAGCGTTGAAAAGAGAGGTTTGAGGAGGACTGCAGAGCAAATTCCATTTTGCTCTGCCGTGCCAAAGAAAGATGACGTCTGTCTACCTGTGTGAGGATAGCATGGATGTCATGAGGTGTATACACAACCAATAAATGATCTAGGACAATGTCTGAGCTCTTATCAAGCAACGCTTGTACTGAGAGGACAACCCGCACACAGGAGGGTGTCCCCCTGGCTTACAGCATCTAACCGTGAGCTGTAATAGGCCACCGGGCGTTTCTTATCCCCGTGTTGTTGTGTGAGAACTGCAGTTGCATGACCCATCATCTCAGTCACGTAGAGCTGAAAAGGTTTCTGACAGTCAGGTAGGCCTAGGGCCGGAGCACTGACTATCTGCAACTTCAGCTGGTAAAACGCATCCAAGGCCTCAGATGTAAGGCTGAATGGTTTTGAGGAAAGGCAATCATACAAAGGTTGCATGATCAGAGATGCAGATCTGATCCATGGCCTACAGTAGGATACCAATCCCAAGAAGGTACGTAGCTGAGCATGAGAGGCTGGCACCTGCATGTCTCTCACCACCTTGGTCCTCTCATCTGACAGGTGCTTGGTACCTTGGCGGAGACAGTGTCCCAGAAACAACACTTTTTGTTTGCAAAATTGCAACTTATCCTTGCTGGCCTTGCAGCCGTTCTGGCAGAGGAAACACAACAGGCTGATGGTCGCTGCTTCACAGGTTGGTTTGTCTGGAGCACAAAGAAGAAGGTCATCAACAAAACAACATCATCATGTGGTTGATACCAAGTACTCATGATTAGTGTGAGACACCTTGTAAATTGGTTAGGACTGTTTTGTGCCCCTTGTGGTAGTACTGTCCAAGTGTACTGTTTACCCCTAAATGTAAATGCAAACAAATACTGGCAATTTACCTAAATCTGTTTTCCCAGTTGCCCATAATGCTGTTGGCACTTGGGACAACAGTACATTTTCTTCTTCAGTAAGGACAAAAATACAACTTGGTGTACTTAACTCAGCAGATAACAAACACAAAATCTCATGGTTAGTATGTGTGACTTTTACATATGCTTCTCCTGATGGATGCAACATGATGTTACAACCCAATACTCCCATCACATCTGTACCAAGAATGTTATCTGATGTATCAGAGACTAGATACCTAGTGAGTATCCTGCTACCCTGAAATGAAGTTTCTACAGGATCAGTTTGATCGAAAGTGACTGGTAGCCCTGATACCCCTTGAACCACCTGGCTGTCTCCTGAGAGTGGTAATTTGAATGTGTCGGCATCCTGTTTGCTCACACATGATTTTGTTGCCCCAGTGTCTATCAAAAATGGCACCTCCTTTCCATTAATCAATACAGGTTGAAAAATCTGAATTCCCCTATCCTGTGAGGACAAAAGGGACACTGGGGCGGGAGGGCCTGTCTTTCCCTGATACTTTACACCACTGTACTCTCAAGGACAAAGTCATGCAAGCAGCCGCCCACGCACCGCTGCGCTGTTAAACCCTCCACTTCTCCCAATGTTTCAGAAAGCATGGTATTTCTCATGCCTTGGGGTGTGTCATCCCATCCAGCATCCACTGCTTTAGTGAGAAGCCTTCCATAATAAGCTTCCACTGATTCACCTTTCTCTCTTTTAGCAGATACCTTACTTCTGGTGATATTAGGCAAGACAATGAATTCACATAACATAGTACAAGACATAATTTCATATGTTTGAGTATTTTCTTGAATATTATACACATATATATTGTCATTGTACCTTACTTTTCCATTTAACCTTAGTCTAACACTTTTATCAAAATATTTTCCCTTTGGGCATAAATAGTCATTATACCCAGGCTGCGGACTCCGGAGGCCCAAAGCCAAGTTTCACTTTGTAATAATTGACATGTAACATTACTGGGTAACACAGTATCATGTTCAGCTTGTGATTTTATGCGTGCCCATCACATCAGATACAACGTCCTTGGAGCTACTTGGCAGTCAATTAATGTTTTGGTTATTCCCTGCAGAACATCTGCAGAGCACTACAACAGAATACAGGAATACAATTCAAGCAGATAGCAGTTAATACTGACACCAAAATTACATATTACTATTTTTGTACAATTTTCAAATATTTCCCAAACCCCACCTTTTGTCATTACCACAGGTGTTCAAAACCCCTGAGTTGTACTTCAGGTTACCATAAGGGCAAACTGCCAGACTTTAGAATTTTCTTCACTGGATTCCAACCAAAAGTTGAACCCCTGTGGAACATCACAGGTTCCCGTCTATTTAAACCAAAGATGATGCCGAAGCACTTCCTCCTGCATACAAAACAAACATTGGCACCAAATCCTTTATGTGTTCTCAATTGACTTAAATCAACCCTTGTCCACTTGAGAGACCACGGACGGGTCGTCCATGTTACCACAGGATAAAGACCCTCTTTTGGGGGGTGGGGGTGTGGTTGGGGAACTCCACAAGCTGCACAGAATTTTCTCCAATCAGGGTTTTGTTGACCGCAATCTCTGCAGGTCCTTCTAGACTGCTGTTTGCTGGTGTTTTCTCTGGGCACTTAGGAGATTTTACTACTTTTCGTTGCTCTTTCTGAATCACTTTTTCTGAATCACTTTCTTCAACTCCTTCTCCTTAGAATCACTTTCCTCTTTTTCCCTATTATTCTCACTATCAAAGCACTAATAATAGTACTTATTACCTCCTTCTGTCTCTCTACACCCTCCTTCCTGCACTTCCTCTGACACCTTCTGCCACATACATGCTCCATCTATTAACCCGTGGTCTCTTAACCTCTATGTTGTCTCACTATCTTATCTCACTTTCTTGGTACCTCTCCATTGCATCAGCATCTTCTTCTACTTTTCCAATCTCTGTAACTGGAACTTCTCTATTCTATTGCTTCCTACCTCTTTGCAACTTATTGTCCTGAATCAATCCCGCATGATCTAAACTCCACTGATCCCAAAATCTACTGTCTACTAACCCAGTCTGGTGTATTCCTGCTCTTTTAGGATTGTTTTTACCTGTGCAGCTGTTTCTCTCCCTTCCCCTATTTCTATTAGTTCACATGGGGTGTACCATATCTTAGAGGGTCCCATCCCCATCTTGGCTGGTAGCTAATCAGCCGATGAGCTTCTCACTCCTCTAGGGCAACCTTTGAGACAATAGAGGGTCACTTATGACTACTTAGTGAGAACTCCCAAACAGACTCTTCTGTTTTCTATGAACTACTTGTGCAAGTTCAGGAGTAGTGCTCAGGGCAATGCCTAATGGCTTCCACAGGCTCAACTTTCTTCCTGTGTCCCCTTACCAAAACACTCCCAAATCACTGCACACACTTCTTCGCGCGGATTCTACTAAGTCCTTCGTGCTACTACTCAGGTCCCATTCGACCTTGACCGTCCAGGCACGGCTGGAGGCTAGTGTTCCAAAACAAGGACTTTTCAATCACTCAGTGCTTCTCAGTTTCGAACCTTGTCCGCAACTCTAGGGGTTAAGAATAGAGAACTTTTCCCCATTCTTTGCAGCCTTATATATCTTATAACACAGGTAACATGCAAACATCAGTAGACAGGTAAGACAGACAGACAGACAGACAGCAAAGAAGGCAACTTCTACATCATTTACAGGTGACATGTCCCTTTTAGGTTCTTCCGTACTATTTAATTGGCATCGAGATGTCATATAAACATGCAGCAGCTTACCTCACTCATCGATACAGAGAATAGACACACAGGAACCTCAGATATACTAATTGGCAAGATAAGGTCTTACCTCACAGTACTGTTTTTATTTATCTGAGGTCCTCTGGTCCCATCCTCAAGTCGATCGGTGAGTGGGTCGGCACTCTATCGGCTGCACATCAGACGATCTCGAGCCCCACGTCGTTGGTCGCCAATTTCTGTCGGGGGTTAAGTTCCCCCGGGATGGATGTCACCGTAATCCTAATTAAATATAGAACAGGTACGAGCTCGGGAAAGCAAACTACAGACACGCCCAGGAGTCTAGTAAGAAGGATTTTGTTTATTGTATAGTTCATACAAGTTTTAAAGGCAAGTTGGTTACACAACAGTCATGTGACCAATGTACATATATGGGTTTTCCAGTTCCGTTACTAGGCAGATTCACAGTTTCTCATAATATGTGTTACTTCCCATTACTTATCTGTATGTTTTCTTTTAACTTTCTTGAGACCAACAAGACCTTGAATGCTATCTCAGACTTAGTGTCTGCAAAAGCTCTAAACTATGCTGACTCTCTGCAAAACATTTCACTCTGGGTAAAGAGAATATAACATATAATACAAGTTATAATTTTAACCCTTACACTACTATAAAAAATACTCTTTAGAGTTGTTGGACCCCCTGGTGCGTGCCTTAAATTCTCTGTCGGCAGGTGCGACTCTCCCCCCGGACATGACTAGGGCTCATATAGCGGTAATACATAAGGAGGGTAAAGACCCTGCGATGTGTGCCAGCTATAGACCGATATCACTCCTCAATGTTGACTTAAAAATCTTCTCTAAGGTAATAGCCTCCAGACTGGCCCCTCTATTGCCTGACCTAGTACAGTCCGATCAAGTTGGTTTTATCCCCACACGTGAGGCTAGGGACAACACAGTAAAGGTAATTAACGCAATATACTACGCCAAAACACATGACCTCCCACTTTGTCTTCTCTCAACTGATGCTGAAAAAGCATTTGATAGAGTGAGCTGGTCTTATCTATTTGAGGTCCTGGATCATGTAGGGCTCATCCTGATTATGAGATCCTGGATTGCTTCCTTGTATTCCAATCCATCAGCTTCCACGAGAGTTAACGGAATTATTTAATCTCCCTTTCCGATAGGGAATGGCACGCGTCAGGGGTGTCCCCTCTCCCCCCTGATCTTTGTTTTAACACTAGAACCTCTGCTTAGAAAGGTCAGATCTAACCCCGACATAGGCGGCCTAAGGGTAGGCAGTAGAGTCCTGAAAATTTCAGCATATGCAGATGATCTCCTCTTCTTCCTGCAGGATCCGGCCAAATCCCTCCCCCCCCCCCCTAATGTCTGAATTTCGCAGGTTCTGTCATCTTACCAACTTTAAAATTAATTTCTAGAAATCTGAGGCCCTCAATGTTTCGCTTCCACAGGGGATTCAGTCCTCTCTGGAGACTTCCTTCCCGTTCAGATGGTCAAGAATAGCTATCAAGTACTTAGGGGTGATGATAACCAAGGACCTAGGTGAGCTCTATGGCAAAAATTACCTCCCCCTTCTGCGAGCCATTAGATCCGACCTAAAGAGATGGTCCATAGGTACATACACATGGTTTGGCCGCTGCGCTATATACAAAATGAATATTATGCCCGTCTGCTATACCTCTTCCAAACTTTACCGATCCACATACCCCCCAGTTTTTTTAAGTTACTGTACAGTGACCTAATCAACTTCGTGTGGCAGGGTGGGCGAGCTAGGCTGGCGCGTTCTACTCTCACGTTACCTAAACAATGGGGTGGTCTGGGTCTTCCTGACCCTCGAAAGTATTATGAGGCCTCCATGCTCCAAAGAGTGCTGGACTGGTGCCGTCACGCTCCATACAAACAATGAGTTTCCCTGGAAAACGTATTCATTGACACCCCCCTGGACTCGCTCCCCTGGTTAGACTCGCTACGCCCCGGGGCCCTGAGACCCCACCCTACCATAGGACCCACTCTCCGGGTATGTAAATCGCTCTTCTGTAGGGAGCGGATCTCCCCCTCCCCTTCACCTTTATTTCCCATCCTGGGAAACCCTGCCTTTATGGCGGGTTAATCTCAAGGGCCATTCCGGCAGTGGCGAGTGGCGGGTAGACTGAGGGCCCTACATTTTCGCTCTGGTGGCGACTGGATGTCTCACCGGGAACTACTCGCCACACCGGACCTTCCGGCGCTTGGCCCATGGCAGGTCTTTCAACTCACGCACTTTCTTTCTTCATTACCTAACTCTCCGGGGTATGACAGACAGCCCGCGAGGTTTGAAGAGACCTGCATGGGAAGGGGCCTGCAAAGACACTCACTTTCTGATTTCTATTTGCTCCTGGTGTCCCCTCCTACTTAACCAGATGGGAGGCTGACCTGGCCATGACCTTCTCTGACCAACAGTGCTCCAGAATTTTTGAGTTTACCCACAAGAGTTCGATGGCTAGCAGATATCAGGAGGCGGGATATAAAATCCTGACTAGATGGTACCATGTTCCGTCTAAACTACACAGACTCTTCCCGTCCTCCTCTCCCGCTTGTTGGCGCTGTGGCTCGGAGGAGGGGACGCTTTTACATATTTTCTGGGAATGCTCGATATTGAGAGACTTTTGGGAGGGAGTACATAGGATGCTAGGTCAGATATTCCAAACTTCCATTCCTAACACGCCAGCCTTCTTTCTGCTACACCTCTCAGACTGCCCCTTGCGTACCTATCGCAAATCCTCCCTACGACACATGGTCAATGCCGCTAGGGCGTGTATCCCAGCGCTATGGAAATCGTCTAATCCCCCTTCTCTCCTTCACTGGATTCGCAAAGTGGAGGATATTCAGTACATGGAGGATCTCACGGCATCCCTTCGTGATACAAGGGAATCCTTTATGGCGGCCTGGACGCCGTGGATTCTCTTTCAGGGATCCCAGGCCTATAGAGACCTGACGGGTAGACCTTGATTTAAGGTATACGCAGCCGACATGGAGGGGTCGGGGTCCTTGCATGTTTGTCATTTGTGTGTTAACTTGTGGTTCCCACATTTGTCCTCTCCCTGTCTTTCTTTCTCTCCCTCTTTCTCCCTTCCCTCTCCTTGTTCCTTTTTCCCCCTGACAACTGTTATGATCAGCAGCAGCTGATGTTCTAATATATCTATTTCATGATACCATGTTATTATGTATGGACGCTGATGTATGTCTTGATCCTTGAGGGCCCCCCCCCTTTTTTCCCCCCCCCCTTTTTTTTTTTTTTTTTTTTTTTTTATATAAAAAAAAAAAAAAAATAAAAAAAAAAAAAAAAAAAAATAAAAACAAAGAGCGGGTCATCGCCTATGCCAGCAGGAGTCTGAGAGGTGCGGAGAAGAATGACCAGAACTATAGTTCTTTCAAACTCGAACTTTTGGCGCTTGTCTGGGCCGTGACAGAGAAGTTTAAAAACTACCTGGCTGTCACACCCTTTACCGTGTACACAGATAACAATCTGTTGGCGCATCTGGACACTGCTCGACTGGGAGCCCTTGAATAATGGTGGGCCTCAAGACTCGCAAATTACAAGTTCTCTGTCAAGTATCGCAGTGGCAAGTCCAACGCTAACGCTGATGCACTCTCAAGGTTGCCTGTGGGAGAAGAACCACCCCGAGAAGACATCTGGGAAGAGGTGGAGATGCCACCATTCTACAACAAGTTTGCCCAACAGGTTGCTATTGGTGTCCCTGTAGAAGGAGAATCTCTGGTGAAAACAGCTGCCGAATCCCTCCAGGAACCATCTCTGTGGAAAACGTTCCAAGAAGAGAGCAGAGTTTTAGGAGAATTGTCAGATTTCCTGCTTACAGGAAGAATACCAACCCATGTAAAGAGAGGTCTTCATGATGTGGAATTAAAACGCCTTTGGCGACAGAGGAAGCGCCTGTTTGTCCAACGAGGCCTTCTACTTAGAAACACTCTTGATCCTGTCACGGGTGAAAGGATTCATCAGATCCTCGTACCAAGAAGAGACGCACAGATGATACTTGAGGCGTATCATGACAGATCCGGTCACTTCGGGGTACAAAAGACCGAAGCTACCATCCGTCGTCGCTTCTATTGGGTCGGGATGAGGAGTGACATTGAGAGTTGGTGCCGAGAGTGTCCCGCCTGTAGTATCACCAAGGAAGGTCAAAGAGATCAGAAGGCCCTTCTACATCCAATTAAGCCGGGTGAAATTGTTGCTCTGGACCATGTGAAGTTGGGTCCCACATGTTCCGGCTACAGCTACGCTCTGACAATGGTGGATCATTACTCCAAATTCCTTGTCATCGTGCCTGTCAGAGATCTTACAGCAAGAACTACGGCTGAGACCTTCTATGCAGAGTTTGTCCGCCATTATGGTTGTCCTGAGCATATCCTCACTGACCGTGCATCGGCGTTTGAATCCCAATTGTTCCGTGAGCTGTGTCAGTACCAAGACTGCAAGAAGTTGCGAACCACAGCATATCACCCTCAAGGGAATGGGATGTGCGAGAAGGCAAATCAAGTGATCATCGGCATGCTAAGAACAGCCGCAGTTACACCTGGTGTTGAGTGGCCTGAGCGTATCAAGGGCTTGGCCTATATTTACAACAACACACCCCAAACATCTACGGCACTGGTTCTTAACCTTGTTTGAGGTACCGAACCCATTAGTTTCATATGCACATTCACCGAACCCTTCTTTAGTGATAAATCAAATGTGATTTTTTCCAAATTCAAGACATAGGTATATGTTTTTTTACTGGTACACAAAATGAACCGTGCATGAACATCACCTTGATCAAAGAACAAAACCAACACAGTGCATGAACTCACAACAAATTACATACCTGCAATTCAGTGTGACTTCTGCTGTTGTTTTTGAGAGACCAGTTCAGATATGCGTGGCTTCACCTTGGCAAGTGCTATTCTCATGTCATTTTCACAGCAAAGTCTGTTCCTTTTCTTTGTTTTTATGTCCAGCATCCTCGAAAAGGATTGTTCGCAGAGATATGTTGTAACAAGTGGTATAAAAAATTCCAGGGTTTTCTTAGCAATAATTGGGTACTTTTCCAACTGTCAACACCAAAACGTTGAGAGTGTTGTTGTTCTGAAGAGTTGCTGTTGAACCTGGCTCTGCTGAATTTCAATGATTTCGTCGAGGTATTCATAATTGACATCTGCTGTCTCAACAGTAAACGTGAACGGCTGTCTTACCCATGCTGGATATGACTCTCTTGTAGGGAAATATCCGTCGAGAGACTTTGCAAGCTCATCTAAGTGCGTGGCAATTGTTTGCTTCAGTTCCATGGATACAGAAATGTCTCTGATTCCAGACACATCTTCGATCTTACTTACACAGGCGTCCAGAAGGGGAAAGTTTGCGAAGTTATTGTTCTCTGTCACGTCCGGTAGTTTTTTTTTTAAAGCCTTCAGGTTTTCTTCTGCTTCCATGATATTGACTCCACCACCCTGCATCTGCTGATTGAGATGATTTAGAGCTGCGAATATATCAGCCATGTACGCTAAAATGAGAATGAACTCAGGATTTTTGAAGCAATCTGCATGACAATGTTGGTGCTCTTGCAAAAACAGGGCTAATTCCACACGCATGGCAAAAACACGATTCAGCACCTGTCCCCGGGATAACCACCGAACATTAGAATGGTACATGAGTACCTCGAATTCAGAGCCCATTTCTTTACACAGCTCACTGAAGATGTGGTGCCTCATAGCACTATTTCGCACATAGTTTACACATTCCACTACAGTTTTTAATACTTCTGCCATTTTTGGAGGCAAGGTTTTTGTTGCCAACGCATGCCTGTGCAGAATACAATGCGTAACAATGATGTGTGGTGCATCGGCTTTTACTAGTGCACCAAAACCAGACTTTCTTCCCAGCACGACTGGAGCTCCGTCCGTACAAACTGCAGAAACCATATCCCATGAAAGATTGTTGTCTCTGAGGAAGTCATCCACAAGCTTCTTCACATCGGCTGCCTTAGTTGTTGTTGTAAGAGGCTTACAAAATAAAAACTCTTCTTTTATCATGTTGTCTTTCACATAGCGCACGAAAACAGCAAGCTGGCTTAGATTAGAAACGTCTGTGGTCTCGTCGAGTTGAAGGCTGAATTTTGCCGGACTTGAAATTAGATCTGCGACTACTTGAGCCAAGATGTCTTTACTCATGCACTCTATTCTGTCACTGATGGTGTCATTTGAAAGAGGAATTTGGGATAATTTACCTTCAGCCGCTGTTCCGAGTATCAGATTCGCCATCTTTAACGCTGCTGGTTTTATGAGTGTTTCACCGATGGTGTGCGGCTTGCCCTGCTTTGCGATCAGGTAAGCAACTTCGTACGATGCGGTGAGGATCGGTTTGTTCACGGGTACAAATCCAAGAGCAGGCAGAGTGGCCCTTTCATCGAATCTGGCTCTTTTCACCTTGAATTCAGCAAGCGTTGTGTTCTTACATTCCCCATCTCCATGCAGCTTCAAGAAGTGTTCCTTCAGTTTGGCCGGTGCGAGACTTGAGTTGCTCAACTTAGCATTGCAAATCATGCAGATAGGACGCTGACTCCCATCACGTTCCGTGATACATGTGAATCCATGTTGTACATATTCGTCCGACCATTTTCTTTTTTTGCCAGACATAGTTAGTATGGATTAAAATATTAAGAAAGAAAGCACACAACGTACGACTACGACAGTCACACGGTGACTACTGAGCACACTAAATTCCCCGCAGCACTGATTGGCCAATTAATGTAACGTGATCATCTGCAGCAAGTGATGGCCAAGAGGGGCGTGTCATCACGAATTTACATAATGAGTCGGGTGTGTCTTGACCTCCGTGGCGGAGGCTCCGCCGAACCCCTGAGACCGACTCACCGAACCCCTAGGGTTCGATAGAACCCCGGTTAAGAACCACTGAGTTAAGGGAACCATCATTTCTGTCCAGGCCTGTTTCATGAGTTTTCTTTTTTTTAAAAAATGCTGTTGAAGCCTGGTTGGAAAGCAATGTCTGACTTTCATTTGTTCATTTTCATAGAATTTTTATATATTATTACTTTTGTCAGATTCAAGTTATTTCTGTGACCATTGTGGGTTTTTCTTTCATTAAACGAGGAAGGGGGACCAACAATTTTGTTCACGTGTGTGTATATATATATTATATCTTGACTAAGCATGTGGACATATCTGGTCCCATTATACAATATTTCCCAGTAAGGCTGTGTTCACACAGTGCAGTGTTGCTGTATCCGAGCAGTGATTGTGGCCAGAAAGTAATTTCAGCAATCTGGGACCACCAGACCCCCTCCCCATGCTCAAATAAACCTAGTGAAGGATTTCCGGACTGCGGTAAAGAAATGCTTTGGTATTATTATGGGAATGGTTTGAAAAAGATAGAAAAGTCGGAGGGGTACATTCATTTTTAGTAAGTTAATGCAACCTAGCCATGAAAAGCCCTTGGTATCCCAGCGAGCAAGATCCGTCTGGAAGGGGGGTGTGGCCAAGCGACGCATGGAGATGGTCGCATAGTCCAGAGCTCCGCAGCCCACCGGTCCACACCGCAACTCATACCGGCTCTACACCTTCCCTACCTGCCTGAAACTAGCCATGGATCCTCCTGGGATTGTCCTGCCCATGATGGTCCGTGGCAGGAGAAAGAAAAGTCCATTAAAACTCACTAAATTCTTCCCTGTCAGAGGCAATCCAAGATGGCGCCCGTACTACTATCTCAGCAACCCTGAGGGCCTTGTCGAATACTACTGACCAGCCTGCTGTGAGTACCTTACATAATGACTCCGATACCCTCACCTTGCTGCCATCTTCGGCTAGTGACCCGGCCTCTCCTGCTTCAGCGGATTCCCTGCCACAGCCGGCTATACCGGCTTCTCCTATGCTGACCCCAGTTTGGGCCCCGTTCATGCCTTCCACTCCCTGCCTGCCTAGCAACCATTCACACTCATCTCCAGGCCCTGAGTTCGACAGCTCTTCTAGGCCAATATCAGAGGCAGCCATGAGGACCTTATTTGCCGACTTTAAGATGGCTATACATTCTGAGCTTCACCTCCTTGTTGGAACTTTGCAAACCGAATTACATTCCATAGGAGACCACACCTCCCACTTAGAAAACAAGATGGCGGAATTGACTGCAGCACACAACGATTTAGTAGATTTTGCTAATGACATGGAAGAGGAATGTGGAGGCTATGAAATTGAAAATGGCTGACATCGAAGATAGATCCCGCTGCAACAATGTTTGGTTTAGAGGAATTCCAGAATCTGTTAAAAATGAGGACATTGTGACTTTTTTGACCGACTACTTTGCTCTACTCCTCCCTGCTGAGACCACTCAGGCCCTACTTATTGATAGGGCTCACAGATTGCCTAAACCGAAAAACTTGTCCTCAGACGTTACTCGTGACATCATTGCAAGAATTCACTTCTACCACGTTAAAGAGAAACTCATGGTGGCGGTCAGAAACTCTCCGGATCTACGACACGCTTTCAAGGAATTACTCTATTTGCAGACCTCTCTGCAGCCACTATGACATGCAGGCGGTCCTTCGCAATGGCTACTAGAACCCTGCGTGAAAATGGTGTCTAGTATAAATGGGGTTTTCCTGTCCACCTAATCATTACTCATAATGGCTCCACAGTTGTTGCCAATACTCCGGAGGCAGCTCTCAAACTATGCCAGGCATGGGACCTGCACATCACGTCTCCAAGCATGGTTCCAGGGAAACGTTTTTCTAATAACACTGTGGCGGAGGAATGGGCTGTTGTACAAAAGGGGAAGAAGCACCCCAGGAGGCCTTAGAACTGACTCTTTTCCCATGCTGATACCCTTGAAATATATTTACAGTGGGGTGTCTGGGGGGGACACCTGGGCCTCCGCCTGGGTGGTCCCCCTAGACGCTGCCACACCCCTCTCCGGTGTGTCTTCATTGGGTGGGGTAGCTTAAGTGATGACCAGTTTGGCACGTTTTGGGTACCCTACCTTCAAGATTTTCCGCCCCAGATTTCGGGACCTACCAACTTGTGATACATTTTATGTGTCTTTTCACTGTTTGTGTTACTTGTTTATTTTTTTCTTGTTCGTTTTATGTTTACCCAGTGGTCAACTTCCTGATTAATCCTACTGCGGGATGGTCCAAGTGTCCCAGGTGCTCGGTGTCGCACTCCGCGCTTCCTGATGACACCCCAGCCTTTATAGCCAAGCAAATTGTCAGACATGGGATTTAAGGTATTGTCTTTAAATGTTAAAGGCCAGAACTCTCCATATAAAAGAGCGGCGCTGTGGAAGGAGGCGAGGACATCCCATTCTGACATTATCTGTCTTCAGGAGACACATTTAAATAGTGAGGATGCTCCTCGACTCCGCCACAAGAGCTACCCTACTCAGGTATTTACCCATGCGGTGTGCAAGAAGTGCGGAGTAGCCATACTGATTAGAGATACTGTAGCTTTTTCTATTGATCAAGAGATTACTGATGATGAAGGCAAGTACATTATTTTGGTATGTCGCATTAATAATGTCCAATACAACCCTTGTATATTGTGTATGCCCCTAACAAGAAGAAATTGCAATTTATCCATAGGGTTCTCTCTAAGATGGATGAGGTGGCAAAAGTTCATGTGAAGGTGCTCTGGCCATCGCTGGAGTCTACTGCTCCTCAGACAATGTCAGAACCCACACCCATAGTCAATATTTTCCAATCCCACCAACTTTTTGATGTGTGGAGACATCAGCACCCCTCAGACTTGGATTACACCTTTTATTCAAACCCACACCAAATATATACTAAGATTGATTATGCTTTGGTGGATAAATCGATTCTCCAGAGGGTTAGCTCCTTGGACATAGGTATTCCGACATGGTCTGATCATGCACCGGTTTCTATTATGGTGCAGGAACAATATCCCTCACGTCCCAACTCGGTTTGGAGACTTAATAATTATATATTACAGAATCCTAAATACACCAATGCTACCTCCTCTGCTCTTACAGAGTACTTTAAATTTAACAACGGTCAGGTGAGTGATGCCATTTCATGGTGCACTCACAAGGTAGCCATGAGAGGCCATTTCATTGAACAAACTTCCCATGCCAGGAAACATAGAATCCAGCAAGAACAGACCCCTCTTACCCAATTAGAATCCTTACATAGACTCAATAGAGTTTCCCCATGCCCTGATAGATCCAAGCAAACTTCTACACTGCATGTTCAGCTGCACGATCTCAACGTTTATAAATATGACCTTGCTCTGCGCAAATTCAAATTGACATATTACTGGCAGGGACATAAACCCAGTGCGGATTTAGCTAGACGACTGAAAACCTATACCACCAAGAGCAGGATTCCCTTTCTTTTCAGTGACCAAGTGCGAAAGGTGGTGGACCCTAAGGGTATTGTGGATGTACTGGCATAGTACTATTCCACATTATACAATTTAAAATCTGATTCCTCCACCCCTCAGCCCACTCCGACTATTATAGCCGCCTACTTGGATTCAGTAGATCTCCCCACTATCTCACACTCTCAAACGCTCTCCCTTCTCTTCCCGATCTCACAGGAGGAAGTGACACAGACAATTAAAGCATTGCAGATGCATAAATCACCTGGGCCAGACGGGTTAACGAATGAGTATTATAAAAGTAACCGACTCCTTTTGGTCCCGTACCTTACCCGCCTGTTCAACTGCATAGCTGACTCAGGGTCCCCTCCAAGAGAAATGCTAGAGGCTTTGGTGATTACACTGCCTAAGCCGGGAAAGACTCCTGACACCCCTCCCAACTTCAGGCCTATCTCCCTCTTGAACATGGATTTAACCCCTTAAGGACACAGCCCAAAAGTGCTTTAAGGACCAGGCCTTGTTTTTCAAAACTGACATGTGTCACTTTATGTGGCAAGAACTTTGAGACGCTTTAACTTACACAAGTGATTTTGAGATTGTTTTTCTCGTGACACATTGTACTTCATGTTAGTGGTAAAAACTAATCAATATTTTTGTATTTATTTATAAAAAAATAGGATATTTGATGGAAATTTGGAAAAAAAAATCGCAATTTTTAAAATGTGAAATTCTCTGCTTTTCAGACAGATAGTCATACCACCCAAATACATTAATAAATATTATCTACCATATCTCTGCTTTATATTGACATCATCTTTTAATCGTCCTTTAATTTATTTTGGATGTTATAAAGCTTACAAGTGTAACAGCGATTTTCCAGATGTACAAGAAAATTTCCCAAACTAATTTTGTAGGGATCACTTCAGTTCTCAAGGGAATTCTGAAGGCCTATATATTAGAAACCCCCCATAAATCACCCCGTTTTCAAAACTGCACCCCTGAAATAATTCAAAACAGCATTTGGGAAGTTTGTTAACCCTTTAAGCATTTCACAAGAATTAAAACGATATCGAGGTGAAATTTAGACATTTAAATTTTTTCCACTAATCCCTTCATTTAGCCCTAAATTTAACACATTCACAAAGTGTTAAAGGAGAAAATGCATCTCCCAGTTTATTATACAATTTCTCCAGAGCACAGAAATACCCCACACGTGGGTGTAAACTGATGTTTGGGCATTCGGCAGTGCACGGAAGGGAAGGAGCGACACTGGGGGTATGAAAAGCAGATTTTGCTGGAATAGTTTTCAGGTGTCTCATTTGCAAAGCCCCTAGAGTACCAAAACAATGGAAACCCCCTAAAAGTGACCCCATTTTGGAAACTACACCCCTCACAGAATTCATCAAGGGGTATAGTGAGCATTTTGACGCCACAGCTGTTTCACAGACTTTACTAACATTGGGATGTATAAATGAAAAATTACTTTTTTTCCAGTAAACTGTCCATTTAGCCCCAAATTTTTCATTTTCACAAGAGGACAACGGAGAAAAAGCTCCCCAAAGTTTGTTACACAATTTCTCCTGAACACAGAAATGCCCCATATGTGGTTGTAATCTGCTGTTTGGGTACATGGTGGAGCTCAGAATGGAAAGAGCGCTATTTAGCTTTTGGATGGCAGATTTTGCTGGAATAGTTTTCAGGTGTCGCATTTGCAGAGCCCCCTAAAGTACCAATACAACGGAAACCCCCAAAAGTGACCCCATTTTGGAAACTACACCCCTCATAGAATTTATCTAGGGGTATAGTGAGCATTTTGACCTCACAGCTGTTTCACAGATTTTATTATCATTGGAACGTAAAAATGAAAAATTACTTTTTTTCCAATAAACCGTCCATTTAGCGACATATTTTTAATTTTTGCAAGGGGTTAAAGAAGAAAAATCACCCCACAGTTTGTTACACAATTTCTTCTGAACACAGAAATGCCCCATATGTGGTTGTAATCTGCTGTATGGGAACATGTGCTGATGTGCTCCTGACCCTCTCCCCATATTTCGCTCCCAAACCTCATATTGGTCCTGTGGGATTATGGTCATTTTTCCAGGTACAAGGTTAACCCCAGGAAAACGGAGGCTCTACCTCTGAACATTCCTGCCCTCCATCTCCTCTGTGGTAAGTAACAACTTTCAGTGGAGAGACTGTTCTCTTCGCTACTTAAGTGTCCAGTTGTCTTCCTCTTATGCCACCCTGTATTCAGTCAACTACCCTCGGCTGTTTCGTGACCTTCGGGCTCTCCTACATAAATGGCGTCCCCTCCATATTTCCTTGATTACAGCCGTTAAACTGACGCTTCTCCCTAAACTTCTCTACTTCTTTGAAATACTGCTGGTGGCTATCCCTCGAGCTGAACTGCGCTCCCTCCAAAAGGCCATATTTCTTTTTATTTGGAATGGTAAGCGGCACTGCATTCCTCGCTCTTTTATGCTAGCTGGTAAGGCAAAGGGGGGTTTGACGGTCCCACATTTGCTCCACTATTATTGGGCGGCCCACTTACGCTGTATTCCATTCTGGGCATCGGCACAGGCCTATACTAAGTGAGTGGAGATAGAAAATCTCTGGCTAGCTCCTATCCATCCTAACACATTCTTGTGGGTCCGTCCTGGGGATGGGGAAGTGGAAGGAAGAACGGGAGCGGGAAGGGGGGAGAGGAAGGGCAAAGGGTGAAGGAATGAGTAAAAGAAGTAAAATAAAAAAGGAAAAGATAAAAGGGGAGTTAACATGGTCGGTAATTAGTTTTGCAGAGTCAGGGCAAAATCAAGTGCTTCCCAATCAGAGGGGGTCCTCTGGAGGGCCAGGAAAGAGCAAAAAACTTAGCTGATCCATGATGCCAAAGATTTGCTTGCTTGCCTGCCAAGGGTGCCACAGGAGGGCTACTTTCTCTGATGTGTCATCTTCCTTGTCATTCAACAGCTCCAAACAATAGAGGTGGTCAAATCTCATTAACCCGTTCAACCACCATTGGGGGCAACTGGGGCTTCCAGTGTCTAGGAATCACATCTTTAGCTGCGGACAGGAAATGAGACCTTTTCTGATCTTGGCCAAAGGGCCAGGTAACAGGGAAAGAAGAGCCAACTGAGGAGATGGTGATTGAGTCCTGCAGGTGACTTGTATGTAGATATCAACGATCTCAGTCCAAAATGGTTGTAGCATGGGCACGACCACCATATGTGGAGAATAGAGCCCTCGGCTGTTCCACACCTCAGCGGTCCGACACCTCTGGAAACAGTTTCTGGAGAAGGGCAGGAGAAAGAATGAAAATGTTCTATCAGTCTTGGTATGAGAGTTGAATTCCCAAATCTCTGTCTCAAGCCACAACAAATGAGGTGGAACCAGTCTGTTGCTTCTTGAGGAGGATTCAGTAAAGAAGAGATATCACATGAGCAGGTCTGTCGCTAAGTAGCAGGAGTGTGTCTAGGCCGGTGCATTGAAAGAACCCCTTACCCCTGCGCATATTCAAACCAGGACAGAATCTCAAGCCACAACAAATGAGGTGGAACCAGTCTGTTGCTTCTTGGGGAGGATTCAGTAAAGGGATATCACATGCAGGGCCGGCGTTAGGGGGGGGGCAAACTGGGCAATTGCCTGATGACTCCGGATCCCGGAGTCAGGCCCGGCCATATAAATAACATAAAGGGACCCAGCGCCGCAAGGCCCTTTTCCGAGGTAAGTAAAAATAATAAACATTTTTACTCACCTGTCCTGGCGTCCAACGTCATCGTCTGGCGTTCCGGACATCACCACTGAGGCCAGGCCACAGCGGTCACGTGGGGCATGCTGACAGCGTGCCTCACGTAATTGTGATTGGGCCTCAGCGGTGATGTCCACAACGCGTGACGTCAGCCGCAGAGAAGAGGAAGCGCCGGCGGGGATAGCGGAGCAGCACGAGGAGGCCCAGCAGAGGTAAGACAAGGTCAGTATAGCTGTTTGTTATTTTCCCTTACCTCCCCGGGCCTTCGATTATTATACTCTGGGGTCTGAAGAGACCCCAGAGTAAAATATAATAATAGCACTGACGGAGTCTGTAGGGCCACTGTGGAGCATTATACTGGGGAGGGGGCCCTCCGGAGAGAGCATGTTATATTCTGTGGAGCATTATAATGTGGGGGGGCTCTGGAGAGCATGTTATATTCTGTGGGGTTTCTTTTGAGCATTATGCTCTCCAGAGGGGTTCCCCAGTATAATGCTCCAAAGTGGCCCCACACAATATAAAATGCTATCCACGGGCCCCCCCCTGTGGACCCTCCACGGCCCTCACAGTATAAGGTCTCCAGACCCACCCCCCCCCCCCACTATAATGCCCCGGTGCCCCACACAGTATATCTCCCAGAGGGGGCCCTCCAGTATATTATACTGTGTTGGGCCACCCTGGCTTTCTGGGGGGGGGGCTGGGGCTTTTCTGTTTTGGGCCCTGTGGAGCATTTCTGGGCGGGCCTCTGGAGGCATATTATACTGTTTTGGGCCACCATGGAGCATTATACTGGGGGGGGGGGTCTGGAGAGCATATTATACTGTTTGGGCCACTGTGGAGCATTATACTGGGGTAACCTCTCTGGGCAGTATTATTATACTGTGTGGAGGCCATTCTGGAGCATGTTATACTGAGTGGGGTCACTGTGGAGCATTATTCTGGGGGGGCCAGCAGGCAAACGGAGCATATTAGCGTGGCGCCCGTGGGGCATTTTTGGGGGGACTAAGGAGCATATAGTGGGGGCCCTCTGGGGAGCATATTATACTGTGTGGGGTCTACTGTGGAACATTACACTGGGGGACACTCTGGGGAGCATAATATATTGCGTGGGGCCACTGTGGAGCAAAATACTGGGGGGGGGGACCGTGGAGCATTATACTAGTGGGGGCCCTCTGGGGAGCATATTATACTATGGGCCACTCTGGAGCTTTATATTGGGGGGAAGGGGCAGTGTGGGGAGCCTGTTACACTCCACAGTGGCCCCACACAGTATATTATATTGTGTGGGGCTTTTCGGGATTATATTATACTCTGTGGGGCTATTGTAGAGCATTATACTGTGGGGGACTGTGTGCAGCATATTATACTGTGGGGGACCACTGTGGAGCATTATACTGTTGGAACCCCTCTGGGGAGTATATTCTACTGTGTGAAGGCCATTGTGGAGCATGTTATACTGTGTTAGGCCACTGTGGAGCATTATACTGGGGGGCACTGTGGGGTGCATATTATACTGTATGGAGCATATTATATTGTGTGGGGCTGCTGGGGAGCATATTGTACTATCTGGGGCCACTAAGGGGTACTATCTGTGTGGGCCACTGTGGAGTATTATACTGTGTGGAGCCTTATATACCATGTGGGGCCACTATGGGAGGCTCAGGGGAGCATTTTATACTGTGTGGGGCCACTGTGGAGCATTATATACCATGTGGGGAAACTGTGGAGGGCTCAGGGGAGCACTTTATACTGTGGAGCATTATATACCATGTGGAACATTATATTGTGGGGGGGGGGGGCTCAAAATTCCTGCTGGCAGCCCTGTGTTCTATGTCTGCATCACAGCTCCCTCACTATAATCTTGCACCCTACGTGTAGTGCCCCATGGCCATGTCATTCCCCATACAGTACTGTGCATGAACTGGCCAAGGAGATATTGGGGCCTGCACAGTACTATAGGGGCTGACTATACGGGGATCATACTCAGTAACACGTGGACAAAACTGTTGGTACCTCTCGTTTAATGAAAGAAAAACCCACAATGGTTACAGAAATAACTTGAATCTGACAAAAGTAATAATATATAAAAATACTATGACAAACCAAAAAGCTTCTAGGAGAATGTCCTATGGCTAAGAGGAAAACATTGAACTATTCTGAAGTGGCCTTCTATGAGCCCTGACCTAAATCCTATTGAGCATCTTTGGAAGGAGCTGAAACATGCCGTCTGGAAAAGGCACCCTTCACACCCGAGACAACTGGAGCAGTTTGCTCATGAGGAGTGGCCAAAATACCTGCTGAGAGGTGCAGAAGTCTCATTGACAGTTACAGGAATCGTTTGATTGCAGGGATTGCCTCAAAAGGTTGTGCAACAAAATATTAAGTTAAGGGAACCATCATTTCTGTCCAGGCCTGTTTCATGAGTTTTCTTTTTTAAAAAAATTCTGTTGAAGCCTGGTTGGAAAGCAATGTCTGACTTTCATTTGTTCATTTTCATAGAATTTTTATACATTATTACTTTTGTCAGATTAAAGTTATTTCTGTGACCATTGTGGGTTTTTCTTTCATTAAACGAGGGGAACCAACAATTTTGTCCACGTGTGTATGTAAGACTTCAGTGAAGGAGCCGCGGTGTAGGCTATTAGCAGGAAGCTGTTGGGTGGGGCCCCAGAACAAGTTCCTCTGGTAGGCCTAAGGCCCTTCAATCCGACACTGTATAACGGAGAACTATTATATATAAGGGTGGGTTACTATACATAATTGGGAAACTTAAATATGAGGGGGCTATTATAAGGGGGAACTATTATTTATAAGACGGGCTATTATTTATAAGGGGGGAACTATTATATATAAGGCATCCATTACAAGGGGGGAGCTATTATTTATAAGAGGGGAACTGTTTATAAGGGGGTATAATTGTTAAGTGGGGCTTATTTATAAAGGGGGCTATTAGTGATAATGGGGACTGTTATTTATAAGGGTAACTATTATTTATGAGGGGGCTATTATTTATAAGGGAGCAGTATTATTTTTACGGGGTGACTGTTACTGATAAGGGGGATATTACTGATACAGGGCACTATTTATCATTTATAAGGGAGCTATTACTGATAAAGGTGTAATATTATTTATAAGCAGGGACTATTATTTATAAGGAGGCGCTATAATAACTGATGACTGGGTGCAAAAATCTATTAGGTGGTACAAAGGTGCTCATTTGAATTGTGTGTGGTAAAATGGGGCTTGTTATTACTTTTTTGTTGGCAGAAAGGAGGCGTTATTATAGGGGCTGTCACTGGAAGACGATGGTGTTGTTTGCATATCAGCATTTGGGGCCCTGGTTTTAATTTTGCCCAGGGCCCCACTTTGTCTAAAACCGGCCCTGATCACATGAGCAGGTCTGTGGCTAAGTAGCAGGAGTCCCTCTAGGCCGGTGCATTGAAAGACCCCCTTGGTTGAAGGACACAAAGGAAACCTTGTAGCTGCGCATATTCAAACCAGGACAGAATCTCCTTGGAGCAGGACCCTTGTAGAGCAGAAAAGGGGGGCAAGGTGTGGTCCACTGCCCTCCAAATCAGGAAGCAGTCCCTGTGTACCCCAGGGGAGAATGTAGGGTCGTCAAATAGCGTGTTCATTTTTCCGGGCAAATGTGACAGCTGAAAGCGGACCAGTAGCCTATCCTAGAGGGCCAGAAATTGATATGTGAGATTGGCCAGGTGAGACGCCGGGGGGTGATGTGCGGGGGCCACCCAGGGAAGGAAATGCAGTAGACATGGTCTCTGTGATAATTAAGGGGACTCCCATATATGTATCTCTGTACAATTATGTATCTGGCTGACCCCTTATACCCCCACCTCCCCTGCAGACCATGTGTTCCAACTTCCCCCTCTGCTCGGTTACTCTGAGCTGGGTCCCTGTTGTGGGGTAATTACCATCCCTTTGTTATATTGCTCTGGGTAATTAACACTCCTTTGCAAGTACCCTACCTCTCCCCAGGAGATTTCCTGATGAACCACAGCCACACAGTGGACTGTCCGGCACCAATTATACATCAGAGAGATCATAGTTTTATGCCCATATATCAAAAGGGGGGCACCTCACAGTTACTCCAATAAATTCTGTGGGTGCCCCATAGAAAGGCGCACGCGGTCAGCCCAAACATGGAGCCATTGTGAGCCCAAGGCAGGTCCAGACACCCAACTCCCCACCCAAAGGGAATTGAGGTGCCATGCCTGGTATGTATACGACGAGGGTTTCACCCCGAGTTCTCCCCTTCCACTTACCTGACCATACGGTCGCCGGATAAGGAGCCCGAACTATTTTTTAGTTCAGGGGCTCCATGCTTGTAGGTGTAACTTCCCTCCCCCGTGACATCACTCTGGGCGGGGGCAGGGAACACACAAAATCATAGCATGCGGCCAGCACATGGTCTTCGGCCCATTTTACCTGCTGGGGTCACCTGCTACTGGTCGTCCACAAGATACGTGCCCTGGCTGAATAACACTTGGAGGTGAGAGATACCTGCACAAGCTGGTGTTGGTAATATATATTCTTTTCTTTCTGTTATTCCCATTTTTATTTTATGTACCGTGTTATGCTGGTTTCACTTGTATTTGCTTGCTAATCGCTGCATGTATTCTATGTATGTTTTAAGTGTCTGGTGCCGACCCATTTAGGGGTTAATAAATATATAAAATTTAGAAGGCCCGTTTTGCGTGTTATCCTCTGTTGACCCACCACACTCACGGAAAGTGGGTGTGAGGTAATGGAAGCGATCTCAGGTAGGCCAGGAGCGGTGAGTTCTGGTAAGAACCCGAGATCCTTCACAGTCTCCCTCCAGGAAACCCACTATTTACTCTGCACTCTATGGAACCAATCCACCAGGCATAATAGTATTGCGTGTATGTTGAGAGTAAGTTCGGGAGGTCGGCACCACTGTGGGATTTAGTCTAGTAAAATGTTATGAAATTAGTATGAGGTTTGGAGGAGCCCCATATGAATTTGGAAAGGCTCTACAGAGAGTCATCAGGTACAGGAGGGGAATAAGGGCAGGGACTGCCTGGTCCACGTCAAATGTGACAAAATGTCCATTTCAATGATGCTCATGTGATCAAACCTAGATATTGTATTTCTTTAAGGGGGTCTATCACCTACACCAGCCAAGATAAACTACTGTTATAGTAATGTACCCCACTGCAAAGACAATTCCAAGCATACCTTTGATATGGAGATTTGCCCGAAAGGATAACTATAATTGTTTTTAAACAAATGAGCCTCAAGGGGCACAGGGGCGTTATTGAAGTCAGGGCTCTGGTGTTGGGGGCAAACTGGGCAATTGCCCAGGGCCCCAACACCCATAGGGGCCCCATACTTTGCCTACTATTAGGACTCTTAATCGGCAGTAGATGACACATCGGCAGATGCAGGGTGTGCTGGTCGCTGCTTGTACAGTTTGCCGGCACTTAGTTACTAGCTTCCCCCCTCCCCCCATGCAGTGAGGCATCCAGCACATCGCAGTGTGCAGGGGGGAGTCTGCTGCGATGCTCTCACTATTGCCAGACAGAGCTGCACAGGAGCTTCCTCCATTTCCAGTTCACCCAGCAATTCAGCCAAGTGTAAGTGTATGTTTTGTGTAAAATATGTATATAATATGTATATAATCTGTATATATGTGTATATTTGTTTACAGTATGTGTGCTAGCTACTGTGTGAGTACTGTATGATTGTAGACAGGTATGTGTGTGTGTATATTGTATATGAATGTATGTGTGTAAATATATGGTATATATGTAGGTATATACAGCATATTATTGTCTATCTATATTTTCTTCTGTACATGTGTACCATTATACATACTAGAATTGTATTGTATAGTGTGATGCTCAGTATATTGAGATGTTAAACAGGTTGTCCAGGAATTACTGTTTTCTGCAAGGAGGCCGGGGAAGGTGAAAAATAAGAAAGCGCATACTCACCTGTCCACGGTGTCGCCCACAGCTGTCCGGTCCAGTGGCGCCCGGGGGCTTGTTCTGGCAGAAGTCCTCGCCGCACGTAACTGCTGAGGCCACAGGTGACGTATGTGAGTGACATCCCGGTTCCTTTCCTTAGGCTGCTGAGGCGGATGATAGGCCTCAGCGGTTACGTGTGGCGAGAACTGGCACTCGAACAAGCCCTGGGGCGCCGCTGGACCGGACAGGGGTGGGAGGACCAGGGACAGGTGAGTGTGGGTTTTATTTTTTACCTTCCCCGGCCTCCTTGCAGAAACCTGTAATTCCTGGACAACCCCTTGAAGGATTAGCCCCAACACAACAAAATGCAGCTAAAAAGCACAGGAGATAAAAAGCAGCAAAAACACATTGTTTTTTTTCCCACAGCATTTTTCATTGAGCTTTTGATGCATTTTTCTCTGCACTTTCTTCCCCTATTACGGTAAATATATGTGGAAATTCCCGCACGTTTCTGCAGCCGCCATAAACACTGTGTTTCACGTTACAGAAAAGCAGATTTTTTTTGTTGCAGATTTTGTTGCTGTTTTTGGAGCCAAACCCAGGAGTGGATTGAGCAGAAGGGAGAAGTGTAAGAAGCTTCCTAGATATTTCACAATCCTTTTATATCCCTGCTTGGCTTTGGCTTAAAAAACTGAAGCAAAATCTGCAACAAAAAAAGCTGCTTTTCCACAAAGTGGGGCCTCAGCCTTAAGTCCGGGGCCCCATGTGGCATAAACGGTCATTTTACAGTCTCTGCAAAGTGTAGTCCTAGGAACAAACAGCTTACTGCAGCGTACTATTACAGTGCAGGGCAGGAAGAGGTTAATTGCTGGCTGGCGTTATGAGGGGGCATCTGCAAATAAAAGGGGGTAGTTGTGTTCTCAAGATGGGGAATGGAGTAACTCTGATCGTAGTGAAGTGTTTGGCGCTACGAGGGGAACGTTATACAGTAAAAGCCGCTATTTGTGGATTATACTATGAGGACAGAGGGGAATCTGGCAGTAAGTGGCTGACGTGACAGTCGTCCGTTGCGCGTCTATTTTAGTCCTGGTATGCGGTAGCGGGTGTGAGCTGGTCGGTGCGTGCGTATTTAGTCCTGGTATAGCGGTCAGCAGGTGACGTGACGGTATTTAGTCCTGGTATAGCGGTCAGTGGGTGACGTGACAGTATTTAGTCCTGGTATAGCGGTCAGCAGGTGACGTGACAGTATTTAGTCCTGGTATAGCGGTCAGCGGGTGGCGTGACAGTATTTAGTCCTGGTATAGCGGTGGCAGCGGGTGACGTGACGGTATTTAGTCCTGGTATAGCGGTCAGCGGGTGACGGACGGTATTTAGTCCTGGTATAGCGGTCAGCGGGTGACGTGACAGTATTTAGTCCTGGTATAGCGGTCAGCGGGTGCGTGGCCTGGTATGCGGCGCGGGTGACGTGACAGTATTTAGTCCTGGTACGGCGGTCAGCAGGTGACGTGACAGTATTTAGTCCTGGTATAGCGGTCAGCAGGTGACGTGACAGTATTTAGTCCTGGTATAGCGGTCAGCAGGTGACGTGCGGTATTTAGTCCTGGTATAGCGGTCGCGGGTGACGTGACGTATTTAGTCCTGGTATAGCGGTCAGCAGGTGACGTGACGGTATGCCTGGAAGCGGTCGCGGGTGCGGACGATTTAGTCCTGGTATAGCGGTCAGCAGGTGACGTGACAGTATTTAGTCCTGATATAGCGGTCCTATTTGATAATTCTGTATGTATATACAGTTTTTTTAATTGCCTGGGGGGGCGGGCCCTTTAATTGTGTGTAGGAAAAGGCATATGCCTTGTTACTTGTGCACCTGATTTATAAAGGGTCACAAGCAACTAGTTTGGCTATGCAAAAAAATTTACAAACAAATGAAACAACCCCTTTATGCTAAGGCCCCATGCCCCGGGAAGGGCCCCCCCCGGACCCCCGCCTTTTTTCCTCCAGCCTCGGAAAAAAAGCCGGCGGACCCTTTTTTTTCGCAGCTTTTCATTGCGATCTCAGAGTTTTCCTCTGTGGACTTTCTGTACCTATTATACCTTTACGGAAAACACCAGCATTTATGAAGTATAATTGACATGCTGTGAAAACGCAGCTTTTCCGCTGCAGATTTTTTTTTCTGCAATGTGTGTATCGGATTAGTCAGAATCCCCTCCAGTACTTTGCAGGTACTGTAAAACGTTGCGTTTTCACAATGTGGGGGGCCCCGGCCTTAAAGACCTTAGGAACATCCCTGTAAGCAGTGCAGCACATCAAATTAACAGAATGTGACTATGTAGTAGGTACAATATTTCAACATTTGGGGCCCCACTTTTAATTTTGCCCGGGGCCCCACTTTGTCTAAAACCGGCCCTGATTGAAGTGATAACATCCTGACAAAAGATGAATCATACATTTTCATACAATGAACAAGCAGCAGCCACGGTTTTGGCACAAAAAGTTTTGTCTTATGAATGTGAATCTAGACATATGGTGAGCCATGAATTGCATTGCAGCACGCTAACAGAGAACTACAAAAGTAGTCTCACTCCACGAGGCCTAATGCTGGATTCACATCTGCGTTTGTAGGAGACGCCGCTGCAGATTTCACTTAAAATCATTAGAAAGAAAAGTCCTACAACGAGTATATTGAAACCGATGGCCCGATGGCTGAACCCATTATAGTCTATAGGGTCTGCGGGTAACCACTTTTTAAGCAATATGGTCTCCGTCTTTCAGGTCCCCATGTAGACCTAAACGACCCGAATTCTATGTGAATCTAGCGTCAGATGTAATGTGAGACCTTATATCTTCAGTGATAAACCTGAATTCTGCACGTACTGAAAATATAATGAATAAATGTTCCTTTAATGTTTCTGACTATGGAAGTTTTACAAAAATTGATACAAAAAATATTTAAAAAAAACACAATATAGAGACACAATTATCCTCCACAATTACTCCTGACCAAAGGAATAATATTCGAGAATGTACAAAGAAAACGATAAAGGACAATAAGAACAATTCTGAACAACATAAGTGATGGAAGTTCATGAGGAATGCTGAGAACTATCAGTTACATCATGTTTATAGGTGGCAGAATATAGGAGCTCGATATAATCCCAACCGTTTCAGAATTCATCAAAATGTGGCACGTCTAGCTCAGGAAGTTTTTTTTTTTTGTAATGCCTATTTGTATAGCGCCATCATATTCCGCAGCGCTTTACAGACATTGCCAGTAGTCAGTGTCCCATATAGGGCTCACAATCTACATTCCCTATCAGTATGTCTTTGGAGTGTGGGGGGAAACCGGAGTACCCAGAGAAAACCCACGCAAACATGGGGAGAACATACAAACTCCAAGATTTTTGCATCCTGTCAACCTTGTTTTTTAGAACACAGCAGGGGGGGGAGCCAAAAAAAAAGAGAACTAGACAGAGAGCTCTGCTTCATACACATCAAAGTAGTGGAAGAGTGAAGAAATCAGGCGATACCTTTTAGAGGCTAACTGAGTATATTTGATGAGTAAGCTTTCAAGAGTCTAGCTCTCTTCTTCAGACATGGTGTTATACAAGAACTGAAAATTCACAGATTCTTATACCCTATACAAATGGTCTTCAAAGGATTTTAGACTCCTTAAAAAAAACAAAAAAACAAAATGCAATCTAAGTAGAGAAGTTATTTACAACCGGTCAAAAAACAATCTGGAAAGTTGTGGTGCGTGACAGAGGGATCTGTTATCTGTTTGCTATCAGGAGGTGATTTGTGACCCTCACAGTTCATACGTAGTGTGACATGAAGCTGGCATGAATATTAAGTCCAAATTGCAGAGTTTTAAATTTTTGCATAAACTTGTACTCCCATTGTTTCCTCTCCTCCTGCGTCTTAAAATGTCCCATTAAAACCACAACCCGCAAATCTTCAGTAGAGTGGTTTTCTCCGGAGAAATGTGCGGCCACTGGGAGATCTGTTCTGCTGTTATTAATATTGCATCTATGTGAGTTTATTCGCTGACTAAGTCTCTGCCCCGTTTCCCCCACATAGTGGCCTGTGTTGGGGTATTGCACACACATTATGAGGTACACCACATTGGAAGACCTGCAGGAAAATGTCCCCCTAATTCTGTGCACCTGTTGTGACTGTGGGATAGGTACACTGTCAGCGGTGTGGATGTGTCTGCAGGTCATGCACCTGTTTTGTAGGCAAGGTGAGGTTCCATTTTCAGTTGGGGCCTTCAGGGCACTCCGGACAATAATACGCCTCAGGTTTGGTGGTTGTCGAATGGAAAGGAGAGGGGGGACTGGAAATATGTCCGTGAGTCTGTTGTCCCTATGTAGCACAGGTTGGAGTTCCTTGGCAATCCTTCGTAGGATTTCCAGCTGTGGGTTGTAGGTGACAACTAGGGGCACTCGGGCATATTTCTGGCTATCTCTATATGTAGCAGACTGTCTCTGTTAATGGCTGCCGCTTTGTTTAATTGGTTGTCCGTCACTTTTGGTTTGTATCCCAATCGGAGAAATTTCGTCCTCAGATCCAGGAGGTGCTTGTCCAGGTCTGCTTTGTCGGAGCTAATACGATTGTATCGTATAGCCTGGCTGTAGATAATAGATTGTCTTGTGTGCTTGGGGTGGAAGCTGTCGTTTCTCAGGTAGGCCGTTCTGTCTGTGGGTTTGTGGTATATTGATGTGAGTAGCCGGTGGTCTTTGATGTATATTGTGGTATCCAGAAAGTGAATTTCACTCCCTGAATAGCTAAGTTTAAGGTTGATGGTAGGGTGAAAGTCATTGAAGTCATTATGGAATTGAAGTAGGGCCTCCTCACCTGCAGTCCAGATGACAAGGATATCATCGATATAACGAAGGTAAATCATAGGTTTGGTGGCGCATGTTGATAAGTTTGTTCCTTCCAGTTCTGCCATAAAGAGATTTGCATACTGGGGTGCACATCTGGTCCCCATTGAAGTCCCCATTCGCTGTAGATATAGATCCTCTCCAAAGGTAAAATGGTTGTGGCTGAGGATGAATTGTATGAGCTGCGCTACTGGTTCTGTTGGGAGGTTTTGTTTTGCCAGGTGTACCCGACATGCTGCAACTCCATCCTTGTGGGGAATGTTGGTATACAGGGATTCCACATCCATGGTGGCCAAAATGGTACCCTCAGGTAGTGGGCCCAGGGCTATTCAGTTTGTTAAGAAGGTCAGTGGTGTCCTGGATATAGCTCGGAGTATCCCTGACAAGGGGTTTTAGGAGATTTTCCACCCAACCTGAGATGTTTTCTGTCAGTGTCCCAATGCCAGAAATGATAGGCCTCCCAGGGTTGCCCTCTTTGTGTATCTTTGGGAGCATATAGAAGCAGCCCGGCCTGGGATCTTGTGGGATAAGTCCTTTTACCTGATTCTGGTGGAAACGACAACTGCTCAGGCCGGGGCACCCGTTGGGGGGGGGCGCGGAGGGAGGGGCGGGCGTGCTCCTGGGTTGGGGTTTCCCCCCCTTTCCGGTTTTTTTTGATTTTTTCAGGGTAATACGCCTTCTTTTCCCCCGGGGTTTGGTTTTGGGCCTTTTTTTTTTGTTTCTCCGGTTTTCTGATTTTCTTTGCTCTGAAGTTATTTTTCCGTGCTGCGTTGGTCGGGGTGGGGTCCGGTGTTTTTTGTTTCTCACCATCAAAGCCGGCTCTGCTACATAGAGCACCGGTGCCGCTCCTCCTCCACACGACTCTCCACTACATACATGTCACACACAGACAGCTCCGCTACATACACATCACACACAGCGGCTCCGCTCCATACACGTCACACACAGACAGCTCCGCTACATACACGTCACACACAGACGGCTCCGCTACATACACCTCACACACAGACGGCTCCGCTACATACACGTCACACACAGACAGCTCTGCTACATACATGTCACACACAGTCGGCCCCGCTACATACACGTCACACACAGACGGCTCTCTCACATACACATCCATACTTCTCCATGGCTTCCCAGCTAACACTCTCGCCCCCTCCAGTCCACCTTAAACTGTGCTGCTCGCTTAATACACCTCTCCCCCCGTTCTTCATCGGCCGCTCCCCTCTGCCAATCCCTTCACTGGCTACCCGTCGCCCCGCGAATAGAGTTCAAATTACTAACACTGACATACAAAGCCATCCACAGCCTGTCCCCTCCATGTATCTCCGACCTAGTCTCCCGCTACCTGCCCACACGTAACCTCCGATCCACCAAAGACCTCCTACTCCGCTCTGCTCTTATCCGGTCTTCACACAACCGTCTCCAAGACTTCTCCCGTGCATCCCCCATACTCTGGAACTCATTACCAAGACACATAAGACTGACCCCCACAGTCACAAGCTTCAAGAAGCCCCTGAAGACCCACCTATTCAGGAAGGCCTACAACCCCCAATAACACTACTGTCACCACACCGCCACCTGTACAGCCTCTACCCCCACCTTCTGTCTCTATCCCTCTTCCCTCATAGACTGTAAGCCCTTGCGGGCAGGGCCCTCTATCCCACTGTGCCAGTTGGTCAATGTTAGCATTATCTGTTTTGTATATCTGGTGTACTGTATGTAAATCCAAAAAAAAAAAAAAAAAAAAATATTAATTTTATAATAAAAAACAACAAAAGAATATAATAATAATAAACAACACCAAGAAATTATTATAATATAAAAAAACACAAAGAAATAATTATTATTTTTTTATAAAAAAACAACAACAAAACACCACCCCCACCCAAAACCCACACAAAAACAACACCCCCCCCCCACAAAAAAAAATTCCCCCCCCCGCCCCCCCCACCACCAACCACCCCCCCCACAACCCCAAAAAACCCCCCCCTCCCCCCCCACCACCAACGAGATTTTTTCCCGGCCCCCCCCCACCTTTTTTACGGGGGGCCCCCCCCCCCCCAAGCTCCCCCGTATTAAAACCCCAATTCAAAAATTTGTTTTTTAGCTTTTAGATTGGGGGGCCGCACCGCTTTTTTGTTTTTTGTGGGTTCTGCTTTATTGGGGGGAAAATGTAGTTTTTAAGTACAGTGTGGACAGAGAACAGGTTGGGTTACTATAATTAGCATAACATGATTGGTGGCAAAGTTATAAAATAGTTCTGGCACATGGCTATTGGATAAGAAACAAAAGAGAGGCTGCATCCCATTAAGCCATCTGGTGGGGGATGAGCTCTCTGGAGAAAGGAGGAATGTAAAATGGCTACAGGCATGGCCCACATGGCCCTGGAATCCAAAATAGAGGATACAATAGCTGAGTCGTCCTCCACATATACCCACCAAGCCAGCCCATAACAAGTCACTTCCTTCCTGAGCTACACGCTGCCGACGTCAGAAGTAGGAGATGGTCATAATAATGTGACTCAACTGTTCTATTTATTACATGGGATTCCGTGTAGTGATTACATTGTCTCATCTTCTCTCCATTCAGGTTCCTACAATATAGAATCCTCTCAGTATCTTCTATATAAGAGAATATTCCTGATTGATCCATCAAGGATGGAAAGAGACAGGAGCAAGATGGCGGAAAGTCTATTAAATCTCACCCTAGAGATCATCTACCAGCTTACTGGAGAGGTGAGAGATTCTGATGATGTCACATTACATCATTCTTATCTATAGTAATAACAGATGATATGACTGGAGAGGTGATGGACTCTGGACATGTATGTAGTGATATTTATTAATGTGTCTCCCCATAACCAGGATTACACAGTAGTGAAGAAGACCTCTAGTGGGCGCTGTCAGGCTCCTGTGTATGAAGGATATGGAGGAACCCTGAGCCCAATCCCGGGGCCTCCACCTCACCCCCTGATACAGGAGGAGATCAATGGACAGAAGATCCTAGAACTCACCAACAAGATGCTGGAGCTGCTGACTGGAGAGGTGACACTGCTGGGAATGCTGGGACATTATACAGTAACTGGAGGGGTCTGGGTGATGACTGTATCATTGTGTTGTCAGGTTCCTATAAGGTGTCAGGATGTCGCTGTCTATTTCTCCATGGAGGAGTGGGAGTATTTAGAAGGACACAAGGATCTGTACAAGGAGGTGATGATGGAGGAACACCAGCCCCTCACATCAGCAGGTAATAGACATGACTATATACACATGGACTTCCATTATTTGTATGTACAGAATGAATTCAGTCCCTGTCTGTGTTTCCTACAGGTTCTATGATATCCCAGAATATAATAATGATTCAGGGGTGATATTACACTATATCCTCATGCCCAGTTTATTGGTGGGCAGTCTGTTCCCTTGCTCTATAAGCCTTCATACATGGTGTCCTATCAGTCATTCTGCTGCTAATGTCCCCATTTTGTCTGAAGCACATTTTGCATTTTACTGTGAGACTGTGGGCGTGTACAATAAGGAGCAGTTTGCCCCTCCTCCCCTCTCCATTATAACTAGTGTAGCCCTATTTGGGGGGGGGTATGAGTATTATCCCTCCCGCAACAGACTCTGGCGCTGACCTGTTTGTATAATGGGACCTGAAGCCTTCGCTGAAGGGAAGAGTGGGAACATATATGAAATATATCAGTGCCTCCACCCAGGATAGAGCCTCTGTATTACAGGGAGAATCTCTTCCTGGGACTTACCCATGAAGTACAGTTAGTAGCCTTAACAAGGATCACTGTACTAACCTCACAGTCTGAAGAATACATACAGATACCACATAAGGTTATAACAGTAGCTTTATAAGAATCAACAGGGTAATAATACATACATACAATATACTCAGAACACAGCAATACTACAACAACCAGCAAGTCCTCAACCGTCTTAGGTTATATACCCGGGTATATATATAGATATAAGAGTCCAGTGCACAATACCTCCAGGCAACAGAAGAGATGCAGGGGCCCCTGTGGATGACTGTGGATCCTCGGATTCTTCCAGGAGATGACAGACAGCCGATCAGGAGATGATGATGATGATGGTGAGATTCTTCACAGGCAGCAAACAGGGCGACGGTGACGGCAGTAGATGCAGGCCTGACTACCCTAACACTGAGTCCTTAACCTGCCAGCTAAACTACTAGTGCCACCGGGCCTCTAACTAGCTAGTTGGCCTTCGGAAGCCTAACCTATCACTGCCCTGAACTATATATATATATGGATCCCTAACTACGGTTACTAGCTAGGTCCTGTGAGTATATAGGGGGTAACACATACCTAACTATATACTGTGAAGTAAAGAGGAACAAGAGGCTCTTAGACTCCCCCAGACATAACATGTCTGTCTCAGCAGCTCTGCTCACATCTCTCCCCCCAGCAGCTCTGCCTCACATGTGTCTGACTCACTGTATTTACAAAACAAAACTTGCACTGAATGCCTGGGGTCTCTGAAGCCAAACTGCAGGGGCAAAGAAGCCAGATACATTATATACTAGTAGAAATGGCAGTTCCCTACACTAGTTTGGTTTGTTTACGTGCAATTTTGCCAGGAGTAACTATACTAGAGCAAACAAATAGCTAAGAAAAGCTCAAGTGAGCATAATATAACAGATCCAACAATACTGGACTGCAAATACAGGGTAAATACATGCAGGTATACATGCAGTATATTGGACCGTGTGGGGGCCACTGTGGAGCATATTGGACTGTGTGGGGCCACTGTGGAGCATATTGGACAGTGTGGGGGTCCTTCACTATTTATATCACACAGTATCTGTTTTATAGCAGACGTGAAATTAGTACAGGCTGTAATAATATTGCACGGTCACTATAAAACAGATCCTGTGCAATGTAAATAGTTAACATTAATTGTTCAAAAGTATAATAAATGCAAACTTCTACCTTTCTGTACAAAGCTGTTTGCATCATTGAAAACTCTGTAAAGCCCCATTCACACATTTTGTGGGTCCGTAACTGTCCGCAATTGTGGATCTGCAGAGTATTACTGAAAGCCCTTGCGGGCAGGACCCTCTATCCCACTGCGCCAGTGATCACTGTTAGTATTATCTGTTTTGTATATCTGGTGTACTGTATGTAAATCCGCAAATGTAAAGCACCATGGGATTAATATAATAATGTACAGCACCATGGGATTAATATAATAATATACAGAGCACCATGGGATTAATATAATAATGTACAGAGCCCCATGGGATTAATATAATAATGTACAGAGCACCATGGGATTAATATAATAATGTACAGCCCCATGGGATTATTGGTGCTATATAAATAAACAACAACAACAATACACTTTCACCAAAGCAGCACCTAAACAGTTCACAACCTGCGCTGTTAGAGAAATACTGTCACCCTTGGCCCGACAGCCAGTAATCATCCCGTTTACAACTCTGATAAATCGCCCCCTTTACCTATAACAACAACGAGATTTTGTTCAGGCTATCACACTCCTTATATACTGTGAGCACAATCCGCTCTAAGTATCACCGTATTGAAGTCCAAATTCATAAAGTTGGTGTATAAGCTATACAATAGAGAATCACACAGCTATTGTGTATATAGTGGGTTCTGCTTTAATGGAGGGAAAATGTAGTTTTTAAGTACAGTGTGGACAGAGAACAGGTTGGGTTACTGTAATTAGCATAACATGATTGGTGGCAAAGTTATAAAATAGTTCTGGCACATGGCTATTGGATAAGAAACAAAAGAGAGGCCACATCCCATTAAGCCATCTGGTGGGGGATGAGCTCTCTGGAGAAAGGAGGAATGTAAAATGGCTACAGGCATGGCCCACACGGCCCTGGAATCCAAAATAGAGGATACAATAGCTGAGTCGTCCTCCACATATACCCACCAAGCCAGCCCACAACAAGTCACTTCCTTCCTGAGCTACGCGCTGCCGACGTCAGAAGTAGGAGGTGGTCATAATAATGTGACTCAACTGTTCTATTTATTACATGGGATTCCGTGTAGTGATTACATTGTCTCATCTTCTCTCCATTCAGGTTCCTACAATATAGAATCCTCTCAGTATCTTCTATATAAGAGAATATTCCTGATTGATCCATCAAGGATGGAAAGAGACAGGAGCAAGATGGCGGAAAGTCTATTAAATCTCACCCTAGAGATCATCTACCAGCTTACTGGAGAGGTGAGAGATTCTGATGATGTCACATTACATCATTCTTATCTATAGTAATAACAGATGATATGACTGGAGAGGTGATGGACTCTGGACATGTATGTAGTGATATTTATTAATGTGTCTCCCCATAACCAGGATTACACAGTAGTGAAGAAGACCTCTAGTGGGCGCTGTCAGTCTCCTGTGTATGAAGGATATGGAGGAACCCTGAGCCCAATCCCGGGGCCTCCACCTCACCCCCTGATACAGGAGGAGATCAATGGACAGAAGATCCTAGAACTCACCAACAAGATGCTGGAGCTGCTGACTGGAGAGGTGACACTGCTGGGAATGCTGGGACATTATACAGTAACTGGAGGGGTCTGGGTGATGACTGTATCATTGTGTTGTCAGGTTCCTATAAGGTGTCAGGATGTCGCTGTCTATTTCTCCATGGAGGAGTGGGAGTATTTAGAAGGACACAAGGATCTGTACAAGGAGGTGATGATGGAGGAACACCAGCCCCTCACATCAGCAGGTAATAGACATGACTATATACACATGGACTTCCATTATTTGTATGTACAGAATGAATTCAGTCCCTGTCTGTGTTTCCTACAGGTAGATCCAATAAGAGGACAACACCGGAGAGATGTCCCAGTCCTCTTCTTCCACAGGATGATCAGGTAGATGGAGATATTCCCTATGATGTGTAGACGGGCTGTGAAGTCCTTGTGGTCAGTCTTGGGTTATCCAGCAGTATTAGATGTTTTATACTTGTGTAATGAGAGGTGGAGATGGAGGATAAAGCTGGCCATAGACATTTCATGTTGTCTGGATCTTCTCAAAATCTTCTGGCTATGGAAACTTCTGTTTGGGATGAAGAACAAAGAGACTACTTAAGAGATTTCTTCCCACGAGACAAGTAACACTGGATGTATGTGGTAGAATCTGATCTACTCCACTAAAATATCCTGAAGCAGGTCTAGCCATGCCGAGTATACATGTGTATGAGGTTCTTGTGGTTGTCAGTGAGACGTCATCTAACATCTAGATTTGCTGCTATTTGGCTCAGATAACTCCTCCTGTCAGGTCATGTTTGGTCATTATGGTGATAAAAAAACATTTCTCGAACATTTCTCCATGACTTCCCCATTTGTCTGCTGACCTTTATAATATTTGTATTACAGATTTTCCATCAGGATAAAGATCTGAAGGACATTAATGCTCTATCTATGGCAATAAAGGAAGATCCCTATGTGAGTGGTGATGAGGAGTGTGAGGAGGACATTCCTACAGGTAACCGCCCAGGTGAGGAGTCACCACTATATAAAGCACAGAAGGGTCACTCATTCTATTCAGTCATTTTTTAGACTATTTGTTGTTCCCCGATTCAGCTAAAATACTAATAATACATGAATATAAATGTGATACCGCTATAGGGGATAATAAATGTATAGAATATAACGTACAGCAGGAATATGGACTTGACATCTATGTGAACGAGGCAAATTTCTTCCTCACCGGCTGTCAGTACTCGTGAAGGGAAAGAATTTACCAGAATTATATAGCAGATTATTTCAGCTAGTGGAAAAAATAATCCTCCTGCTCGATCTTCAGGCAGATTCCACCTCAGAGCTCTATGGAAATAAATGGGAGGTGGAAAATACCGCCTGGCCAGTAAGGAATCTGATGGAGATTCGGTGGCTGATTTGGTAAAGCAGAAAAATTCTTCTTCTGAATTCCTGAAGCAGCTTCTACAAATTTCACTGTGTAAGCCTCACCTTACATCCCAATCACACTATGGAATCCCGACTAGAAAATCTGGTCTGTACATCAGTCAGATATCCCAGCCCGAGCTCTGTCCACACACCAGGACTCCCCGTATCTTAGTGATGTATGAAGCTAGGAGTCCCTGCTTCCTTGTGACTCCACAGACCCATACTACATACTGTATGGGACAGCAGATCCGCGGTGAGTTCGGGCTGGGAAATCCATCTGATGTGGTTTGGATTATATTGTGTGTGTGGGATGTAATACAGTAAGATTTATGGCATCCTACAGTATTATTCCACATATGTGGCCATATTTAAGCAGCCATGGATTGTGTTCCTGTGGTTTGGGCTATGAGACTTATTTCACTTTGGAATCTTAGAAGAGACGTCCAGTTAAGACGATGTATATCAGGACAGGACAACTAGTACTGTAGTCCGAGACCTGAACTTAGCAGTACAAAATAAGATCCTTCATATTGGATCCTAAATGTGGGTTCTGTTGGGATAAGATAAACTACTCTAGGTGCAGAAATTGTAATTAGATTGTGTTGAATCCTTTATGTAATGTGAGCAAGGTGATCGACCAGGGACAGGCAGGGCCGCCATCAGAACAGTACTGGTGCTGTCAGAGGTCACCGCTCTAATGGAAAAGGAAGCCGGTAGCTTGTACCAGTGTAACCAAGCAGCAATATGTACCAAAGTATAGTAACCTGCTGTGCAAAATTATTAATCAGGAAATTAGCCCTAAAAAGGTCTAAAATGTAACTTTTACTATTTCTAAAATCACCGAACTAAACCAAACACACTTAATAAACAAGGGATTTACCCAGAATTGTGACCCGGTGTATTCAGCTCACTCCTGTGTAGAACTCACAGACTGATCTGTAACATCATATATAGACCAGAAATGTAACAGGAACAATCCTATCACTCAGATGATGCTTGAAAGTGGATGACGTGTTGTGTGCTGGGGGTATCAATAGATACCAGCAGTAATATCACCAGAGAGGACGGGGGCTCAACCAAAAATGGGACTCGCCAAATCCTCTGATGACCCTATACGGCCTTATTTACACTATTCGTGGGATACCACAAAATGACTCCCGCCCTTACAAAGGCCGTACCCAGACTTGCCCTAGGTGCACATCACCTTTTATGACTCTTTCCCTATGTGCATTTCATCACAGGAACATCGGGACTCCTCAGGGGATCTAACTAGCGTGGCCAAAAAGACACCTAATTAAAGGCATCCAATAATAATGGCAGTAGGTGCTCCCCCACCCTGTTTGGTGACAAGGGAACTAAAAACTTCTGCTAGGGTCAATAATAGGGAGACATAATACATGCCCTCCCTGTGTGCTGCTTACTACAGCCAACAAGTGAGCCAGAGAACTAATGATATTCAAAAAACCAGCTGTACCTCACCGGTGTGGAAGGTGTGTTGGGAGCCCGGGTGGAAACACTCCGACTTTAGATGCTACACGTAGAGTTTACACTGACACCGGGCAGCATGTTCAAACCCGGTCTCTAAGCTCCGCTCTTTCTATTACGTTTCAGGGAGGAAAGTCCATCCATGATCCATGGGGATATAACCCACCACGTGTCCCCATGATGAAATACGCATAGGGATAAGGCCATACAGGGTCATGTGCACATAGGGCAAGTCTGGGTACTGTCCTTATAATGGCGAGAGTCATTTTGGGGTGTCCCAGGGATAGTATAAATAGTGTCGTATAGGATCAGTAGGGGCATTGGCGGCGACTATTTTTGTTTGAGCCCCCCCATCTGGTGACACTACTGCTGGTATCTCCTAACACCCCCAGCACACAACCCGTCATTAACTTTCAAGCATCATTTGAGTGATAGGACTGTTCCTGTTACATTAGAGGTCTATACATGTTGTTACAGGTCAGTGTACGAGATCTACACACGAGTGAGCTGAATACACAAATTGTACAGTGCTGCGGAATATGTTGGTGTTATATAAATAAAATGTATTATTATTATTATTATTATTAATACATTGGGTCACAATTCAGGGTATGTCCTTTGTTTACACTGACGAGCAAAAGGGCAACAAAGTTTTGAACTAGTGACTTTCAGGCTCCAGATCTCACCATCTACTACAGCTTAGAATGTGAGACTCCCAACATTTTATAGACAATCATCTTGGTTGTCTCATACATAACTTTATCTTGCATCTACAGTGGGGAAAAAAAGTATTTAGTCAGCCACCAATTGTGCAAGTTCTCCCACTTACAAAGATGAGGCCGGCCTGTAATTGTCATCATAGGTAGACCTTAACTATGAGAGACAAAATGAGAAAACAAATCCAGAAAATCACATTGTCTGATTTTTTAAGAATTTATTTGCAAATTATGGTGGAAAATAAGTATTTGGTCAATAACAAAAGTTCATCTCAATACTTTGTTCTATATCCTTTGTTGGCAATGACAGAGGTCAAACGTTTTCTGTAAGTCTTCACAAGGTTGGCACACACTGTTGCTGGTATGTTGGCCCATTCCTCCATGCAGATCTCCTCTAGAGCAGGGATGTTTTGGGGCTGTCGCTGGGCAACACGGACTTTCAACTCCCTCCAAAGGTTTTCTATGGGGTTGAGATCTGGAGACTGGCTAGGCCACTCCAGGACCTTGAAATGCTTCTTACGAAGCCGCTCCTTCGTTGCCCTGGAGGTGTGCTTGGGATCATTGTCATGCTGAAAGACCCAGCCACGTTTCATCTTCAATGCCCTTGCTGATGGAAGGAGGTTTGCACTCAAAATTTCACAATACATGGCCCCATTCATTCTTCATGTACTGTACACGGATCAGTCGTCCTGGTCCCTTTGCACAGAAACAGCCCCAAAGCATGATGTTGCCCCCCCATGCTTCACAGTAGGTATGGTGTTCTTTGGATGCAACTCAGCATTCACTCTCCTCCAAACACGACGAGTTGTGTTTCTACCAAACAGTTCTACTTTGGTTTCATCTGACCATATGACATTCTCCCAATACTCTTCTGGAACATCCAAATGCTCTCTAGCAAACTTCAGACGGGCCCGGATATGTACTGGCTTAAGCAGGGGGACACGTCTGGCACTGCAGGATCTGAGTCCCTGGCGGCGTAGTGTGTTACTGACGGTAGCCTTTGTTACATTAGTCCCAGCTTTCTGCAGGTCACTCACTAGGTCCCCCCGTGTGGTTCTGGGATTTTTGCTCACCGTTCTTGTGATCATTTTGACCCCACGGGGTGAGATCTTGCGTGGAGCCCCTGATGGAGGGAGATTATCAGTGGTCTTGTATGTCTTCCATTTTCTAATTATTGCTCCCACAGTTGATTTCTTCACACCAAGCTGCCTGCCTATTGCAGATTCAGTCTTCCCAGCCTGGTGCAGGGCTACCATTTTGTTTCTGGTCCTTCCACAGCTCTTTGGTCTTCACCATAGTGGAGTTTGGAGTGAGACTGTTTGAGGTTGTGGACAGGTGTCTTTTATACAGATAACAATGTCAAACAGGAGCCATTACTACAGGTAATGAGTGGAGGACAGAGGAGCCTCTTAAAGAAGAAATTACAGGTCTGTGAGAGCCAGAAATCTTGCTTGTTTATAGGTGACCAAATACTTATTTTCTACCATAATTTGCAAATAAATTCTTAAAAAATCAGACAATGTGATTTTCTGGATTTGTTTTCTCATTTTGTCTCTCATAGTTGAGGTCTACCTATGATGACAATTACAGGCCGGCCTCATCTTTTTAAGTGGGAGAACTTGCACAATTGGTGGCTGACTATAAATACTTTTTCCCCACTGTATTTAGCATATGATTAATTATGCAGATCCTTGTCATGTAACTGCTTTGTTACTGTTTTACTCCTCTTCTATACTGCAAAGTACAACCTGCTCTCACATTCTCTAATAGCTCAGGGAGTTATTAGTTTGATTCCCAAGTGATAGGTCGCTGGTTCAAATCAAGTATCAGCCGTGAAGATTTCCCAAGAAAAGAGAAATAGCATCTTCCAGCTCATCGATAGCTGTCTCTGGGCCAAGAAAATTGCCAAACTGCATCATGTAAGTGCCATGACAGAGGGAAGAATACAAAATTAAGTCCAGCCATTCATTCAACAAGTCGGCTCACCACAAGACCTATCAGTTGTGGCGTGACAAACATGGCAGTGCAGGTCACTCGCATTCTTCATAATAGTGAGATCACAGACGTGCATTACACAAGTCTGGAATGGTTGCCTGAAAGATAAGGAAGCCTCAAACTCAATATCATCATAAAAAGCGTCGGCTCGAGTTTGCAAAATAGTACGAAAAGTGGACAGGAGAAGATTGGAAACGGGACTGGACTCTGATGGGTGCAAATTTGTCTGAAAGATTTAATAGAAAAGGGGACTAAGATGGAGAAATTAAAGGTACTGTCAAATTTGGTGGAAGAAGCCTGGTGATATTGGGTTGTTTCTCAGTCAAAAGGGTTGTATACTTTACCTTGATTGATGGTGGTGTCAATGCTGAGCTACACACGTGGACAAAATTATTGGTACCCCTCGTTTAATGAAAGAAAAACCCACAATGGTCACAGAAATAACTTGAATCTTACAAAAGTAATAATATATAAAAATTCTATGAAAATGAACAAATGGAAGTCAGACATTGCTTTCCAACCAGGCTTCAACAGCATTTTTTAAAAAAAGAAAACTCCTGAAACAGGCCTGGACAGAAATGATGGTTCCCCTGAAAATAATGTGACCAAAGGGACATGTTACATCAAGGTGTGTCCACTAATTAGCATCCCAGGTGTCTACAATCTGACACACGCCCCATTAGCTGTTCGGAGTCACTTCCAGCGCCCGTTCTGTACACAACACAGGGCCGGAAACAGAAAGCTCCATCCGCTGTATAGCAGCCCGGCGCCTTCACTGCAGCTCAGCTCCTACTGACTTCAATAAGTGCTGAGAAGCAGTGAAGGTGCCCGGCTAATACACAGAGGACAGAGCTTTCTGCTTCTGGCCTTGTATTGTGTACAGTACGGGCATCAGAAGTGGCTCCGTACTGCTGATCGGTCCGGGGTTAGCCCCCTACAGATCAGGTATCTGTGGCCTATCCTGAGGATAAACCATAACAAATTATGCCTGGACAACCCCTTTAATATACCCGCAGCTCCGCTGTCTTCTTTTGCTGGAAGTCCTCACTGGCTGTGATGTCCCAGGTCCCTTCCCTTAGGCCGCTGATTGGTCTCAGGGGTCACGTGACATCATGTGCAGGGGGAACTTCAGCTGGAAGAAAACAACAGAACTGCAGGACCGAACTGCGCTGAGAGACACTGGGGACAGGAGAGAAAGTTTTTTGGGGGGGGGGGGGGGTTTGTTTTGTTTTTTTTCACCTGCCCAGGCGTAATTAAAAAGAAATGAAGGAGCCACTGTATGGAGTATAAGCTCCACAGTGGCCCCCACCCAGTATTTTAAGCTCCACAGTGGCCCCCACCCAGTATTATAAGCTCCGCAGTGGCCCCCACCCAGTATTATAAGCTCTGCAGTGGCCCCCACCCAGTATTATATGCTCAGTAGTGTCCCCCACCCAGTATTATAAGCTCCACAGTGGCCCCCACACAGTATTATAAGCTCCACAGTGGCCCCCATCCAGTATTATAAGCTCCACAGTGGCCCCCACACAGTATTATAAGCTCCACAGTGGCCCCCACACAGTATTATATACTCAGTAGTGGCCCCCACCCAGTATTATAAGCTCCACAGTGGCCCCCATCCAGTATTATAAGCTCCACAGTGGCCCCCACCCAGTACTATATGCTCCGCAGTGGCCCCCACACAGTATTATATGCTCCGCAGTGGCCCCCACCCAGTATTATATGCGCCCAATAGCCCTCTCCGCTTCGGTGCTATTACTATACTCTGGGGTCTGCTCAGACCCCAGACTATAATAATCGGAGGCCCAGGGAAGTGATTAAAAATAACAAACACTAATACTCACCTTGCCTTACCTTTCCTTGGCATCCTCGCTCCATCCTGTCGTCTTCAACGTCTTCAGGCCCTTTTTCCGACGTCTCTGCTGAGGCCTGTGATTGGGCCTCAGCGGTCACGTGGTAGCGCACTGACGTCATTACGCGGCCGTGCCCCATGTGACTGCTAGGGCCTAATCACAGGCCTCAGTCACATTACGGAAGAGCGCCGGAGAGAACCCTGTGCCCAGGAGAGGTGAGAATATGTATTTATTATTTTCAGTCACCTCCCCTGGGTGCCCTGCCCTGCCATCTATTGGAAAGGGGCCTGCAATATGCCAGGGTCCCTTTCCAATAACAGTATGTATAGCGGTAGGGGAACCAGGCTTTCCCCGACCACTATCATAGTGGTCCGGGGCCCGGCCATCTCCAGCTGGCCACGGGCACCATACCCCGCCGAGCCCGGTGGCGGTCGCACCCCCTGCGACTGTGATCGTTACGCCACTGGTCAGGGGCCCGATCGGGATGGTCAGGATCCCGATCGGGCCCCCATGACATAAGAGCTAATAGTCGGGGCTCGGGGCCCACCGGTGGATTCACCGGTACCCCGGAGGGCCAGTCTGACCCTGATTACAGTAATTTGCTGAGTGGGGAATATACTTATAAGGTTATGTTATTTAACAATAGTAAAATCAGTTTTCTTCTTGTTAGATGACTGTACCAGGAGCTCAGTGGGACATCTGATATCTACAGATTATAAAGCAGATGATCATGGTATCACACAAGATCCATATGAAGAACATGACATTACCCCAGATATACCCTCAGCCCTTCAGGAGAAAGATCTTTCTTCTAATTCATCACAGTCTGTAAAGCAAAATAAAAGACGCAAAAGAGGTGTTATACATCAGAGAACTCACACAGGGGAGAAGCCATATTCATGCCCAGAATGTGGGAAATGTTTTACTTGGAAATCACATCTTGTTACACATCAAAGAACTCACACAGGAGAGAAGCCACATTCATGCCCAGAATGTGAGAAATGTTTTACTTGGAAATCAGAACTTGTTACACATCAAAGAACTCACACAGGGGAGAAGCCATTTTCATGCCCAGAATGTGAGAAGTGTTTTACTTGGAAATCAGAACTTGTTAAACATCAAAGAACTCACACAGGGGAGAAGCCATATTCATGCCCAGAATGTGGGAAATGTTTTACTTGGAAATCACATCTTGTTAGACATCAAAGAACTCACACAGGGGAGAAGCCATATTCATGCCCAGAATGTGGGAAATGTTTTATCTCTAAATCAGAACTTGTTACACATCAAAGAACTCACACAGGGGAGAAGCCATATTCATGTTCAGAATGTGGGAAATGTTTTATCTCTAAATCACATCTTGTTAGACATCAAAGTATTCACACAGGGGAGAAGCCATATTCATGCTCAGAATGTGGGAAATGTTTTATCTCTAAATCACATCTTGTTAGACATCAAAGTATTCACACAGGGGAGAAGCCATATTCATGCCCAGAATGTGGGAAATGTTTTACTCAGAAATCAGACCTTGTTAATCATCAAAGAATTCACACAGGGGGAGAAGCCATATTCATGCCCAGAACGTGAGAAGTGTTTTACTGTTAAATCAGCTCTTGTTAAACATCAAAGAACTCACATAGGTGAGAATCCTTTTTAATATACAGTGGGGAAAAAAAGTAGTCAGCCACCAATTGTGCAAGTTCTCTAATTTAAAAAGATGGAATAATATTGCACGCTCCACTTTTCAGTTTTTTATTGTTTACAAAAGTTTAAAATAACCAATAAATTTTGTTCCACTTCACGATTGTGTCCCACTTGTTGTTGATTCTTCACCAAAAAATTTAAATTTTATATCCTTATGTTTGAAGCCTGAAATGTGGCAAAAGGTTAAAAAGTTCAAGGGGGCCGAATACTTTCGCAAGGCACTGTATATATATACAGTAAAGACCAAAAGTTTGGACACACCTTCTCATTCCAAGAGTTTTCTGTATTTTTATGACTATAAAAATTGTAGATTCACCCTGAAGGCATCAAAACTATGAATTAACACATGTGGAATTATATACTTAACAAAAAAGTGTGAAACAACTGAAAATGTCTTATATTCTAGGTTCTTCAAAGTAGCTACCTTTTGCTTTGATTACTGCTTTGCACACTCTTGGCATTCTCTTGATGAGCTTCAAGAGGTAGTCACCTGAAATGGTTTTCACTTCACAGGTGTGCCCTGTCAGGTTTAAGAAGTGGGATTTCTTGCCTTATAAATGGGGTTGGGACCATCAGTTGTGTTGTTCAGAAGTCAGGTGGATACACAGCTGATAGTCCTACTGAATGGAGTGTTAGAATTTGTATTATGGCAAGAAAAAAGCAGCTAAGTAAAGAAAAACGAGTGGTCATCATTACTTTAAGAAATGAAGGTCAGTCAGTCCGAAAAATTGGGAAAACTTTGAAAGTGTCCCCAAGTGCAGTGGCCAAAACCATCAAACGCTACAAAGAAACTGGCTCACATGAGGACCACCCCAGGAAAGGAAGACCAAGAGTCACCTCTGCTGCGGAGGATAAGTTAATCCAAGTCACCAGCTTCAGAAATCGCAGGTTAACAGCAGCTCAGATTAGAGACCAGGTCAATGCCACACAGAGTTCTAGCAGCAGACACATCTCTACAACAACTGTTAAGAGGAGATTGTGTGCAGCAGGCCTTCATGGTAAAATAGCTGCTAGGAAACCACTGCTAAGGACAGGCAACAAGCAGAAGAGACTTGTTTGGGCTAAAGAACACAAGGAATGGACATTAGACCTGTGGAAATCTGTGCTTTGGTCTGATGAGTCCAAATTTGAGATCTTTGGTTCCAACCACCGTGTCTGACGTGTATGTAGCGGAGCTGTCTGTGTGTGATGTGTATGTTAGCGGAGCTGTCTGTGTGTGACGTGTATGTAGCGGAGCCGTCTGTGTGTCACGTGTATGTAGCGGAGCCGTCTGTGTGTGACGTGTATGTAGCGGATCCGTCTCTGTGTGACGTGTATGTAGCAGAGCTGTCTGTGTGTGTCGTGTATGTAGTGGAGCCGTCTGTGTGTGATGTGTATGTAGCGGAGTCGTCTGTGTGTGACGTGTATGTAGCAGAGCTGTCTGTGTGATGTGTATGTAGCAGAGCCGTCTGTGTGTGACGTGTATGTAGCAGAGCTGTCTGTGTGTGACGTGTATGTAGCGGAACTGTCTGGGTGATGTGTATGTAGCGGAGCCCTCTGTGTGTGACGTGTATGTAGCAGAGCTGTCTGTGTGTGACGTGTATGTAGCGGAGCAGTCTGTGTGTGACGTGTATGTAGCGGAGCTGTCTGTGTGTGACGTGTATGTAGTAGAGCAGAAAGTCCTGGATACGCTCAGGCCACTCAACACCAGGTGTAACTGCGGCTGTTCTTAGCATGCCGATGATCACTTGATTTGCCTTCTCGCACATCCAATTCCCTTGAGGGTGATATGCTGTGGTTCGCAACTTCTTGCAGTCTTGGAATTGACACAGCTCACGGAACAATTGGGATTCAAACGCCGATGCACGGTCAGTGAGGATATGCTCAGGACAACCATAATGGCGGACAAACTCTGCATAGAAGGTCTCAGCTGTAGTTCTTGCTGTAAGATCTCTGACAGGCACGATGACAAGGAATTTGGAGTAATGATCCACCATTGTCAGAGCGTAGCTGTAGCCGGAACGTGTGGGACCCAACTTCACATGGTCCAGAGCAACAATTTCACCCATCTTTTGAGTCTTAATTGGATGTAGAGGGGCCTTCTGATCTCTTCGACCTTCCTTGGTGATACTACAGGCGGGACACTCTCGGCACCAACTCTCAATGTCACTCCTCATCCCGACCCAATAGAAGCGACGACGGATGGTAGCTTCGGTCTTTTGTACCCGGAAGTGACCGGATCTGTCATGATACGCCTCAAGTATCATCTGTGCGTCTCTTCTTGGTACGAGGATCTGATGAAGCCTTTCACCCGTGACAGGATCAAGAGTGTTTCTAAGTAGAAGGCCTCGTTGGACAAACAGGCGCTTCCTCTGTCGCCAAAGGCATTTTAATTCCACATCATGAAGACCTCTCTTTACACGGGTTGGTATTCTTCCTGTAAGCAGGAAATCTGACAATTCTCCTAAAACTCTGCTCTCTTCTTGGAACGTTTTCCACAGAGATGGCTCCTGGAGGGATTCAGTAGCTGTTTTCGCCAAAGATTCTCCTTTTACAGGGACACCAATAGCAACCTGTTGGGCAAACTTGTTGTAGAATGGTGGCATCTCCACCTCTACCCAGATGTCTTCTCGGGGTAGTTCTTCTTCCACAGTCAACCTTGAGAGTGCATCAGCGTTAGCGTTGGACTTGCCACTGCGATACTTGACAGAGAACTTGTAACTTGCGAGTCTTGAGGCCCACTGTTGTTCAAGGGCTCCCAGTCGAGCAGTGTCCAGATGCGCCAACGGATTGTTATCTGTGTACACGGTAAAGGGTGTGACAGCCAGGTAGTCTTTAAACTTCTCTGTCACGGCCCAGACAAGCGACAGAAGTTCGAGTTTGAAAGAACTATAGTTCTGGTCATTCTTCGCCGCGCCTCTCAGACTCCTGCTGGCGTAGGCGATGATTCGCTCTTTGTTGTCCTGAACCTGGGACAACACTGCACCCAAACCTTGGTGACTTGTATCTGTGTACAAGCGGAATGGCTGACTGTAGTCGGGATAGGCTAGAATTGGTGGTTGCATCAGAAGTGCTTTAAGTGCTTGAAAGGCTTCCTCTTGACGCGCTGTCCAGTCTACCGGAAGCTTTCGGTTGTAGTTTTCTCTGGGACAACCGCGCAACAACTCGTTCAGAGGCTCGGCTACTTGGGCGAAGTGTGGTATGAAACGCCGGTAGTAACCTGCGAATCCAAGGAAGCTTCGGATTTCTTTGACGGTAGTTGGTCTTCGCCAGTTCTGGACTGCAGTGATCTTTTCAGGATCAGGTTGGACGCCTTGTGCACTCACGACATGTCCAAGGTAGTGAACTTGGGGTTTCAACAGGTAGCACTTGGAGGGCTTCACCTTTAGGCCGTGCTGTATAAGTACCTTGAATACCTCGGACAGGTGACGAAGGTGTTCTTGGTATGCCTGGGACAATACAATAACATCGTCCAGGTACAGTAGCACACTCTGGAAATTCTCATGGCCGAGGCACCTCTCCATAAGCCGTTGGAATGTGGCTGGGGCATTACATAGCCCAAATGGCATACTATTGAATTCAAAGAGTCCCATCGTGGTTGTAAACGCAGTCTTTTCACGATCTTCAGGCGCCATATGGACTTGCCAGTATCCACTGGTTAAGTCCAGGGTTGAGAAACAGGTAGCTGATCCCAAAGCCGTTAGAGATTCCTCAATCCGCGGCAATGGGTATGCATCTTTGTGTGTGACGTTGTTGAGTTTACAATAGTCCACACAAAATCGTAGGGTGCCATGTTTCTTCTTGACAAGGACTAGTGGGGCTGCCCAGGGGCTATTACTCTCCCGGATGACATCAGCATCTCGTATCTTTTGGATCAACTTTTTCACTGGTTGGTACATCGCTGGTGGTATTGGACGGTGACGCTCCTTGATTGGATGGTGGTCGCCAGTCAGAATGCGATGTTGTATGGTTGTGGTCTTACCAAAGTCCAATGGGTGTTTGCTGAATGCCTGTTGGTAACGCTTGGCCACATTGCGGACCCCATTGATGTGCTCTATAGGGGTATTGGCGTCTCCCACGTTCAATTCATCCCACCAGGGCTTCTTGGCTCCATTCTGAATGCTCTCAGCAGCTTGGGTGGAACGCTGTGTGGCGGCAGAATCACCAGAGAGAACGTCTTCAGGTGCTAACCGGTGTAGCAGGGCCACAGAATGGAACTTGTGGAGGTTCACAGGAGCATCGCCCAAGTTGAATAGGCGGACAGGAACACGTCCATTGGAAACTGTGACAAGGCTGCGGGCAGCCATGACAAGTGGTTGGCCATCTACCTGTATGGGTTGTAGCAAGGCCTCGTAGTCCTGATTTTCTATGCCCGGACGGGCACGGCACCACACCATAGTTTCTGTTCCAGGCTGTAGGGTTACTGGACGGGTGTCTTGGATCCGGACTCGACCAATTTCACCTTGTTTGTTGGCGAACTTGTGCTGGGCGTTGAGTACACGAATGGCCCACTGAATGGTCTGCTGGTCACTGGGAGAAGCTGTAAGGAGAGAAGCATGCAAGGCATCCAACACTTCTGCAAAGCAATGGCGTAAAACATTCATGCCTAATATTACAATTGCAAACCTATCATCCTCTACATCAGTGACAATTACACCCTGTCTAGGCAGTTTCAAGTCCCCAATCTGGATAGTGGGTTCCCAATAACCCTGCTGTGGTATGGGCTGTCCATTGCTGGCACACAGATTTATCCATGTGTCAGGTGTTCTATTCAACACACCTAAGTCCCAATGTTCAAGGAACGCCTGCTTGCGCAGGGTTGTTACCTGAGATCCAGTGTCTACCAACGCTGTCAGAGGGACGCGGTTCACCCGGATTGTGATGTTTGGGCAGGCTGAGACGAAGCGTGACAATGGCACTGAAGATTCACCTGGGCCCTTCTTCTTTCCTCCCGAGGGGCAGCCCGCTGCCTCAGGTTTGGCCCATTTAACTGAAAACACTGAGGTCTGGTGTGTCCATATCTATGGCAACAGGTACAGTATGGCCTCTCACTCTGCGGAGGTTTCACTGAAGACGGACGTCTGGGTGGAGGCTCAGGTGAGATGTTGAGACTTCGCAAAGGATCACTGGACGATGAAGACGGCTGGGTCAGATGATCTAGACGGATGGTGATCTGTTCCATGGCACGGGTCAGATGATCCACTCGAGCCAGAAGGTCATCCCTGGAGTCTGCTTGTGTAGTCTGCGCAGCAGGTGAGGTACCCAGAGGTAGTGGCAGGACAACTGGAGCGATGCTTGTAGAGGGTCCAGGTGAGGGAGCACAGGTGACTGGGCTCGGCTGGGGCTGCTCCTGTCCCAAGACCTGGATGGCAAGGGCCTTGAAGTCAGCAAACGTGATGCTGGGATGCTGTGCAGCAAGCATTCGTAACTGACTGGAGCAATGTGATACCCGCCCCTTCTATGAAGTGGTCAAGCAAGATATTATCAGAGTCCACGTTTTTACGCGGATCCACTTGCACAACAGCTCTGAACGCCTCTTGGAGGGATAAAGCATAGTCCCGCAGGGTCTCACCAGGTAGCTGTCATCTGGAAAAGAAGCGCATCTTGACCTTGGAGACAGATCGCACATCAAAGTTCGCCTGGAGTTTGTCCAGAATTTGCCCAGGGGTTCTTTTGTCAGAGGCAGGCCAGGATTTGACCTCCTTAGCTGCAGCACCCTCAAGCTGGCCCAGCAGGATCTGTATCTGCTGTTCTGAATTCAGAGGATAGAACTGGAAGAGAGCCAGCATCTTCTCACGAACGTCCCTGAGGGTATGCGCCTCCCCTCTGTAGCGGGGCAGCCATGGTGCGCCAGGGTAAAATGGCATGGAGAATGGTAGGCTGCACGCCATGGGCACTGCTGGATCACTAGAAATAGATGGCACAAAGTCACTTTGCTCAGTCATGTTGTTTGCAGGTATGACTGAAATTAGGTCGCCGTCTCTTTAAGAAACTCTACTGCTTGCTGGCAGGGAATGGAGACTACAACATTGAATGCTGGCCCTTTAAGAATGCTGTAGCTATTAACAGAGTCACTGTGATGCAGCCTGACGGTGTGCTCCCCCTCTTTAATGGTGGCACTCCCCACGGACACTGTACACGGAAAACACTCGCTGGGGCCGTGGGAGGACTGAAGACAAGGACAGGGAGGCACAGTACTCACTGACAGCAACTGCAGCGTGGACCAGAGATCAGTGGTGCACAGCAGGGACGGTGATGTGGCACCGGAGAGTCAGAAATGGCGCTGGCAGGTTCACCTTTCACTTTCTTGTATGGGTGCACTGAAGCGTTCTGGGCCCTCCTAAGATGGTGGCAGATGGGTCTCCTGGCCTCCTGGCCAGTGCTGAAAATCTCCCGCACGTTTGCAAGGTAAAGTTAACCCTTTGTGTCTGACCTTGGCCTCTGGATCCTGTGATACTTGCTATGGAGCGCGTGTTCCAGAATGTTCTCTCCACAGTCTCATGCTGACAAGATAATAATGCTTGACTTCCTTCAGGGCGATGGCTAGGCAGACAGAGAACAGGATCTTCTGAATAGCTGGAGTAGGTCAGCTCTCCAACCTTCCTGGGCCTGTCTAGGACTTGAGATACCTGCTCTATACTCACAGTTTTCTTCACAGGACATCACACTTATCTCCTCACCTCCTCCTCCTAACACTCCACACTTCTAACTCCTCACACAGGACCTTCCTGCAGGGATGTTACCATGGGGACCCAGTGATCAGCTGACTCCTCCCATTTACCCAGGTGATGTCCTCCCATTGGACATTTGGTTACTATTCCATCCTATAGGAGGTGTAATGCATGTGTGAGGCTCACTAGGTGGCGCTGTGTTGTGTGAGACTCAGGATCCCTGCTATGTCACACAGGCTATAAAGCAACAGGAAATAATACAATTACTACAGAGATCCCCCTCAGCCCAGCCATAGCCAGCTCGGGGATGCCACACATACACGTCATACACAGACGGCCCCGCTACATACACGTCATACACAGACGGACCCGCTACATACACGTCACACACAGACGGCTCCGCTACATACACGTCATACACAGACGGCTCCGCTACATACACGTCACACACAGACGGCTCCGCTACATACACGTCATACACAGACGGACCCGCTACATACACGTCACACACAGACGGCTCCGCTACATACACGTCATACACAGACGGCTCCGCTACATACACGTCACACACAGACGGCTCCGCTACATACACGTCATACACAGACGGCTCCGCTACATACACGTCACACACAGACAGCTCTGCTACATACACGTCACTCACAGACGGCTCCGCTACATACACGTCACACACAGACAGCTCCGCTACATACACGTCACACACAGACGGCTCCGCTACATACACGTCACACACAGACGGCTCCGCTCCTACACACGTCACACACAGACAGCTCTGCTACATACACGTCACACACAGACAGCTCTGCTACATACACGTCACACACAGACAGCTCCGCTACATACACGTCATACATAGACGGCCCCGCTACATACACGTCACACACAGACGGCTCCACTACATACACGTCACACACAGACAGCCCCGCTACATACACGTCACACACAGACGGCTCCGCTACATACACGTCACACACAGACAGCTCCGCTACATACACGTCACACACAGAGGGCTCCGCTACATACACGTCACACACAGATAGGTCCGCTACATACACGTCACACACAGACGGCTCCGCTACATACACGTCACACACAGATGGCTCCGCTACATACACGTCACACACAGACGGCTCCGCTACATACACGTCACACACAGACAGCTTTGCTACATACACGTCACACACAGACAGCTCCGCTACATACACGTCACACACAGACAGCTCTGCTACATACACGTCACACACAGACGGCTCCGCTACATACACGTCACACACAGACGGCTCCGCTACAATCACGTCACACACAGACGGCTTTGCTACATACACGTCACACACAGACGGCTACGCTACATACACGTCACACACACACAGCTCCGCTACATACACAGTCACACACAGACGGCTCTACTACATACACGTCACACACAGACGGCTCCGCTACATACACGTCACACACAGACAGCTCCGCTACATACACGTCACACACAGACGGCTCCGCTACATACACGTCACACACAGACGGCTCTACTACATACACGTCACACACAGACAGCTCTACTACATACACATCAGGTAAAACAAGCAGAACCCCCCATAAAAGCTCTCACTGAAACAGTGTAAAATGGCTGGGTGTAAGCCCTCTGGGCCTTTGGTATAGCAGGACTCTCGTCCGATCTGTGTGTTTAATATTAAGCCTAAAGGATTTCCAGGCTATTTAGAAGCTGATGTAGGCTCTGGTGCAAAAGTCAAGGCTGATACAAAAGAAAGTAGAGGTAACGTGTGGGCACATGCTGCCACCAAACTAGCTGCAAAAAAGCCTAGAGAACCTGCCTCAGCACAGGGGGTCACTAGAGATGAGCGAATCCATTCTGCAGAAGTGGAATTCGATCCGAATTTCAGGAAATCTTTGATTCTCCACGATTCCGGATTTCCTGACCCTTCGTGGTAATGAATACTTAGTAAGGACCTTTGTGACATCAGACAGTCACATGATATTCTTTAGTGATGTCATTGGGTAGGCGTGTCTTTACTTGTTAGCAGATCCTTCCACATGAATAAAAGTTGTCCGTGCTGGAGAGAGAGAGACATGACCGCGGCATCCAAGGGCTTCTGCCATTTTGCCGCCCACCCCGGCTCTCTGTAGCCTGGAAATAGCTGTTTATTTGCCGCAAAGTAATTCGGATCGAAGCAAATTTTTTAGGAACTTCGAATCGAACTTTTGAGAAATTCGCTCATCTCTAGTGGTCACCAAACTGGAGCAAAACTCTAAGCTCTCTTTTCAGGTTCTAAAAACACTGCAGGACTAAAACGGCCCAGAAGAAAAGAAGATTTGAAAACTGCAAGGAGGGAAAAAGGGTGAACAAGTCCTGATTAGAGATGAGCAAAGTTTTCAAAAATTTGATTCGGCCAAATTTTCCGATACGATTCTATTCGATCCTAAACTAAATTGCGGCGAATCGCGTAAAAAAAAAAAAAAAAAAAATTGCTGGCTGCAGAAAGCCAGGGTGGACGGCAAAATGGCGGAAGCCCTTGACCGCGGCATCCAAGGTTTTAAATCTCTCTCCAGCACGGATAACCTTTATTCATGTGGAAGGATCTGCTAACAAGTAAAGACATGTCTACCCAATCACATCACTAGAGAACATCATGTGACCGTCTGATGTCACAAAGGCCCTTATTAAGTATTCGTTACCACGAAGGGTCAGAAAATCCGGATTCCATGCAGATCGAATATTTCCTCAAATTCGGATCGAATTCAACTTCTGCAGCTGCGATTCGCTCATCTCTAGTCCTGATGGCCAGCGGTAAGCGAGTATGTTACCAAGAACATTGTTCCCAATGATGGCGCAAGCAGCCCAAGTGCATCACTCGGAAGTAGCCATGTGTGACCTGGTGAGCAGATGATGGGGAGCTGCAGGATATAGCATCACTGCAGTCAGATACGTGAAAGCTGCATAACATGTGTCACACACAATGTAGGCCAGAAGGTGAAAGGTTTCTCAGAAACACCCCGAAGCCCTTGTACCTGTTCCAGAGATTGCAGGTTAACTATATACAGTTACCAGAGGTGGGAAGGTATGAGTACGTGCTTGTGTGTGTGTGTGTGAGAAGGGCCTCGATTCGGCGGTCCCTTCCAGGTCCTGGTCACAACTTGGACAGCTGTAAAATTACAAGGAAAACCTTGTTGTTATGGTGATGACCCCATTGGATGACGTTCTTAAAGACAAATGGGACAATAAACACCACCAGGTCCTGATAAAGGATATGAATCCTGAGAAGAAAACCTAAAAGACTGTTGGATCAATCTGCACCCATAGTCCTGTTCTGCTTCTATGCAATATACAGACTGATCATATGTATTGTAGAGAAATGTACTGCCTGTAAGGAGACATAAGTGACTGCGACCCCCACTGAGGAAGTGTATATCCAATAGAACAATACAGGGCTACAATACAAACAGTAAAGCAATAAGCGGTTATAAGCCAAGGACGATTGATACATTTAGCCTCAGACATCAGGATCTCACTGCACATCATTGGGGGGATATATTTACTGGATTTTCTCCTTCAGCAAAACAGATCACAAATTCTATAAATAACCAGCCTATAGTTATTATATTCCTACTATTTATAGGTAGGACAATATCCAATGTATCTGCTTTTTGTAAGATCAGAAGGGCATTTTCTTACAGGCCATTAGTGAGAGAAGAATTGATGTTGCGATTATCAGGACAATTGTCTCTCCACCTGGAATCTGGCGTAAAGCGGCAGACTTGTTCTCAATGTACAGGTGGTTGAAGTCAATTGTGTTAATATTACAAAAGATGGGAATTGTTGTGGAAAGATATTAGAAAATGGCCTGAGAATCAATAATCAAGAATATTGTGTCTATCACTTTAAGGGAATCAATGCAGTATTTTCTGAAGAAGTTTATTCATTAGAATGTTCTATTGTTTAGAACATCTTCTCACACTTCATAGCCAAGGCCAATTGATAAGATTGGGTCCAGTTATCTGTCTACTCCCTCCATATATGAATAGGGAGTACTGTACAGTGATACTTCCCACAGTTTACTTACAAAGATGAATTGTATGTAGTCAGATGTAATTACACATCTAAGACTGCGGATACCGGAAGTCCATGTGCTAGTCATGTAGAACGCCCACTTATCCTTAACCAATTGTATTACGAATTTTATATGATGTATCTTGTGATGTCTAAGCTGGCATAAAGCCATTATTTTCCTTTATAATCTTGAGCACAGCCTCAATAAAAAAAGAGAGGATTATCATACAGAGCACCTTGTGCTTGTGATTAGTCTTACAGGGCTAATTAAATTAATTTGGACATCTCCTGACAATCAGAGACTGGAACCGCTTAGATTCCGATGACATTGGCGAAGCGTTGGGCCTTGCGCCCACTCCTCACTCTGCTCCGTGACAAAGGCATTCCTTACTCCTGGGGATACCCCATCCAACTACAGATCAGAAGAGGCTCCTCTACCTACTGCCTCAGGTCACCAGTGGACCTCTCAGACCTCCTGGACCCACTAGGTCTACCTCCAGTGGACATCTTGGATTGGCCGTTCCCCCTTCACTGCCTTAACGACCACCAAGGAAGGAGTCACCTCTTCCACCTGACCAGATGACTTCTTGCCGCAGACGGCTAACACCCTCTGTTACTGAGGTGAACTGAACACCTTCAGGCCCTGGCACCTTATAGGACTCCTCAATATGAGTCTCCTCTTTCTACACATTACACCCCTCGGCACCTGCCTCTTTTATCCTTGGGGATGATGCACCGATGGGCTTTAAATGTACATACTTATTTTATTCCATGTATTGTTGTTGATCCTACACTAGGTGATCATCTGTCCCTGTATCCTTAACAACCCAAACCCCCTCTGGCCATTGTTTTCATCCTGAGTTGGCCTCAGTAGGGGACACACCATGCCCCCCTCCGCCTAGTGTTTTAATGGACTTTATATACAGTATTTGCGAAATTCTGAGCAATTCATCTTGGCAGAGCGTTTGCCCTGTCGAATGGTGAGGAGTTGCAATTCCACCAACCCAATGTGGCTCAGCATAAATAGTACCCAGGGATTTAAAGCCTCCAGACCCCAGCATATCACCCCAGCCCTGAAGATAGGCTACAGTCTTCAGACCCAGCATATCACCCCAGCCCTGCAGATAGATAGGTTACTGTCACCAGAATCCAGTATATCACCCCAGCCCTGCATAAAATATAATAATCCTGAGGTTCATACCCATGTGTGACCTATAGGGTATTCTGGAGGACTCACAGAGTAAAACACTTGCAGAGTAATAGATGGATCAGCCGTCCATAATCAGGCTCTTATAATTAAAGATGTCCATAGTCAGCTTTCCATTGTAGTAGTAGTTATATTTTAGAAGTTTGGGACTTCATTCAGCCCTCCATACACACTATTATGGAAATGTGATGCATTTAGCAGAAGAAGCTTATGTGGCATCCCAGAGCTGGCTATGGCTGGGCTGAGGGTGATCTCTGTGCATTGTATTATTTCCTGTTGCTTCATAGCCTGTGTGACATAGCAGGGGGTCCTGAGTCTCACACCACACAGCGCCACCTAGTGAGCCTCACACATGCATTACACCTCCCATAGGATTGAATAGTAACCAAATGTCCAATGGGAGGACATCGCCTGGGAAAAGGGGAGGAGTCAGCTGATCACTGGGTCCCCATGGTAACACCCCTGCAGGAAGGTCCTGCGTGTGAGGAGTGAGAAGTGTGGAGTGTTAGGAGGAGGAGGTGAGGAGATAAGTGTGATGTCCTGTGAAGAAAGCAGTGAGTTTAGTGCAGGAATCTCAAGTCCTAGACAGGCCCAGGAAGGTTGGAGAGCTGACATACTCCAGCTATTCAGAAGATCCTGTCCCCTGTCTGCCTAGCCATCGCCCTGAAGGAAGTCAAGCATCATTATCTTGTCAGCATGAGACTGTGGAGAGAACATTCTGGAACACGTGCTCCATAGCAAGTATCACAGGATCCAGGGGCCAAGGCCAGACCTGTGGAATATCCCGCCACCCTGACTATTGCACCCCGAAACTCTGAGCTATCAGGACCACATAACGTGAGTGGGGAATATTATGTACTAGTATCATGGTGGGCATCCTCCTATGAGCCAAATAGGAGCCCCGACGCACCTTAGGGCTGTAACACTGAAGTATAAGGGGCTAGGAACACCTTTCATCAAGTCTACCCTGCACCCCAGGACTTTGCTGTGTCACCAGGCGTACCCCGTTGTTTTGTATTGAAGAAACTGTTTAAGCATTTGTGCCTCCACACCCATGGAAGTAAAAGTTCAACTTTACAACCGTTTCTGTGTCTGACTCTGCACCGACAACATCAGGGCGCCCCAAACACCACCAGTCGGCACAGTATAGGGGAAGCGCCCCGGGGGAACAATCACCACCAACATTTGTGCAGCCCCCTCATCACCGGTACCAGTGGTGGTAACGTGGGACAGCACCAGCGCTGCGCCCTCGTGCCCAGAGACCGTGACAAGTCTGCGCTGTTTGCACCCCGCAATCCCAACTGCAGCGTTACCTTCCATCTGGTCACCGCAAGAAAAACTGGCGTCACGAACAGGATACGGGTGTGTGCCATTTTGAGAAAGTCGCCACGAAAAGTGCGCCAAATTGTCTCCAGAGCATCGGTCTTTATTGTGGACTTTGCTAAGATCAAGTTTATTCCCTGAGAGTGCTTGCCGCAAAGAGGGGGAGCCCTATACCCCTGAAGTAAGCCCAAAAGACTGTCCTCTCAGTGTGTTACAGCCCTGGAAGAGTTAAAACGCCCAGGACTTGTTTGCTGCGCCACATCGCTGTGTAAGAACGCCCACAAAGGGTTAACTGTACCTTGCAAAAGTGCGGGAGATCTTTAGCACTGCCCATGAGGCCAGGAGACCCATCTGCCGCCATCTTAGGAGAGCCCAGAATGCTGAGCGCAATGCTCCAGCGCACCCATACAAGAAAGTGAAAGGCGAACGTGCCAGCGCCATTTCTGACTCTCCGGTGCCGCATCACCGTCCCTGCTGTGCACCGCTGATCTCTGGTCCACGCTGCAGTTGCTGTCAGTGAGTACTGTGCCTCCCTGTCCTTGTCTTCAGTCCTCCCAGCGAGTGTTTTCCGTGTACAGTGTCCGTGGGGAGTGCCACCATTAAAGAGAGGGAGCACACCGTCAGCCTGCATCACAGTGACTCTGTTAATAGCTACAGCATTCCAAGTTGTAGTCTCCATTCCCTGCCAGCAAGCAGTTGAGTTTCTTAAAGAGACGGCGACCTAATTTCAGTCATACCTGCAAACAACATGACTGAGCAAAGTGACATTGTGCCATCTGTTTCTAGTGATCCAGCAGTGCCCATGGCGAGCAGCCTACCATTCTCCATGCCATTTTACCCTGGCGCACCATGGCTGCCGTGCTACAAAGGGGAGGCGCATACCCTCAGGGACTTTCGTGAGAAGATGCTGTCTCTCTTCCAGTTCTATCCTCTGAATACAGAACAGCAGATACAGATCCTGCTGGGCCAGCTTGAGGGTGCTGCAGATAGGGAGGTCAAATCCTGGCCTGCCTCTGACAAAAGAACCCCTGGGCAAATTCTGGACAAACTCCAGGTGAACTTTGACGTGCGATCTGTCTCCGAGGTAAAGATGCGCTTCTTTTCCAGACGACAACTACCTGGTGAGACCCTGCGGGACTATGCTTTATCCCTCCAAGAGGCGTTCAGAGCTGTGGTGCAAGTGGATCCACGTGAAAATGTGGACTCTGATAAAATCTTGCTTGACCGCTTCATAGAAGGGGCGGGTACCACATTGCTCCAGAGTCAGTTGCGAATGCTTGCTGCACAACATCCCAGCATCACGTTTGCTGACTTCAAGGCCCTTGCCATCCAGGTCTTGGGACAGGAGCAGCCCCAGCCGAGCCCAGTCATCTGTGCTCCCTCACCTGGACCCTCAACAAGCATTGCTCCAGTTGTCCTGCCACTACCTCTGGGTACCTCACCTGCTGCCCAAACTGCGCAGACTACACAAGCAGACTCCAGAGACGACCTTCTGGCCCGAGTGGATCATCTGACCCGTGCCATGGAACAGATCACCGTCCGTCTAGATTGTCTGACCCAGCCGTCTTCATCGTCCAGTGATCCTTTGCAAAGTCTCAACATCTCACCTGAGTCGCCACCCAGACGTCCGTCTTCAGTGAAACCTCCGCAGAGTGAGAGGCCATACTGTAGCTATTGCCATAGATATGGACACACCAGGCCTCAGTGTTTTCAGTTAAACGGGCCACCCCCGAGGCAGCGGGCCGCCCCTCGGGAGGAAAGAAGAAGGGCCCAGGTGAATCTTCAGTGCCATTGTCACGCTTCGTCTCAGCCTGCCCACACATCACAATCCGGGTGAACGGCGTCCCTCTGACAGCGTTGGTGGACACTGGATCTCAGGTAACAACCCTGCGCAAGCAGGTGTTCCTTGAACATTGGGACTTAGGTGTGTTGAATAGAACACCTGACACATGGATAAATCTGTGTGCCAGCAATGGACAGCCCATACCACAGCAGGGTTATTGGGAACCCACTATCCAGATTGGGGACTTGAAACTGCCTAGACAGGGTGTAATTGTCACTGATGTAGAGGATGATAGGTTTGCAGTTGTAATATTAGGCATGAATGTGTTACGCCATTGCTTTGCAGAAGTGTTGGATGCCTTGCATGCCTCTCTCCTTACAGCTTCTCCCAGTGACCAGCAGACCATTCAGCGGGCCATTCATGTACTCAATGCCCAGCACAAGTTCGCCAACAAACAAGGTGAAATTGGTCGAGTCCGGATCCAAGATACCCGTCCAGTAACCCTACAGCCTGGAACAGAAACTATGGTGTGGTGCCGTGCCCGTCCGGGCATAGAAAATCAGGACTACGAGGCCTTGCTACAACCCATACAGGTAGATGGCCAACCACTTGTCATGGCTGCTCGCAGCCTTGTCACAGTTTCCAATGGACGTGTTCCTGTCCGCTTAGTCAACTTGGGCGATGCTCCCGTGAACCTCCACAAGTTCCACTCTGTGGCCCTGCTACACCGGTTAGCACCAGAAGACATTCTCTCTGGTGATTCTACCGCCACACAGCGTTCCACCCAAGCTGCTGAGAACATTCAGAATGGAGCCATGAAGTCCTGGTGGGATGAATTGAACGTGGGAGACGCCAATACCCCTATAGAGCACATCAATGGGGTTCGCAATGTGGCCAAGCGTTACCAACAGGCATTCAGCAAACACCCATTGGACTTTGGTAAGACCACGACCATACAACATCGCATTCTGACTGGCGACCACCATCCAATCAAGGAGCGTCACCGTCCAATACCACCAGCGATGTACCAACCGGTGAAAAAGTTGATCCAAGAGATGCGAGATGCTGATGTCATCAGGGAGAGTAACAGCCCCTGGGCAGCCCCGCTAGTCCTTGTCAAGAAGAAAGACGGAACCCTACGATTTTGTGTGGACTATCGTAAACTCAACAACGTCACGCACAAAGACGCATACCCATTGCCGCGGATTGAGGAATCTCTAACGGCTTTGGGATCAGCTACCTGTTTCTCAACCCTGGACTTAACCAGTGGATACTGGCAAGTCCCTATGGCGCCTGAAGATCGTGAAAAGACTGCGTTTACGACCCCGATGGGACTCTTTGAATTCAATAGTATGCCATTTGGGCTATGTAATGCCCCAGCCACATTCCAACGGCTTATGGAGAGGTGCCTCGGCCATGAGAATTTCCAGAGTGTGCTACTGTACCTGGACGATGTTATTGTATTCTCCCGGACATACCAAGAACACCTTCGTCACCTGTCCGAGGTATTCAAGGTACTTATACAGCACGGCCTAAAGGTGAAGCCCTCCAAGTGCTACCTGTTGAAATCCCAAGTTCACTACCTTGGGCATGTCGTGAGCGCACAAGGCGTCCAACCTGATCCTGAAAAGATCACTGCAGTCCAGAACTGGTGAAGACCAACTACCGTCAAAGAAGTCCGAAGCTTCCTTGGATTTTCAGGTTACTACCGGCGTTTCATACCACACTTCGCCCAAGTAGTCGAGCCTCTGAACGAGTTGTTGCGCGGTTGTCCCAGAGAAAACTACAACCGAAAGCTTCCGGTAGACTGGACAGCGCGTCAAGAGGAAGCCTTTCAAGCGCTTAAAGCACTTCTGACGCAACCACCAATTCTAGCCTATCCCGACTACAGTCAGCCATTCCGCTTGTACACAGATGCAAGTCACCAAGGTTTGGGTGCAGTGTTGTCCCAGGTTCAGGACAACAAAGAGCGAGTCATCGCCTACGCCAGCAGGAGTCTGAGAGGCGCGGAGAAGAACGACCAGAACTATAGTTCTTTCAAACTCGAACTTCTGGCGCTTGTCTGGGCCGTGACAGAGAAGTTTAAAGACTACCTGGCTGCCACACCCTTTACCGTGTACACAGATAACAATCCGTTGGCGCATCTGGACACTGCTCGACTGGGAGCCCTTGAACAACGGTGGGCCTCAAGACTCGCGAATTACAAGTTTTCTGTCAAGTATCGCAGTGGCAAGTCCAACGCTAACGCTGATGCACTCTCAAGGTTGCCTGTGGGAAAAGAACCACCCCCGAGAAGACATCTGGGAAGAGGTGGAGATGCCACCATTCTACAACAAGTTTGCCCAACAGGTTGCTATTGGTGTCCCTGTAGAAGGAGAATCTCTGACGAAAACAGCTGCCGAATCCCTCCAGGAGCCATCTCTGTGGAAAACGTTCCAAGAAGAGAGCAGAGTTTTAGGAGAATTGTCAGATTTCCTGCTTACAGGAAGAATACCAACCCGTGTAAAGAGAGGTCTTCATGACGTGGAATTAAAACGCCTTTGGCGACAGAGGAAGCGCCTGTTTGTCCAACGAGGCCTTCTACTTAGAAACACTCTTGATCCTGTCACAGGTGAAAGGCTTCATCAGATCCTCGTACCAAGAAGAGACGCACAGATGATACTTGAGGCGTATCATGACAGATCCGGTCACTTCGGGGTACAAAAGACCGAAGCTACCATCCGTCGTCGCTTCTATTGGGTTGGGATGAGGAGTGACATTGAGAGTTGGTGCCGAGAGTGTCCCGCCTGTAGTATCATCAAGGAAGGTCGAAGAGATCAGAAGGCCCCTCTACATCCAATTAAGACTCAAAAGCCGTGTGAAATTGTTGCTCTGGACCATGTGAAGTTGGGTCCCACACGTTCCGGCTACAGCTACGCTCTGACAATGGTGGATCATTACTCCAAGTTCCTTGTCATCGTGCCTGTCAGAGATCTTACAGCAAGAACTACGGCTGAGACCTTCTACGCAGAGTTTGTCCGCCATTACGGTTGTCCTGAGCATATCCTCACCGACCGTGGATCGGCGTTTGAATCCCAATTGTTCCGTGAGCTGTGTCAGTTCCAAGACTGCAAGAAGTTGCGAACCACAGCGTATCACCCTCAAGGGAATGGTATGTGCGAGAAGGCAAATCAAGTGATCATCGGCATGCTAAGAACAGCCGCAGTTACACCTGGTGTTGAGTGGCCTGAGCGTATCAAGGACTTGGCCTATATTTACAACAACACACCCCAAACATCTACGAGATACGCACCATTTTATCTAATGTTTGGAAGACAAGGTCAACTTCCTTCAGACTTAACCCTTGGTGTGAAGGTCCCTGACACCATCAATCCACTACCCATAACAGACTGGGTTGTTGAACACCGCCGACGTATGGAGGAAGCTAAAGAGATAGTTGAAACGCGCATGGATGAGGTTCGTAGGAGACAACAGGAGGATTACAACCATCGCGCCCATGCAGCGTCCCTGAAAGTTGGCGACCGTGTATGGTTAAGGAATAACCATCGGAATGGGAAATTGGATCCATTCTGGGAGAAAGAACCATACAGTGTCATCTCCATACCATATCCTGAATCCAACGTGTATGAGATCTCTAAACCTGGGAGACAGCCCCAAGTAGTACACCGAAACCGTCTGAAGCTGTGCCTTAAAGAAGGACTACCCACAGAGGTGCCCCCAGCTGAGACAACGAGTACAGAGATCTTGTCACCGTATGAAGCGAAAGAGAGACACCCAACGTTAACTGAGCTTATGTGGGCGCCTAAACTACTACCATTTAGCTGTTATCCACCAATTGCTCTAGTGCAAGAGAACCCTTCGACAGATGATTTAATTGATTTCAGTGACTCTGTTCCTGATTCAAATCTCGTTCCACTTAGGCGTTCTGAGCGTACCACAAAAGGCATACCTCCAACACGCTATAGTGATGCCATGGCTGTCCTTGAGTAAAAGAGGTTAACTGTCTCTGCTTCTGTATATATGTTATTCCTGCTCTGATTACATTAATGTTTTTCCTGTGTGTATATACAGTATATATATAATATCTTGCCATGTAATATAGTATTTACATTTATATGCAACAATCCAAGCCATAGTGCCTGGCTCACCGAGCCAAGGAAGTTCTGTTACCCCATTGCGGTATGGACATTCGTGCGAGAGTGCCTACTCTTCCTTACAGAAAGGACTGTTTATTGTTTCTCAGAGAGACTCTCATGATAATGGACACTCACAAAATTTGTGCCAGAGAGCCTCTGGACCCATTTGCACTTTATTCGTATTTATTAACGTTATGTTACATTTCTCACCTTCACCCCAGCCTGTCGCCGAGGTCGGCTCAGTGAAAGAGGGGGAGTATGTGGCATCCCAGAGCTGGCTATGGCTGGGCTGAGGGTGATCTCTGTGCATTGTATTATTTCCTGTTGCTTCATAGCCTGTGTGACATAGCAGGGGGTCCTGAGTCTCACACCACACAGCGCCACCTAGTGAGCCTCACACATGCATTACACCTCCCATAGGATTGAATAGTAACCAAATGTCCAATGGGAGGACATCGCCTGGGAAAAGGGGAGGAGTCAGCTGATCACTGGGTCCCCATGGTAACACCCCTGCAGGAAGGTCCTGCGTGTGAGGAGTGAGAAGTGTGGAGTGTTAGGAGGAGGAGGTGAGGAGATAAGTGTGATGTCCTGTGAAGAAAGCAGTGAGTTTAGTGCAGGAATCTCAAGTCCTAGACAGGCCCAGGAAGGTTGGAGAGCTGACATACTCCAGCTATTCAGAAGATCCTGTCCCCTGTCTGCCTAGCCATCTCCCTGAAGGAAGTCAAGCATCATTATCTTGTCAGCATGAGACTGTGGAGAGAACATTCTGGAACACGTGCTCCATAGCAAGTATCACAGGATCCAGGGGCCAAGGCCAGACCTGTGGACCCCCCCCCCCCCGGGGGGGGGCCCCCCCCCCCCCCCCCCCCCGGGGGGGGGGCGCCCCCCCCCCCCCCCCCCCCCCCCCCCCCCCCCCCCCCCCCCCCCCCCCCCCCCCCCCCTTAGATATAGATATACTGAGAGCAAGGCCAGACTATCAGCCTGGGTCAGTATGTCTCACTAGACTTGTTTGTTTCTAAACTTTCTGTGTCTTGTCCTTCAGAGAGTCTGGAGAGTAACACTGCGTACGTAACCAGCCCCAGCGCGTAGCTGCGCGGTTTACAATCAAAACCTCTCCCTTTCAATGTACCAATGTAGAACAAAAGGTCCCAGCAAGCTTTGCAATACCTAGCTTTTAGGACTAATAAGCTTTGATTATTGAGATGAGCAAGGGGGGGGTGTCAAGCCCGTCCTCCCTCCAATGGTCAATCAGGTTACCAGTTATTATGCATGCTCTATTGTGATTGACCTGACCCTTCCCTTCTCTGTATAAAATCTTATGCGATGTTTTTAATAAACACAACTTGCTTAACACCGACTGAGTGTGTCAGGCTAGTTCTTTCTCTGTGAGCTCACAATATATACAGTGCCTTGCGAAAGTATTCGGCCCCCTTGAACTTTTCAACCTTTTGCCACATTTCAGGCTTCAAACATAAAGATATAAAATTTTAATTCCCCTTACGTCCGACAGCAGCACAATATGGGGTATCTCTGCCCCTGTGTGTTGTTTAGGACAGTGGAACCTTTAATTAGCACCAAATTTAAGGTGCCTCCTACTGGCCCTATAAGAGGGCACCAGAGACCTCCCTCCACTGTGTTTTTTTCTGTCCTGTGTGGGACAGGTGGACGGAGGTCTCTGGTGACCTCCCGTTGCTAGGGGTTTTTCCTAAAGCTCCTGGCTTACCTTTTGGGGGTACCTCGGTCCTTTCTGACGTTCCAAAGATCCTCCGGTCCCTCGGGCCTTTTCCGCTCCGCAGCGCAGCGTTACCCGGCTCATCGCTCTGCAGGCAGAGCGATCCCGGAAGTAATCGGGGAACCTCTTCGGGCCGGAACCTTTTCTTCGGTCCCGTATTCCCCGGGGAAGGAAGCCTTTGCGCACCACCGCGGCCTACTTCCGGTTTTCTCGGAAAAGTGCGGTAAGTTTGAAAATTGAAATTTTAAAGGCAAAATATAGAATTATTTTTTTGCTGCTTGTATTTAGAGCCTCTGGCTTAGGCTTATGCTCCTCTATGTTCCATTATGGCATTTGACCTCGTTTGGCGCTGTATGAATGTGTCTTTCTTTGGCTCCTCCCCTCGCTGCTGGATTACATTTAAAAGGGCTTCAGTCCTTTACTTGGTGAGCTCGTGGTTACTAGCTCCTCTGCTGCGGTTGGCGGTGTCTAGTTTTTCCTGACTGGATCTTTTTTTTCTCTTCAAGTGACCGATTTAAAGTAAGGTACCCCTTGGTTTTTTTCTTCTTGTGCGATGCTTGGCAATCTTCCATTCTACATTGTCATGTGGCTTTTGATGTTTCAGATGTCATCTTCTGCATCAGGTAACGGCGATGGGCTGAGGAGGAAAAAGTCCTCTAAACGTAAACACCTAATGTGTTTGGATTGCAATACTCCTTTACCTGACGGCTATGATTTTACCCGCTGTGGCCAATGCTGTGGACCTCCGTCAGAAGAACCTTCTATAAGAGAGGTTGTCACTTGGGTAAAGGACTATATGGAGGAGTCTCTTAAGGAGATCCGTTCTTCCATCGCCCAGATTGCCAAGAGACACAGGTTGAGACACAGTCTTCCCTACGCATCGCTGACGAAGATTATCAGATAGTGGACGAGACACTCTCATCTGACGATTCCACTGAAGATCCCAGCAGACCGTGCTTCCCACTCGAAAAACTAAGCCGGCTGCTGAAGTCCATCTGGTCTAAGGATCGTGATGTTGACGGGGGAAGCCTCCACGTCCACCTATAGAGGGCCTAGGGTCTTCCAAGTGGACGAGACATTACAAAGATTAATGTCTTCAGAGTGGAAATGTCCTGAAAAACCTCTTGTGGTTTCTAGGAGGTTCAAGGCTTTATTCCCAGTTGCTCAATGGGATCAATGGGGTCCTCCTCCCAAGGTGGATATGGTGGTGGCCAAACTGTCCTGCCGCACTATGGTACCATCAGATGATGGATCAAATTTGCACGACGCCATGGACAGGAGCATCGACAATACCCTCAAGAAGGCGTATTCAGTTGCCTCGGCCCAGACCGCTGTGGCGGTTGCATCTTGTGAAGTGTCAGCCAAATTACGCACTGACCTGGTCCACCTCGAGAGGGACATCGACTCTGGAGTCTCCAGAGACGAGCTGCTCGGGTTTCTAGGCTCGGTTTCCCTGGCAGCTGAATATTTAGCAGAAGCCTCCCACCATCAATTAAGGCTGGCGGCCAAATCCCTGGCACTTACCACTGAAGCAAGAAGACCTCTATGTTTAAAACCCTGGAGAGCTGATTTCCCCTCAAAATATAATTTGTGCGCATTACCCCTTGAGCCAGGTAGAGTCTTTGGCAGTGCCCTAGACGAGATCCTGGAGGGCTTGGCCGATAGGAAGGGTAAAACTTTACCCCAGGCCTTTAGAGGTAGATCTGACTCTGGCCGTGGTAGAGGCTATCCGCCTCGTCGTGGATGGCAGTCCCAAAGAGGCTCTAGATATTCCTCTAGAGGCGCCGTCCGGAGATTCCCGAAGTCTGATGATAAAAGGAGAAGCCTAGCTTTGACATCAGGAGCAGTCTTCCTGTGGCCGAGATTCCTGTGGGGTCGTGGGGCGCTCTCCCATTTTTCAACTGCTGGCGGAATTCGAGACCCATGGGTCCTGCGGTATCCAAAAGGATATGCCGGTTCTCCATCCTCCACAGGATCGGTTTGTGTTAACTCGCAGCCTCCCTACAATGCAGCAGACTACATTGGAATGCTCCATCCGAGAGTACATTCACAAGGGAGCCCTGGAGGAAGTCCCTTCTCTAGAAGAAGGATCCGGTGTCTATTCTCCTGTCTTCCTGGTACCAAAACCGGCAGACAAGTGGAGAATGATCATAGACTTAAGGTACCTCAACCGCTTCATCAAAAAGAAGCACTTTCGTATGGAAACCATAAAGTCTGTCACCACCTTTCTCCTCCAAGGCGATGTTTTCGTGACTTTGGATCTAAAAGACGCCTATTTGCATATTCCTATTTATCCTCCACACAGAAGGTTTCTAAGGATTGCCATAGTAGTTTCCGGCCACAGGAAGCATTTTCAATTCACAGCACTACCCTTCGGGATCTCCTCTGCTCCCCACACCTTTACAAAGGTAGTGGCTCCTATAGCGGCCGCCCTCAGACTTCAGGGGATATTCGTGGTGCCTTATCTAGACGACTGGTTGATAAAAGCCCAGTCAGAGTCTGTTCTGCTCCAGCATCTACAGACAGCCGTGTCCCTGTTTCAGAGTCTGGGATGGCTTATAAACTGGGAGAAGTCGGTAACGATCCCTTCAACCCGAAGGAAGTTCCTCGGCTACTTCCTGGATTCAGTCCGCCTGCAGGTCTCCTTGACACCAGCAAGGAAGGAGAAACTGGTCGGTGCAGTCCGGCACCTCTTCAAAAAGCCGATAGCCTCCATCAGAACATTGATGAAGATCCTGGGCTTGATGTCTTCCTCAGTGGAGGCAGTCCCATGGGCTTTGTGGCACTTACGTCCCCTCCAGAAGGAATTACTAGAGGCTTGGGATCGCTCCCTTCTTACACTCAGCAAGAAGATTCGACTCTCCCCCAGGACCCGTCTTTCCCTCAAGTGGTGGTTGCAAAAAAGCCTGAAAGACGGAAGGTCCACGGTCCAACCTTCTTGGACCCTGTTGACTACAGATGCATCCCTCTCGGGATGGGGAGCCCATTTGGACGAAAACTCCATAAAGGGAGTCTGTAGCGCTCCAGAAAGAAGGACCTCGTCCAACTGGAAGGAGCTCAGAGCTGTATATCGTGCCTTACTCCATTTCTCGCCTCTTCTCAAGGGAAGAGCAGTCAAAATCCGGTCAGACAACATGACCACAGTGCTGTACGTGAACAGACAGGGAGGCACCAGATCACCAACCCTCCTGAGGGAGGCAGATCTGATATTTACATGGGCAGAGAAAAATCTAACCCATTTATCCGCAGTTCACATCAAGGGCTCCCTGAACATAGTAGCGGATCGGTTGAGTCGGGGTCATGCCGTATCAGGAGAATGGTAATGGATTGGTAGGAGAATCTCCCAAAAAATGAGGTGTGGGGACCGCGCTTCACCAAAGATGCTTTATTATACTCAAATAACACAACGCGTTTCGGGGAAATCAGATCCCCTTTATCAAGTGTACAAGAGACTAAACATAAAAACAATAAAAGAATACACATGTAAAGAGTCAGTAATTGGAATTTAGAACCAGTGAAATTAATGATACCATTCTATGGGTTAAAAGAAAAGTATCACACCAGATAGTATTGTCATGGATAGATAAATAATTAAATAAATAAATGAATAAATAGTGGTAATGAATGTACTCAAAAAAATAAATAATAAATAAGTAAAGCTAAAAGGCTAATAAATGCAATATAAAATCAAAATGCACATAAGAGTAAAAACTATACATAAAAAGGTTTAAACCAATGTTTTTTGGTACTTACCAGCCTGAGGAGGTAGGCTGTGAGATCTGAAGTGAATGACAAGTAAATGTGGAGACCACTTTCAGAAAGGCTTATATAGGTATGGTGAAATGGGACCACCCCTAGGGGGAGGGGTTCAAACTTGTGGGTAAAGTTTTAATTGAGAAGGAAGAAAAAAAAAAAAAAGAATTTGATTGAAAGATAAAGTTTAAATTGAGAAAAAAAAAAAAAAAGAATTTGATTGAAAGAAAGTTTTAACTGAGAAGAGGAGAAAAAAAAAAAAAAAATTATCAATTGGTAATGCTAAAGGTTTCATTTGCGTCCGGAGATCGCTACTGTGCATGTGTGTAGCGATCTCCCGCTCTGAGTCATATGTTTCTGTGTAGGGCGCAGGACTGATCTGAACTATGGTTGTTATGAAATATAGCACTAAAAAGAAGAAATAATGTTAATGAGTAATGAGAGGGCGGACATCATGCTCATATGACTGGGGCTAGAGAATGTATCATAATACATGGATAAATGAAAATGGGTAATAAACATATGATTATGGCTAAGAAATATATTTCACTATATACAAATATATACATAATAATTATAAGTGATAGGCATAGAACAAAAATGATGACAATACATATGCATATGGGTTGAAACGAATGTACTGGAGGGGAGAAGATAATGCCGGCGATGTGTGCATATGCAAATATATACACACGCCTTAGAATACCTAGTCATATACAGACTCAAGTGCTTCATTAAGCCCGGCTGGTGTTAGAGAGTTAAATTTAAAAATCCAATACATTTCCTTTCTCTTGAGCTTTTCAAATCTGTTGTTGGTATGGGCAGGGATGTCGTCTATTGGTGTGATTTTGAATGCATCGAAACAAGATTTATGCGACATCAAGGCATGTTTTGATACACTGTGTTTGAGGTAGCCATTAGTTACATTAGATCTGTGCTTATTTAGCCTCTCCCTTAATGGTCTGATGGTCCTTCCTACATACTGGAGGCCACAAGGGCACTCCAGGACATAGATGACAAAGGAGGATGAACAGTTCAGGAAATGATTGATCTGAAAAATATCGCCTGTTGAAAAGCTCGTAATGGTTTTGGCTGAATGGTTAATTGTGTGACAACATTTACATTTTTTGTGTTCGCATTTATAAACACCATTTGGTTGTGGATATGACATATTCCGGTCTACAGGTTTAGTAAGAGACCTCAGTTTGCTAGGGGCCAATAGATTTTTCAGGGTTTTTGCTCTTCTAAAAGTGATTGGTGGCTTATGGGGGATATTCTTATTAAGTAGAGGATCATTCAGGAGTATCGTCCAGTGTTTGTCCAGGATCATCCTGATCCTGTTATGTGCATTACTGTAAGTGGTTATGAAATTATGTCCGAATTCTTTACTAGTATTTTTCCGAATGGGGACAAGGCATTCAGATTGAGTGAGAAACTGTGCTTTAGATTCTGCTGCTTGAATAATCCGTTTAGGATAGTTTTTTTCCTGGAAACGTTGGGTTAGAATTTTACTCTGGATTTTAAAGTCTGAGTCCTTCGCGCAGTTTCGCCGGATACGTTTAAATTGCCCGAATGGTACATTATCCTTCCATTTTCTGTAATGGGAGCTACGGTAATCAAGTAGACTGTTGCAGTCTACCTTTTTGAAGAAAGTTTTTGTACTGATGCCCTCAAGGCTACCATTGAGTTCTAAATCCAGGAAATCAATTGTGTTCTTTTTAGGTTGGCCACTAAGGGTGATTCCCCAGTTGTTATTATTGAGATAGTTTGTGAACTCACAGAAGGAATGTTCCGAACCTTCCCATATGAAAAGGAGGTCGTCAATGTATCTTTTGTAGAACACAATACTAGCAGACCAAGGGTGTTTGTTCTGAATGTAGGTTTCCTCAAATCGTCCCATAAAAATGTTGGCGTAGCTCGGAGCGAAACGGGTTCCCATAGCAGTACCACGTTTCTGCAAATAGAGTTTTGACTCAAAGGTGAACACATTATGTTCAAGAATGAACTGAATACTATCTATGATAAAAGTTTTTTGTTCGGTTGGCATTGTGGGATCCAGAGATAATGTTCTAGATATCATGTCAAGGCCTTTAGAATGTGGTATATTACTATAGAGTGCGGACACATCTAGGGTTGCCCAAATGTAGTTAGGTTTCCATTGTATAGTTAAAAGTTCAGTAATAAGATGTGTAGAATCTTTCAAATAAGATGGAAACCTGATAACATATCTTTGTAATTGTAAATCTATATATTGGGAAAGATTTCTAGTTAGTGCTTTGACTCCAGAGATAATAGGTCTTCCAGGTGGATTCTTTAGATTTTTGTGAATCTTGGGTAAATGATAAAATTGGGGTGGTCCCATTTCACCATACCTATATAAGCCTTTCTGAAAGTGGTCTCCACATTTACTTGTCATTCACTTCAGATCTCACAGCCTACCTCCTCAGGCTGGTAAGTACCAAAAAACATTGGTTTAAACCTTTTTATGTATAGTTTTTACTCTTATGTTCATTTTGATTTTATATTGCATTTATTAGCCTTTTAGCTTTACTTATTTATTATTTATTTTTTTGAGTACATTCATTACCACTATTTATTCATTTGTTTATTTCATTATTTATCTATCCATGACAATACTATCTGGTGTGATACTTTTCTTTTAACCCATAGAATGGTATCATTAATTTCACTGGTTCTAAATTCCAATTACTGACTCTTTACATGAGTATTCTTTTATTGTTTTTATGTTTAGTCTCTTGTACACTTGATAAAGGGGATCTGATTTCCCCGAAACGCGTTGTGTTATTTGAGTATAATAAAGCATCTTTGGTGAAGCGCGGTACCCACACCTCATTTTTTGGGAGATTCTCCTACCAATCCATTACCTGTATACCGTCTGGATCCAGGAGATTCTGACGCCTAGAGGTTCCGCAGCTCACATATACCAAAACATACTCTGGATCCATCCACTGTATTAGTTGTGGGCCAGCACAACTTGAAAAGGTGAGAACCCACCTATACAAACATCCATAATATCTAACTATCCTGGTTGTGAGATCACCAATTGAAGGGGTACTGTTTACCATCAGACCCAGCCAGTTGAACACTCACTATAATATAGACCAGTGCTTTTGTGTTACTTAGTGGCTTTCTACCATACTTTCAGTGGATGATCCTTGTTGTTTCTCCAATCATTTGACTACCTCCTGTTCTCAACACAATTATCTATGTACAACCTATTTTTTAAGCAATATTACGCTATGTGCCGCTCGGCGTTGTTGTTTTTATTTTTGTTTTGAAGTATCAGGAGAATGGTCACTCATTCCAGAAGTCTTTCATCAGATTACCCTGAAGTGGGGTCTTCCAGAAATAGACCTCATGGCAACCCAACTCAACGCCAAGGTGGAGATGTTCTGTTCCCTTTACCAGGAGGACAATCCCTTGGCAGTGGATGCCCTGTCCATCCCTTGGAGGTCCAGACTGGCATACATTTTCCCTCCAATTCCAATAATACCGAAGGTATTGATGAAAATCAGACAGGACCAAGTCTCTGTGATAGCCATCATTCCATTCTGGCCAAAAAGAGCTTGGTTTTCCCAACTCATGGAGATGAGTCGAGGGATATATTGGAGGCTTCCCCCCATCCAGAACCTGGTTTCCCAAGTGTGAAAGATCCTCAGTGCACCAACACCGCTTTGGCTCACACCTGAGTCTTCTTTCATATAAAACCACACTCACCTCCAGTGAGTATTGGGTCCACAAGATAAATACAAGACAAGCTTTCTAAATTTTATATATTTATTAACCCCTAAATGGGTTGGTATTAACATCTAACACATGCAGTTCAGAACAGATATGTAGATATATACAAGCATTAACAGTTACTAGTTACAAGATACAGTGCAATGAAATAAAAGGGCATAAAATTGAAATAATTACTTTACCACACATCTCCTGGATGTGGCTCTATAGTCCAACACTCACACATGGCATGTCGAGATCACCAGTGGAGGCAGCGGCATTAACTCCTAGCATGTGGCATCACAGTATATTCCAGCCTGCATGCTCTCATCACAGTCTCTCAGTAAACTCTTGTAGTCTGTCTGTAAAAATCTGTAGTCTGTGATGGTCTTAGTATTCTCTTGTAGTCTCAGCCCAATCTCCTCCCATTGCCTCTTACCTCATCTTTTATACCCTTTATGCCACCTCCCAGAATGAGGTCACCGGCGACAGCAAGTCTGATTGACTAACGCACTCAAGTCCAGATTCTTTGTATTGAGCTGAGACCAAGTGAAAGGATACAATGTTATCAGCCATATCTGATCTACCAGTGCAGACTGATCAATGCATGTTTCTTTGATCACTCAGGGCTGTGTATGAATTCAATGGAGCCCTGCTGGGATGGATACAAAGCCCCATTGTTACAATGTTGCTATTACTGCCAATATACACCTAGGCTTATAGCTGCGCACATTATGAATAAATGCAGGTAAGAAGGGAGATACTATACCCAGAGATCAAAATACATCTGAGTTATAGCCATATTTAAGCAGAATCATCACACCAAGGATCTCTGAAGTGCCAGGATCTCTGGAGATTCAACCTGACAGCCTGGAGGTTGAGCAGTCCCTACAACAGGAGAGGACTGTCAGAGGCCGTCCTGAAGACCCTTTCTTCTGCAAGAGCAGACTCTACCAATAAGAACTACCAGAGGACAGCCAAGATTTTCATGGAGTGGTGCTCCAAGAAGGGTATTAATAATCTACAACCTTCAACGGCTGATATTTTAAATTTTCTTCAGGACGGTTTGGATAAGGGCCTTGCCCCTGCCACTTTGAAAGTGCAGATTGCGGCCCTCTCCGCTCATTTGAACAGACGTCTGTCTCAGGATCCTCTGGTTGCAAGGTTCCTTAAAGGGGCAATAAGGCTAAAGCCCTCAGTATCATCTCCAGTTCCCCAGTGGGACCTTGCGGTAGTCCTTACAGGCCTGTGCGGTCCTCCATTTGAACCCTTGGAGACTACGGAGCTAAAATATTTAGCCTACAAAACCGTTTTTTTGTTGGCTATTACATTTGCCAAAAGAGTAGGGGAACTCCAGGCTCTCTCTTCTAGAGAACCGTACATTTTGTTTTTTGCAGATAGGGTGCACCTTAGATTTTTGCCTGGGTTTAACCCTAAGGTCCCCTCATGCTATAATAGCAATCAGCTAATTTCGCTACCAGTGTTTTTCCCCACTCCAACCTCTGAGGAGGAAGAAAAGCTCCACACCTTAGATGTGGTAAGGTGTCTGCGGATGTACCTATCCCGCACTCAACCGTTTAGGAAGGCCGAAAACCTACTAATTAACATGCAGGGTAAAAGCAAAGGCCTATCCACATGGATCAAGGAGACAATTAAGTCTTCCTTCCTTATTCAGTAGTTACTCCCTCCAGTTTTTTCTACGGCCCACTCGACCAGAGCTGTGTCAACTTCTTGGTCTGAGTACCGGTCCTTACCTTTGGACCAGATTTGTGCGGCTACATCATGGTCATCTCAGTTGACTTTTGTTAAACATTATCGTTTAGACGTCCGCAGTTCCCAGACAACTGCCTTTAGTCAGACAGTCCTTGACGTTGTAAGGCGAGGAAACCCTCCCTAGGGGAATTACTTGCTATCTCCCCATATTGTGCTGCTGTCGGACGTACGGGGAATCGTTGATTGTAATGTCAATCTTTATTCCCTTAGTCCAGACAGCAGCACAAGGCTTCCCTCCCTAGAAGCTTGTTTCCTTTTACTTTATAATTTACACAGTGGAGGGAGGTCTCAGGTGCCCTCTTATAGGGCCAGTAGGAGGCACCTTAAATTTGGTGCTAATTAAAGGTTTCACTGTCCTAAACAACACACAGGGGCAGAGATACCCCATATTGTGCTGCTGTCTGGACTAAGGGAATACAGATTGACATTACAATCAACGATTTTTTGATGAAGAATCAACAACAAGTGGGACACAATTATGAAGTGGAACGAAATTTATTGGTTATTTTAAACTTTTGTAAAAAATAAAAAACTGAAAAGTGGGGCGTGTAATATTATTTGGCCCCCTTAAGTTAATACTTTGTAGCGCCACCTTTTGCTGCGATTACAGCTACAAGTCGCTTGGGGTATGTCTCTATCAGTTTTGCACATCGAGAGACTGAAATTCTTGCCCATTCTTCCTTGGAAAACAGCTGGAGCTCAGTGAGGTTGGATGGAGAGCGTTTGTGAACAGCAGTTTTCAGCTCTTTCCACAGATTCTCGATTGGATTCAGGTCTGGACTTTGACTTGGCCATTCTAACACCTGGATACGTTTATTTGTGAACCATTCCATTGTAGAGTTTGCTTTATGTTTGGGATCATTGTCTTGTTGGAAGATAAATCTCCGTCCGAGTCTCAGGCCTTTTGCAGACTCCAACAGGTTTTCTTCCAGAATGGTCCTGTATTTGGCTCCATCCATCTTCCCATCAATTTTAACCATCTTCCCTGTCCCTGCTGAAGAAAAGCAGGCCCAAACCATGATGCTGCCACCTCCATGTGTGACAGTGGGGATGGTGTGTTCAGGGTGATGAGCTGTGTTGCTTTTTATGCCAAACATATCGTTTTGTATTGTGGCCAAAAAGTTGGATTTTGGTTTCCTCTGACCAGAGCACCTTCTTCCACATGTTTGGTGTGTCTCCCAGGTGGCTTGTGGCAAACTTTAAACGAGATTTTTTATGGATATCTTTAAGAAATGGCTTTCTTCTTGCCACTCTTCCATAAAGGCCAGATTTGTGCAGTGTACGACTGATTGTTGTCCTATGGACAGACTCTCCCACCTCAGTTGTAAATCTCTGCAGTTCATCCAGAGTGATCATGCGCCTCTTGGCTGCATCTCTGATCAGTCTTCTCCTTGTTTGAGATGAAAGTTTAGAGGGACAGCCGGGTCTTGGTAGATTTGCAGTGGTCTGATACTCCTTCCATTTCAATATGATCGCTTGCACAGTGCTCCTTGGGATGTTTAAAGTTTAGGAAATCTTTTTGTATCCAAATCCAGCTTTAAACTTCTCCACAACAGTATCACGGACCTGCCTGGTGTGTTCCTTGGTCTTCATGATGCTCTCTGCGCTTTAAACAGAACCATGAGACTATCACAGAGCAGGTGCATTTATACGGAGACTGATTACACACAGGTGGATTATATTTATCATCATCAGTCATTTAGGACAACATTGGATCATTCAGAGATCCTCACTGAACTTCTGGAGTGAGTTTGCTGCACTGAAAGTAAAGGGGCCGAATAATATTGCACGCCCCACTTTTCAGTTTTTTATTTTTTTACAAAAGTTTAAAACAGGGGTCGGCAACCTATGGAACGCGTGCCACTCTTGGCACGCGAGGCATATTTCCCTGGCACGGCAGTGGACTCCTCACCCAGCAGTTTCGATCGGACCAAACACGTCCGAAACGAAACTGCTATTATTATACTGTGGGGTCTCTTCAGACCCCCAAGTATAATAAGCGGAGCCCCCGGGGAGGTGATGAAACATAAAAAACAACGTTACTCACTATTCCACGCTCCGCAGCCGCTGTGTACTCTTCAGGCGCTTCTGCTTGAAGTCAGCTGACAGGGCCTCAGGGGTCGCATCTGCGTCTGATGTCATTACGCGTAATGACGCGACGTGACCCCTGAGACTCAATGAGCGGTCGCTGACTACAGGCAGAAGCGCCCGAAGATACAGAGCGGCTGCGGAGCGTGGAATGGTGAGTTAACATTGTTTTTTATGTTTCATCACCTCTCTTTGCCCTCCACTTATTATACTCTGTGGTCTGAAGAGACGCCAGAGTATAATAATAGCTAGTGAATGTGCAGGGGCCACTATAGAGCATAATACCGTGTGCAAGGACCACTATGGGACATATACCGTGTGCAGGGGCCACTATGGGACATAATACCGTGTGCAGGGGCCACTATGGGACATATACCGTGTGCAGGGGCCACTATGGAACATAATACCATGTGCAGGGGCCACTATGTGACATATACCGTGTGTAGGGACCGCTATGGGACATATTGCTGTGTGCAGGGGCCGCTATGGGACAAATACCGTGTGCAGGGGCCGCTATGGGACAAATACTGTGTGCAGGGGCCGCTATGGGACAAATACTGTGTGCAGGGGCCGCTATGGGACAAATACTGTGTGCAGGGGCCACTATGGGACATAATACCGTGTGCAGGGACCGCTATGGGACAAATACTGTGTGCAGAGGCAGCTATGGGACAAATGCCGTGTGCAGAGGCCGCTATGGGACATAATACCGTGTGCAGGGACCGCTATGGGACAAATGCTGTGTGCAGAGGCCGCTATGGGACATAATACCGTGTGCAGGGACCGCTATGGGACATAATACCGTGTGCAGGGACCGCCATGGGACATAATACCGTGTGCAGGGACCGCTATGGGACATAATACCGTGTGCAGGGACCGCTATGGGAAATATACCGTGTGCAGAGGCCGCTATGGGACATATACCATGTTGCAGGGGCCGCTATGGGACATATACCATGTGCAGGGACCACTATGGGACATTATTCTGAATAACGGTGTGTTTTCTATATTAAGGATGTGTTTTTGCACAGAAAACTCAGGCTTTGTTTTTTTTTTTGTGCAAAAATGCACCAGTTTTACATCGAATAAAAAAGTTCCAAATATAGCTGCCTCCAGATACATAGTGTGTTTTCACCATAAGACTGCCGCCATACGGTGCTCCTGGACACATTTACCACTAATTGGGGGCTGCACATGGACTTTCATTGCTTCTAATCAGAAAGTACAAGAGTATCCCAGGAAATAGCAGTAAACGCATGTGTCCTAAAGCATCTGGTGGCAGCACTTCTGTGTTATGGTTTGTGGTATATGACTTTAGTTTAGGGGTCGTCAGACTTACAATTATTGACCGGCACTCCGAGTACCTCATCTTTGATTTTTTTATTAAAATCGGCACGCCGAACAAAAAAGGTTGCCTACCCCTGGTTTAAAATAACCAATAAATTTTGTTCCACTTCACAATTGTGTCCCACATGTTGTTGATTCTTCACCAAAAAATTTAAATTTTATATCTTTATGTTTGAAGCCTGAAATGTGGCAAAAGGTTGAAAAGTTCAAGGGGGCCGAATACTTTCGCAAGGCACTGTATATATATATGGATTACAAATAATTTGGTACCACTTGACAATCAGAATTTTGAACCCGGTTTGGGTTTCAGTAACACACACCCTGTGTGACAACCCTCAGCAGTCATAGCAGGTCTAGCCCTGACAACCCCCACATGTGTGTCTGCCAATCATTTATACCAAAGGTGTCGCTGCCTTATGAGCTACAGTGCTGGCCAAAAGTATTGGCACCCCTGCAATTCTGTCAGATAATACTCAATTTCTTCCAGAAAATGATTGCAATCACAAATGCTTTGGTAATAATATCTTCATTTATTTTGATTGCAATGAAAAAACACAAAAGAGAATGAAAAAAAAAGTCAGATCATTGATCATTTTACACAAAACTCCAAAAATGGGCCAGACAAAAGTATTGGCACCCTCAGCCTAATACTTGGTAGCACAACCTTTAGACAAAATAACTGCGAACAACCGCTTCCGGTAACCATCAATGAGTTTCTTACAATGCTCTGCTGGAATTTTAGACCATTCTTCTTTGGCCAATTTCTCCAGGTCCCTGAGATGTGAAGGGCGCCTTCTCCAAACTGCCATTTTGAGATCTCTCCACAGGTGTTCTATGGGATTCAGGTCTGGACTCATTGCTGGCCACTTTAGAAGTCTCCAGTGCTTTCTCTCAAACCATTTTCTAGTGCTTTTTGAAGTGTGTTTTGGGTCATTGTCCTGCTGGAAGACCCATGACCTCTGAGGGAGACCCAGCTTTCTCACACTGGGCCCTACATTATGCTGCAAAATTTGTTGGTAGTCTTCAGACTTCATAATGCCATGCACACGGTCAAGCAGTCCAGTGCCAGAGGCAGCAAAGCAACCCCAAAACATCAGGGAACCTCCGCCATGTTTGACTGTAGGGACCATGTTCTTTTCTTTGAAGGCCTCTTTTTTTTTTCCTGTAAACTCTATGTTGATGCCTTTTCCCAAAAAGCTTTACTTTTGTCTCATCTGACCAGAGAACATTCTTCCAAAAAGTTTTTGGCTTTCTCAGGTAAGTTTTGGCAAACTCCAGCCTGGCTTTTTTATGTCTCTGGGTCAGAAGTGGGGTCTTCCTGGGTATCCTACCATAGAGTCCCTTTTCATTCAGACGCCGACGGATAGTACGGGTTGACACTGTTGTAACCTCGGACTGCAGGGCAGCTAGAACTTGTTTGGATGTTAGTCGAGGTTCTTTAGCCACCATCCGCACAATCTTTCGTTGAAATCTCTCGTCAATTTTTCTTTTCCGTCCACATCTAGGGAGGTTAGCCACAGTGCCATGGGCTTTAAACTTCTTGATGACACTACGCACGGTAGACACAGGAACATTCAGGTCTTTGGAGATGGACTTGTGGCCTTGAGATTGCTCATGCTTCCTCACAATTTTGCTTCTCAAGTCCTCAGACAGTTCTTTGGTCTTCTTTCTTTTCTCCATGCTCAATGTGGTACACACAAGGACACAGGACAGAGGTTGAGTTAACTTTAATCCATTTCAACTGGCTGCAAGTGTGATTTAGTTATTGCCACCACCTGTTATGTGCCACAGGTAAGTAACAGGTGCTGTTAATTACACAAATTAGAGAAGCATCACATGATTTTTCAAAGGGTGCCAATACTTTTGTCCACCCCTTTTTTATGTTTGGTGTGGAATTATATCCAATTTGGCTTTTTGACAATTCTTTTTGTGGTTTTCCATTGATGACAAATTAAATGAAGATATTATTACCAAAGCATTTGTGATTGCAATCATTTTCTGGAAGAAATTGAGTATTGTCTGACAGAATTGCAGGGGTGCCAATACTTTTGGCCAGCACTGTAAATACTCCTTGTCACTATATATGGGGAACTCCAATATATCTCCCGCCCTTGTGTTCCCGTATAGAATGTATATCTCAGCAGCTGTATATAGTTATCTCTATTTGTCCCATTCACATGAATATTACGAGGGTGAGAAATGTATCATTAGACAATATTCATTAGATAATAATTAAACTGGATCTTCTTTCTTCCTTTTGAATGCAGGAACTTCATGTCCATAAATTACTTTTGTCAGATTCAAGTTATTTCTGTGACCATTGTGGGTTTTTCTTTCATTAAACGAGGGAGGGGACCAACAATGTTGTCCACGTGTGTATATGTACAGTGGGGAAAAAAAGTATTTAGTCAGCCACCAATTGTGCAAGTTCTCCCACTTAAAAAGATGAGGCCGGCCTGTAATTGTCATCATAGGTAGACCTCAACTATGAGAGACAAAATGAGAAAACAAATCCAGAAAATCACATTGTCTGAATTCTAAATTCAGATTCAGGCAGTGTTGAAAGCCAAAGGTGGATTTACAAAATCCAAATAAGTATTTGGTCACCTACAAACAAGCAGGATTTCTGGCTCTCACAGACCTGGAGCTTCTTCTTTAAGAGGCTCCTTTGTCCTCCACTCATTACCTGTAGTAATGGCTCCTGTTTGACATTGTTATCTGTATAAAAGACACCTGTCCACAACCTCAAACAGTCACACTCCAAACTCCACTATGGTGAAGACCAAAGAGCTGTGGAAGGACACCAGAAACAAAATTGTAGCCCTGCACCAGGCTGGGAAGACTGAATCTGCAATAGGCAAGCAGCTTGGTGTGAAGAAATCACCTGTGGGAGCAATAATTAGAAAATGGAAGACATACAAGACCACTGATAATCTCCCTCCATCAGGGGCTCCACGCAAGATCTCACCCCGTGGGGTCAAAATGATCACAAGAACGGTAAGCAAAAATCCCAGAACCACACAGGGGGACCTAGTGAGTGACCTGCAGAAAGCTGGGACTAACGTAACAAAGGTTCCCGTCAGTAACACACTACGCCGCCAGGGACTCAGATCCTGCAGTGCCAGACGTGTCCCCCTGCTTAAGCCAGTACATACCCGGGCCCGTCTGAAGTTTGCTAGAGAGCATTTGGATGTTCCAGAAGAGTATTGGGAGAATGTCATATGGTCAGATGAAACCAAAGTAGAACTGTTTGGTAGAAACACAACTCGTGGTGTTTGGAGGAGAGTGAATGCTGAGTTGCATCCAAAGAACACCATACCTACTGTGAAGCATGGGGGGGGCAACATCATGCTTTGGGGCTTTTCTGTGCAAAGGGACCAGGACGACTGATCCGTGTACATGAAAGAATGAATGGGGCCATGTATGGTGAGATTTTGAGTGCAAACCTCCTTCCATCAGCAAGGGCATTAAAGATGAAACGTGGCTGGGTCTTTCAGCATGACAATGATCCCAAGCACACCGCCAGGGCAAGGAAGGAGCGGCTTCGTAAGAAGCATTTCAAGGTCCTGGAGTGGCCTAGCCAGTCTCCAGATCTCAACCCCATAGAAAACCTTTGGAGGGAGTTGAAAGTCCATGTTGCCCAGCGACAGCCCCAAAACATCCCTGCTCTAGAGGAGATCTGCATGGAGGAATGGGCCAACATACCAGCAACAGTGTGTGCCAACCTTGTGAAGACTTACAGAAAACGTTTGACCTCTGTCATTGCCATCATAGGATATAGAACAAAGTATTGACATGAACTTTTGTTATTGACCAAATACTTATTTTCCACCATAATTTGCAAATCAATTCTTTAAAAATCAGACAATGTGATTTTCTGGATTTGTTTTCTCATTTTGTCTCTCATAGTTGAGGTCTACCTATGATGACAATTACAGGCTGGCCTCATCTTTGTAAGTGGGAGAACTTGCACAATTGGTGGCTGACTAAATACTTTTTTCCCCACTGTACATTTGTAAGAATATATAATCATAGATAAAAGGAAACAATACTAGTTATAATTCTGGATACAATTATACACCATCAATAAAATATTTGTTATTGTTTAGTCCAATTCCTTCTAATGAACGTGTCAAAATTAAATTAAATATATTTTAATAAAGATGATTCATATATTGTGAAGTATTTTCTCAAAAATGCACCAAAATTACGTCATAAAATTTTGGCTCAAAATAAGCCATCTAAGGTGGTATAAATGTAGACTGGACAGGGTATAGTTATGGCAGATTTATCATCCAGATCAGTGACAGTGATAAATCTGGTGTACTATCAGACTGCCTATCTAAATTTACACTAACTATTAGTAAATCTGAGCCTATGTGTGGTCTTTTCAAAGGGGTTCCCACTGAAAAGTTTGCTCAAAAAAGTGGCCTTGTTCAGATAAGGGGTTGTCTGCTTATAAAGAGGCATAAAGAATAAAGTCGGTTCTGATAAAATCTGTCTTTAAGAGGGGGGAATTTATCAAAGCAGTATATGGTAGTTTAGATGGAGATAAAATAAGATAATCCTTTAATAGTCCCACCATGGGGAAATTCAGTGTGTTACAGCAGCATAGATAATACAATATACAAATACAAAAGCTCCAAGGTAGATATGGGGAAGATTTTAAAATAGTATAGGATAAACACATGGCTACGGGTAAGGCGCCTGGTCCGGACATATTGCCTCTCGCCTATTACAAGAAACTTGGCCCAGACCTTGGACCCCACCTCTTAAAAGGTGTTCAACTCCCTGACGTCAGGTTACAGATACCTCCCATGATTTGGGTCCCGCTCTGTTCCTTCTCCATCACTGCTAGTCTCCAGTGTACACGTATAAGCGTTCTATGCTTTGATTTTTGGTCCCCGTGGCCTAGGACTGCATTCAGCAATTATGGAAGTGAGTGGAGCCTCCTCCTCTCTCCCTCTGGATTCTGAAGGTCAATAAGCTTATGCACATGGAGAACCTCACTTCTTTCCTGCACGACACTGTTGAAGTCTTCAATAAAACCTGGTACTACTGGTTGGAGTTCTAACATACTGGAGAGTCACAGACGCTTCTTGGGTCTGCACCCCCTTTGGGACTAGACCGTGGCATAATGATTCCTATAGCTATAGATCTCTTACCTGTCTGTATCCCTCTGGTGTGCCTATGCCTTGCAGTATATAGAGATGTACCACTCCTACTGTTAGGAGGCTCGGACTATACGAACTTCTGGGCCTCTGCCCAGACTTCATTTTTTTTATTTCAGCACCTTCCCCACCACTTTTCTTGTTATATTGTTTTTTCCTTCTCTCCTACTTCAGTTAGTTATCGTCTTACTCACTAAGATACTCATTCTACTTCCTTCCTCTCTCTCTTCTCCTCCTCCTTTATTCTATGCTCTTCTCTGTCCCTCTTCCCCCTTTTCCCTTCTTCTTCCTCTACCCTGAAGCTGCCGCTCGAGGTTCTTGATCCCGATGTTTACCTGGACACTATGATGTACTTGGTATGACTTTTGTATCATCCTGTTTCATCCGTGTTCTTTTATTTTTGTTGAAAATCAAAACTTTCAATTAAAAAAAATAAATAAATAAAAGTATAGGCCACAAAAATACCTCTTGTCTTCCCAGGCTTGCCAAGAATAAAGGACTGTCACAAAAATACAGGTGTAATTCCAATTTAAATATTTTATTCAAATTGTCAATGAGTTTAAGAAAAACAACCCTAGGTGAGCTCTTTAAGTTTTAAGATATGAATTGGGGTAAAACAGGAAAGAAAAATGCATCTTTTTATGTGTGAGATCTTAGATGTGCAGTTGGAGATGACTTTTGGTTAAAAATACTTTTCATATGTATATTAAAAAGGATTCTCCCCTGTGTGAGTTCTTTGATGTGTAACAAGATTTGATTTAGAAATAAAACATTTCCCACATTCTGAACATGAATATGGCTTCTCCCCTGTGTGAGTTCTTTGATGTGTAACAAGGTCTGATTTACAGATAAAACATTTCCCACATTCTGAGCATAAATATGGCTTCTCCCCTGTGTGAGTTCTTTGATGTCTAACAAGATGTGATTTCTGAGTAAAACATTTCCCACATTCTGGACATGAATATGGCTTCTCCAATGTGTGAGTCATTTGATGTCTAACAAGTTCTGATTTCTGAGTAAAACACTTCTCACATTCTGGGCATGAATATGGCTTCTCCCCTGTGTGAGTTCTTTGATGTCTAACAAGAGTTGATTTAACAGTAAAACACTTCTCACATTCTGGGCATGAATATGGCTTCTCCCCTGTATGAGTTCTTTGATGTCTAATAAGTTCTGATTTAGAGGTAAAACATTTTCCACCTTCTGAACATGAAAATATTTTCACCCCTGTGTCAATTCTCTGATGTATAACACCCCTTCTGCGTCTTTTATTTTGCTTAACAGACTGTGATGAATTAGAAGAGAGATCTTTCTCCTGAAGGGCTGAGGGTATATCTCGGGTAATGACAAGTTCTTCATTTGGATCTTGTGTGATACCATGATCCTCTGCTTTATAATCTGTAGATATCAGATGTCCCACTGAGCTCCTGGTACAGTCATCTGACAAGAAGAAAACTGATTTTACTATTGTTAAATAACATAACCTTATAAGTATATTCCCCACTCAGCAAATTACTGTAATGCGGCCTATTTCATTAATATTTACTGTGCTGAGACTGATGTTAGTGACAGTCTCAATGACAGATGCCACCACTGCTCTAGGTCAATGTAGAAATGCTGGTAGTGGATGAAAAAAGCGGGCCCACCAAGTCACAGCACTAAGGAAAGGGGTGATGGCACTTACACTGACGAGCAGAAGGGTAACAATGTTTTGAACTTTTGACTTTCAGCCTCCATATCTCACCATCCACCACAGCTTGGAACTTGAGACTACCATCATTTTATAGACAATCATCTTGGAACTATTTAGCATATCATTAGTTATGCAAATTCTTGTCCTGTAACTGCATTGTTACTGTTTTGCTCCTAAAAATCTAAATTCTAATTATTTTGTAAATCCACCTTTGGCTTTCAACACTGCCTGAATCCTTATGGACATGCTGCGACATCAAGCAGCTCGCTGATCTGACCCCCTTCTACATGTTCCCAATGTTGGTGCTTACTGGTCGACTCACTTGGGTACGACTACAGTTTTTTTCTTCAACTCTATCCACAAGTGTTTCACTGGGTTGAAGTCTGGGGACTGTGGGGGCCAATTCAGAACCTCTGCTTTATTGTCATTGAACCATTTCTCCAACTCTTGACATATGCTTCGGGTCATTGTCCTGCTGGAACACTATGTCATCCTTTTTATACCCATAGTACTCGACTGTACGAAGTAACTCATCTTGTAGGATACTCACATATACACACGTGGAAAAAGTTGTTGGTACCCCTCGTTTAATGAAAGAAAAACCCACAATGGTCACAGAAATAACTTGAATCTGACAAAAGTAATAATATATAAAAATTCTATGAAAATGAACAAATGAAAGTCAGACATTGCTTTCCAACCAGGCTTCAACAGAATTTTTTAAAAAAGAAAACTCATGAAACAGGCCTGGACAGAAATGATGGTTCCCTTAACTTAATATTTTGTTGCACAACCTTTTGAGGCAATCCCTGCAATCAAACGATTCCTGTAACTGGCAATGAGACTTCTGCACCTCTCAGCAGGTATTTTGGCCGCTCCTCATGAGCAAACTGCTCCAGTTGTCTTGGGTTTGAAGGGTGCCTTTTCCAGATGGCATGTTTCAGCTCCTTCCAAAGATGCTCAATAGGATTTAGGTCAGGGCTCATAGAAGGCCACTTCAGAATAGTCCAATGTTTTCCTCTTAGCCATTCTTGGGTGTTTTTAGCTGTGTGTTTTGGGTCATTACCCTGTTGCAAGACCCATGACCTGTGACTGAGACCAAGCTTTCTGACACTGGGCAGCGGATTTCTCTCTAGAACCCCTTGATAATCTTGAGATTTCATTGTACCCTGCACAGATTCAAGACACCCTGTGCCAGATGCAGCAAAGCAGCCCCAGAACATAACAGAGCCTCCTCTGTGTTTCACAGTAGGGACAGTGTTCTTTTCAAGATATGCTTCATTTTTCCATCTGTGAACATAGAGCTGATGTGCCTTGCCAAAAATTTAGATTTTTGTCTCATCTGTCCATAGGACATTCTCCCAGAAGCTTTGTGGCTTGTCAACATGTAGTTTGGCAAATTCCAGTATGGCTTTTTTATGATTTGTTTTCAACAATGGTGTCCTTCTTGGTCGTCTCCCATGAAGTCCACTTTGGCTCAAACAACAACGGATGGTGTGATCTGACACTGATGTACCTTGAGTTTGAAGTTCACCTTTAATCTCTTTAGAAGTTTTTCTGGACTATTTTGTTACCGTTTGTATTATCCTTCTCTTTAATTTGTCATCAATTTTCCTCCTGTGGCCACGTCCAGGGAGGTTGGCTACAGTCCCATGGATCTTAAATTTCTGAATAATATGTGCAGCTGTAGTCACATGAACATCAAGCTGCTTGGAGATGGTCTTATAACCTTTACCTTTAACACGCTTGTCTATAATTTTCTTTCTAAGGTCCTGAGACAACTCTTTCCTTCGCTTCCTCTGGTCCATGTTGAGTGTGGTACTCACCATGTCACCAAACAGCACAGCGAGTATCTGTAGCCCTATATACAGGCCCACTGACTGATTACAGGATTGTAGACACCTGGGATGCTAATTAGTGGACACACCTTGATGTAACATGTCTCTTTGGTCACATTATTTTCAGGGGAACCATCATTTCTGTCCAGGCCTGTTTCAGGAGTTTTCTTTTTTAAAAAAATTCTGTTGAAGCCTGGTTGAAAAGCAATGTCTGACTTTCATTTGTTCATTTTCATAGAATTTTTATATATTATTACTTTTGTAAGATTCAAGTTATTTCTGTGACAATTGTAGGTTTTTCTTTCATTAAACGAGGGGTACCAACAATTTTGTCCACGTGTGTAGCTCAGCATTGACACCACCATCAATCCTGGTAAAGTATACAACCCTTTTGACTGAGAAACAACCCAATATCATCAGGCTTCTTCCACCAAACTTGACAGTACCTTTCATTTCTCCATCTTAGCCCCCTTTTCTATTAAATCTTTCAGACAAATTTGCACCCATCAGAGTCCAGTCCCGTTTCCAATCTTCTCCTGTCCACTTTTTGTACTTTTTTGCAAACTCGAGCCGACGCTTTTTATGATGATATTGAGTTTGAGGCTTCCTTATCTTTCGGGCAACCATTCCAGACTTGTGTAATGCATGTCTGTGATCTCACTATTATGAAGAATGCGAGTGACCTGCACTGCCATGTTTGTCACGCCACAACTGATAGATCTTGTGGTGAGCCGACTTGTTGAATGAATGGCCGGACTTCATTTTGTATTCTTCCCTCTGTCATGGCACTTAAATGATGCAGTTTGGCAATTTTCTTGGCCCAGAGACAGCTATCGATGAGCTGGAAGATGCTATTTCTCTTTTCTTGGGAAATCTTCACGGCTGATACTTGATTTGAACCAGTGACCTTTCACTTAGAAATCAAACTAATAACTCCCTGAGCTATTAGAGAATGTGAGAGCAGGTTGTACTTTGCAGTATACAAGAGGCAGTAGAAACAGTAACAAAGCAGTTACATGAAAAGGATCTGCATAATTAATCATATGCTAAATACAGTGGGGAAAAAAGTATTTAGTCAGCCACCAATTGTGCAAGTTCTCCCACTTAAAAAGATGAGGCCGGCCTGTAATTGTCATCATAGGTAGACCTCAACTATGAGAGACAAAATGAGAAAACAAATCCAGAAAATCACATTGTCTGATTTTTTTAAGAATTTATTTGCAAATTATGGTGGAAAATAAGTATTTGGTCACCTACAAACAAGCAAGATTTCTGTCTCTCACAGACCTGTAACTTCTTCTTTAAGAGGCTCCTCTGTCCTCCACTCATTACCTGTAGTAATGGCTCCTGTTTGACATTGTTATCAGTATAAAAGACCCCTGTCCACAACCTCAAACAGTCACACTCCAAACTCCACTATGGTGAAGACCAAAGAGATGTGGAAGGACACCAGAAACAAAATGGTAGCCCTGCACCAGGCTGGGAAGACTGAATCTGCAATAGGCAAGCAGCTCGGTGTGAAGAAATCAACTGTGGGAGCAATAATTAGAAAATGGGAGACATACAAGACCACTGATAATCTCCCTCCATCAGGGGCTCCACGCAAGATCTCACCCTGTAGGGTCAAAATGATCACAAGAACGGTAAGCAAAAATCCCAGAACCACACGGGGGGGACCTAGTGACTGACCTGCAGAAAGCTGGGACTAATGTAACAAAGGCTATCGTCAGTAACACACTACGCCGCCAGGGACTCAGATCCTGCAGTGCCAGACGTGTCCCCCTGCTTAAGCCAGTACATATCCGGGCCCGTCTGAAGTTTGCTAGAGAGCATTTGGATGTTCCAGAAGAGTATTGGGAGAATGTCATATGGTCAGATGAAACCAAAGTAGAACTGTTTGGTAGAAACACAACTCGTGGTGTTTGGAGGAGAGTGAATGCTGAGTTGCATCCAAAGAACACCATACCTACTGTGAAGCATTGGGGGGGGGGGGCAACATCATGCTTTGGGGCTGTTTCTCTGCAAAGGGACCAGGACGACTGATCCGTGTACATGAAAGAATGAATGGGGCCATGTATCGTGAGATTTTGAGTGCAAACCTCCTTCCATCAGCAAGGGCATTGAAGATGAAACGTGGCTGGGTCTTTCATCATGACAATGATCCCAAGCACACCGCCAGGGCAACGAAGGAGTGGCTTCATAAGAAGCATTTCAAGGTCTTGAAGTGGCCTAGCCAGTCTCCAGATCTCAACCCCATAGAAAACCTTTGGAGGGAGTTGAAAGTCCGTGTTGCCCAGCGACAGCCCCAAAACATCCCTGCTCTAGAGGAGATCTGCATGGAGGAATGGGCCAACATACCAGCAACAGTGTGTGCCAATCTTGTGAAGACTTACAGAAAACGTGTGACCTCTGTCATTGCCAACATAGGATATAGAACAAAGTATTGAGATGAACGTTTGTTATTGACCAAATACTTATTTTTCACCATAATTTTCAAATAAATTCTTTAAAAATCAGACAATGTGATTTTCTGGATTTGTTTTCTCATTTTGTCTCTCATAGTTGAGGTCTACCTATGATGACAATTACAGGCCGGCCTCATCTTTTTAAGTGGGAGAACTTGCACAACTGGTGACTGACTAAATACTTTTTTTTCCCCACTGTAGATGCAAGATAAAGTTATGTATGAGACAACCAAGGTGATTGTCTATAAAATGATGGGAGTCTCACATTCTAAGCTGTAGTAGATGGTGAGATCTGGAGCCTGAAAGTCACAAGTTCAAAACTTTGTTGCCCTTTTGCGCGTCAGTGTAAACAAAGGACATACCCTGAATTGTGACCCAATGTATATGATAATAATAATAATAATAATAATAATAATACATTTTATTTATATAACGCCAACATATTCCGAAGCACTGTACAATTTGTGTATTCAGCTCACTCGTGTGTAGATCTCGTACACTGACCTGTAACAACATGTATAGACCTCTAATGTAACAGGAACAATCCTATCACTCAAATGATGCTTGAAAGTGGATGATGGGTTGTGTGCTGGGGGTGTTAGGAGATACCAGCAGTAGTGTCACCAGATAGGAGGGGCTCAAACAAAAATAGTAGTCGCCAATGCCCCTACTGATCCTATACGACACTATTTATACTATCCCTGGGACACCCCAAAATGACTCCCGCTATTATAAGGACAGTACCCAGACTTGCCCTATGTGCACATGACCCTGTATGGCCTTATCCCTATGTGTATTTCATCATGGGGACACGTGGTGGGTTATATCCCCATGGATCATGGATGGACTTTCCTCCCTGAAACGTAATAGAAAGAGCGGAGCTTGGAGACCGGGTTTGAACATGCTGCCCGGTGTCAGTGTAAACTCTACGTGTAGCATCTAAAGTCGGAGTGTTTCCGCCCGGGCTCCCAACACACCTTCCACATCGGTGAGGTACAGCTGGTTTTTTGACTAGGGCTTGCTGAGACTATATGTGGCCCAGGTATCATTAGTTCTCTGGCTCACTTGTTGGCTGTAGTAAGCAGCACACAGGGAGGGCATGTATTATGTCTCCCTATTATTGACCCTAGCAGAAGTTTTTAGTTCCCTTGTCACCAAACAGGGTGGGGGAGCACCTACTGCCATTATTATTGGATGCCTTTAATTGGGTGTCTTTTTGGCCACGCTAGTTAGATCCCCTGAGGAGTCCCGATGTTCCTGTGATGAAATGCACATAGGGAAAGAGTCATAAAATGTGATGTGCACCTAGGGAAAGTCTGGGTACGGCCTTTGTAAGGGCGGGAGTCATTTTGTGGTATCCCACGAATAGTGTAGAGGGTCATCAGAGGATTTGGCGATTCCCATTTTTGGTTGAGCCCCCGTCCTCTCTGGTGACATTACTGCTGGTATCTATTGATACCCCCAGCACACAACACGTCATCCACTTTCAAGCATCATCTGAGTGATAGGATTGTTCCTGTTACATTTCTGGTCTATATATGATGTTACAGATCAGTCTGTGAGTTCTACACAGTAGTGAGCTGAATACACCGGGTCACAATTCTGGGTAAATCCCTTGTTTATTAAGTGTTTTTGGTTTAGTTCGGTGATTTTAGAAATATTAAAAGTTACATTTTAGACCTTTTTGGGGTTACTTTTCTGATTAATAATTTTGCACAGCAGGTTACTATACTTTGGTACATATTGCTGCTTGGTTACACTGGTACAAGCTACCGGCTTCCTTTTCCATTAGAGCAGTGACCTCTGACAGCACCAGTACTGTTCTGATGGCGGCCCTGCCTGTCCCTGGTAGATCACCTTGCTCACATTACATAAAGGACATTCAACACAATCTAATTACAATTTCTGCACCTAGAATAGTTTATCTTATCCCAACAGAACCCACATTTAGGACCTAACATCAAGGCTCTTATTTTGTACTGCTAAGTTCAGGCCTCGGACTACAGTACTTGTTGTCCTGTCCTGATATAAATTGTCTTAACTGGACGTCTCCACTAAGGTTCCAAAGTGAAATAAGTCTCATAGCCCAAACCACAGGAACACAATCCATGGCTGCTTAAATATGGCCACTTATGTGGAATAATACTGTAGGATGCCATAAATCTTACTGTATTACACCCCATACACACAATAGAATCCAAACCCCATCAGATGGATTTCCCAGCCCGAACTCACCGCGGATCTGCTGTCCCATACAGTATGTAGTATGGGTCTGTGGAGTCACAAGGAAGCAGGGACTCCTAGCTTCATACATCACTAAGATACGGGGAGTCCTGGTGTGTGGACAGAGCTCGGGCTGGGAAATATGACTGATGTACAGACCAGATTTTCTAGTCCGGATTCCATAGTGTGATTGGGGTCTAAAGTGAGGTTTACACAGTGAAATTTGTAGAAGCTGCTTCAGGAATTCAGAAGAAGAATTTTTCCGCTTTACCAAATCAGCCGCCGAATCTCCGTCACATTCCTTACTGGCCAGGCGGTATTTTCCACCTCACATTTATTTCCATAGAGCTCTGAGGTGGAATCTGCCTGAAGATCGAGCAGGAGGATTATTTTTTCCAGTAGCTGAAATAATCTGCTATATAATTCTGGTAAATTCTTTCCCTTCACGAGGACTGACAGCCGGTGAGGAAGAAATTTGCCTCGTTCACATAGATGTCAAGTCCATATTCCTGCTGTACGTTATATTCTATACTACATTTATTATACCCCTATAGCGGTATCACATTTATATTCAGGTATTATTAGTATTTTAGCTGAATCGGGGAACAACAAATAGTCTAAAAAAATGGCTGAATAGAATGAGTGACCCTTCTGTGCTTTATATAGTGGTGACTCCTCACCTGGGCGGTTACCTGTAGGAATGTCCTCCTCACACTGCTCATCACCACTCACATAGGGATCTTCCTTTATTGTCACAGATATAGCATTAATGTCGTTCAGATCTTTATCCTGATGGAAAATCTGTGAAGAAAAATTATGTAGAAGTCACCGGACAAATGGGGAAGTCACAGAGAATGTTCTAGATCATTAATCCGCATGAAGATCAAAGATGTCCTGACAGTAGCTGCAGGTCTCTGAGAAGCTGGAGAAACATATTAGATGGTGGCTCAATGACACCGCCCATGTATATAACCATATAATACTGCTGGATACAACAAGACTGACCACAAGGACTTCACAGCCCGTCTACACATCATAGGGAATATCTCCATCTACCTGATCATCCTGTGGAAGAAGAGGACTGGGACATCTCTCCGGTGTTGTCCTCTTACTGGATCTACCTGTAGGAAACACAGACAGGGACTGAATTCATTCTGTACATACAAATAATGGAAGTCCATGTGTATATAGTCATGTCTATTACCTGGTGATGTGAGGGGCTGGTGGTCCTCCATCATCACCTCCTTGTACAGATCCTTGTGTCCTTCTAAATACTCCCACTCCTCCATGGAGAAATAGATAGCGACATCCTGACACCTTATAGGAACCTGACAACACAATGATACAGTCATCACCCAGACCCCTCCAGTTACTGTATAATGTCCCCGCATTCCCAGCAGTGTCACCTCTCCAGTCAGCAGCTCCAGCATCTTGTTGGTGAGTTCTAGGATCTTCTGTCCATTGATCTTCTCCTGTATCAGGGGGTGAGGTGGAGGCCCCGGGATTGGGCTCAGGGTTCCTCCATATACTTCATACACAGGAGCCTGACAGCGCCCACTAGAGGTCTTCTTCACTACTGTGTAATCCTGGGTATGGGGAGACACATTAATAAATATCACTACATACATGTGCAGAGTCCATCACCTCTCCAGTCATATCATCTGTTATTACTATAGATAAGAATGATGTAATGTGACATCATCAGAATCTCTCACCTCTCCAGTAAGCTGGTAGATGATCTCTAGGGTGAGATTTAATAGACTTTCCGCCATCTTGTTCCTGTCTCTTTCCATCCTTGATGGGACAATCAGGAATATTCTCTTATATAGAAGATACTGAGAGGATTCTATATTGTAGGAACCTGAATGGAGAGAAGATGAGACAATGTAATCACTACACGGAATCCCATGTAATAAATAGAACAGATGAGTCACATTATTATGACCACCTCCTACTTCTGACGTTGGCAGCGTGTAGCTCAGGAAGGAAGTGACTTGTTGTGGGCTGGCTTGGTGGGTATATGTGGAGGACGACTCAGCTATTGTATCCTCTATTTTGGATTACAGGGCCATGTGGGCCATGCCTGTAGCCATTTTACATTCCTCCTTTGTCCAGAGAGCTCATCCCCCACCAGATGGCTTAATGAGATGCGGCCTCTCTTTTGTTTCTTATCCAATAGCCATGTGCCAGAACTATTTTATAACTTTGCCACCAATCATGTTATGCTAATTATAGTAACCCAACCTGTTCTCTGTCCACACTGTACTTAAAAACTACATTTTCCCTCCATTAAAGCAGAACCCACTATATACACAATAGCTGTGTGATTCTCTATTCTATAGCTTATACACCAACTTTATGAATTTGGACTTCAATACGGTGATACTTAGAGCGGATTGTGCTCACAGTATATAAGGTGTGTGATAGCCTGAACAAAATCTCGTTGTCGTTATGGGTAAAGGGGGCGATTTATCAGAGTTGTAAACGGGATGATTATTGGCTGTCGGGCCAAGGGTGACAGTATTTTTCTAACAGCGCAGGTTGTGAACTGTTTAGGTGCTGCTTTGGTGAAAGTATATTGTGAGTGGACAAATGACACTATTGGGCATAACCAAGTGTGGAGAACCGGGTGCAAATGCTCAATTCTCTACAGGAAAGCAACAGCAACAGTGCAATAGAAGTACAGAATAGAAGGAGGACAAGTGGAGTAAAGTTCAGACAAATCTAATAAATTACAGGCAGGTAGTCAGGGAAATCATAGGAGTGTTGAAGGGAAAATGTCTGCACTGTGCTATGAGACTGACTGCTGCAGTTTGCACAGAGTTCCACAGACACTGGACAGTTTACCCTTTCATTGCCAATAAGTTTATTAAGTAATTTTTGCAATAGAGCAATATGTTAGGAGGTAGCTGTACAGAGTCAGTCTAGAGCGACAGAACCGATACCTGCAGCTATGTTTAAAGTCCCAAAATCCATCGTACTTTTATGGTACATGTTGGGATGGGGTTAATGGTTACAGTACAAATCTTACGTATCTCAGTGCAGGAACACAGTGAGATGGCTACTTAAGTCATACATCTAAATTTCAGAAAGGAATTGATAGAGTAGAAAATAGTAAAACTTCACTTTTATTTCTTATATAAATAAAAATAAATATAAAATCTTATTAGAAAGACAAGACTCACTAGTGTTACCATGTGATTAGTGAAAGAGAAGGGATGAGATCACATAAATTGCATATATAGTGTGCACTAATGTTTATAGATGCCCAAAGCAGATATCAGCCCTGCTATTTTATTTTCTAATGACCATAATAATGATAGCAACATGAGTCATATAGTTAATAGCATTAGTGTCATTTAAAGGGATTGTATGAAGGGTAGCTAAGACAAACAGGGAGGGGTTAGACAAACAAACAGGGAGCTAAGACAAACAAACAAGGAGGGGTTAGTTTAGTATTCAGCAAAAGTCCGCATATTGCTTCTCATAACAGCTGAGACAGAGTCTACTCTGCCTGAGGTATAAGTATAGTCTGGTGATCCAAATAAAGCCTCAAATGTATATGGACACACAGTCAGTCAGAACTGTGTGCCACCTGGCACTGAGGATTCACCAGATACATGCCACTGGCAGGTTATAGCGGAATACACCCTCAAAAGGGTAATTTTGTCAGCACCCCACAGCCTCCCAGCACCCTTTCCACATACACCTCTATTTGACACCTATAGCACACATTTAAAAGTCTCTCCCTAAGTGCTAAAGAGTTAAAATAAAGAGCCCTACGCATTTCACCAGCCATTGCTGGATCATCAGGGGACTAAACCAGTATAACCTCTCAGTCTGAGAGTGAAATAGCAATGTATTCCGCTATAACCTGCCAGTGGAGTGTATCTGGTGAATCCTCAGTGCCAGGTGACATACAGTTCTGACTGACTGTGTCCATATACATTTGAGGCACCAGACTATACTTATACCTCGGGCAGAGTAGACGCTGTCTCAGCTGTTATGAGAAGCAATATGCGGACTTTTGCTGAATACTAAACTAACCCCTCCCTGTTTGTTTGTCTTAGCTACCCTTCATACAATCCCTTTAAATGACACTAATGCTATTAACTATATGACTCATGTTGCTATCATTATTATGGTCATTAGAAAATAAACTAGCAGGGCTAATATCTGCTTTGGGCATCTATAAACATTAGTGCACACTATATATGTAATTTATGTGATCTCATCCCTTCTCTTTCACTAATCACATGGTAGCACTTGGGAGCACTAGTGAGTCTCGTCTTTCTATTACGATTTTTTATTTATTTTTATTTATATAAGAAATAAAAGTGAAGTTTTATCATTTTCTACTCTATCAATTCCCTTCTGAAATTTAGATATATAAATCCTGATAGAGCTATGGTCAGGGCTGGACCTCCTGTATCCAGACTAACTGGTCTTTAACATTCTACTTAAGTCATACAAAGATAGTTAATGAGGTTCATGGTTAAAGGCATTTTACCCAAACCCCTCCTTTACATACCTACTTATGTTAGCCAAGTCTCCTGACAATTTAACCCAACTATAGCATGGAGCCACTTTTAGGACTTTCTAGAATAGCTTGTCATGGTGAAATCAGTGGCCACAGTAATGACTCCAACCTGTGCGGCACATGATGTCATTGGAATCACAGGCAGCAGTGGTCATGTGATGTACCATACCAACTGGCAACACTGCTGCAAACAGTGTAAAACTCCTAATCCTTTGGTTCACAGCCAAGTATAGAGAGAAAATTGGAGGTCTGTGAAACCAAGTCAGAGGATCCATCACAGACTGATGCGGCTTCATTGACAATGAGGAGGACTTTGGTACAAGAATCCTCCCTAAACATCAGCGACCCAATACCAAAAACCGAGATTCATAGAAAGAGGCTTAAATTGTAAAAGAGTTTCAGAGTGTAAAATCTACCAATAGAGCTGTTGTCTTATGGTAAGAAGATTGGAATTCCCTATGGCTGACTATAGTAAAGCCCCATAGCACAGGTAAATTACCTGTGAGATCAGGAGAGGAGCGGGGGTCAGGGATAGTTTCTGATCATGTGACCTCAGAACAAGGCCAGATCCTCTGGGTCCATGATGAAGAATCTGCCGGATCAATCAAGTGAAATTTAAGTCCCCAAAACAACCCCTTTAAAGCAGCCGAGACCCGAGACAACTAGAATTACTGGAATCCACAATATCCACAGGAAATAAGTGACTTTTTCAGAAATTTGTTTTAAAAAGTTTTAATGTAACTGATTAAAGGCTATGGAGACCTTTGTCAAGTTTTTTAAATTTCACACTGTATGTTAGTATTATACTGTGTGGGGGCCACAAGAAGGACATTATAGTGTGTGGGGGCCACAAGGAGGACATTATACTGTGTGGGGGCCACAAGGAGGACATTATAGTGTGTGGGGGTCACAAGGAGGACATTATAGTGTGTGGGGGCCACAAGGAGGACATTATACTGTGTGGGGGCCACAAGGAGGACATTATAGTGTGTGATATCCCTTCTTTACTGAATCCTCCTCAAGAAGCAACAGACTGGTTCCACCTCATTTGTTGTGGCTTGAGACAGAGATTTGGGAATTCAACTCTCATACCAAGACTGGTAGAACATTTTCATTCTTTCTCCTGCCCTTCTCCAGAAACTGTTTCCAGAGGTGTTGGACCGCTGAGGTGTGGAACAGTCGAGGACTCTATTCTCCACATATGGTGGTCGTGCCCGTGCTACAACCATTTTGGACTGAGATCTTTGATATCTACACAAAAGTCACCTGCAGGACTCAATCACCATCTCCTCAGTTGGCTCTTCTTTCCCTGTTACCTGGCCCTTTGGCCAAGATCAGAAAAGGTCTCATTTCCTGACCGCAGCTAAAGATGTGATTCCTAGACACTGGAAGCCCCAGTTGCCCCCAATGGTGGTTGAACAGGTTAAAGAGATTTGACCACCTCTATTGTTTGGAGCTGTTGAATGACAAGGAACATGACACATCAGAGAAAGTAGCCCTCCTGTGGCACCCTTGGCAGGCGAGCAAGCAATTCTTTGGCATCATGGATCAGCTAAGCTTTTTGCTCTTTCTTGGCCCTCCAGAGGGCCACAAGGATGACATTATAGTGTGTGGGGGTCTTAAGGAGGACATTATAGTGTGTGGGGGACACAAGGAGGACATTATACTGTGTGGGGGACACAAGGAGGACATTATACTGTGTGGGGGTCACAAGGAGGACATTATACCGTGTGGGGGCCACAAGGAGGACATTATACCGTGTGGGGGACACAAGGAGGACATTATACCGTGTGGGGGACACAAGGAGGACATTATACTGTGTGGGGGCCACAAGGAGGACATTATAGTGTGTGTGGGCCACATGGAGGGCATTATACTGTGTGGGGGACACAAGGAGGACATTATACTGTGTGGGGGCCACAAGGAGGACATTATAGTGTGTGGGGGGCCACAAGGAGGACATTATACTGTGTGGGGGCCACAAGGAGGACATTATAGAGTGTGGGGGCCACAAGGAGGACATTATACTGTGTGGGGGCCACATTGAGGACATTATACCATGTGGGGGCCACTAACCAGTCTTTATACTGTGTGTGATTCTGGAATATGTTCTCTGTGTAGATTCGGAGGATTTACAGGGAGATTCACTTTCTATTACTCGGCTCCACTGGGAAGTTTGGGTGTCCATTAGTGTCCATGTAGTGCAGATACACATGGAGCTACAGAGGAGGGGGGAGCGGAGCTGAGGCCGTGCTGTGGAGAGGGAGGAGAACATGTGGCCAGTACTAGGGGGCGACACCGAGCCAAAAGTCTGACCATAGAAGAGGCTGCAGACTGGAAATGAGGGGGACTGAATGTATGAGAAGGGCTGAGAGCTGAGCACTTACCTCCTCCTGTATAGCAGCTGTGAGCTCACAGGACCTGTGATGATGTCAAAGGTGTGGGAGGAGTCAAGGAGTCACATGATAAGGTCCTGCTGTTATAGCTTCATCTGTGCAGAAGAGACTAAATCCTAGTGAGCTAAAGGACCTGTGAAGATGTCACATGTGTGGGAGGAGTCACATAATCACATGATCAGATAATAGAGGTCTCTCCAGAGCTGTCTGTGTGTGACATGTATGTAGCAGATACTCCCTGGCGTCTCACCTGGCCAATCTCACATATCAATTTCTGGCCCTCTAGGATAGGCTACTGGTCCGCTTTGAGCTGTCACATTTGACGATGAACACGCTATTTGACGACCCTGCATTCTCCCCTGGGGTACACAGGGACTATTTCCTGATTTGGAGGGCAGTGGACCACACTTTGCCCCCCTTTTCTGCTCTACAAGGGTCCTGCTCCAACGAGATTCTGTCCTGGTTTGAATATGCGCAGCTACAAGGTTTCCTTTGTGTCCTTCGACCAAGGGGGTCTTTCGATGCACCGGCCTAGACGCACTCCTGCTACTTAGCGACAAACCTGCTCATGTGATATCCCTTCTTTACTGAATCCTCCTCAAGAAGCAACAGACTGGTTCCACCTCATTTGTTGTGGCTTGAGACACAGATTTGGGAATTCAACTCTCATACCAAGACTGGTAGAACATTTTCATTCTTTCTCCTGCCCTTCTCCAGAAACTGTTTCCAGAGGTGTCGGACCGCTGAGGTGTGGAACAGCCGAGGGCTCTATTCTCCACATATGGTGGTCGTGCCCGTGCTACAACCATTTTGGACTGAGATTTTGATATCTACACACAAGTCACCTGCAGGACTCGATCACCATCTCCTCAGTTGGCTCTTCTTTCCCTGTTACCTGGCCCTTTGGCCAAGATCAGAAAAGGTCTCATTTCCTGATTGCAGCTAAAGATGTGATTCCTAGACACTGGAAGCCCCAGTTGCCCCCAATGGTGGTTGAACGGGTTAATGAGATTTGACCACCTCTATTGTTTGGAGCTGTTGAATGACAAGGAACATGACACATCAGAGAAAGTAGCCCTCCTGTGGCACCCTTGGCAGGCAAGCAAGCAATTCTTTGGCATCATGGATCAGCTAAGCTTTTTGCTCTTTCTTGGCCCTCCAGAGGACCCCCTCTGATTGGGAAGCACTTGATTTTGCCCTGACTCTGCAAAACTAATTACCGACCATGTTGACTCCCCTTTTTTCTTTTCCTTTTTTATTTTACTTCTTTTACTCATTCCTTCACCCTTTGCCCTTCCTCTCCCCCCTTCCTGCTCCCGCTCTTCCTTCCACTTCCCCATCCCCAGGTTTGTAACCTCTCTCAATACTGCTCCTACTTTGCTGCTATTTTCACAGTATTTACTGTTACTTTTATATCTATATGCTGTGTATATACATGTTGTGTTACTGCATTTGCATTTTTCTATTCTCTTCCTTTTTGTATACCCAAAACTTTAATATACTCGATTTTTGCAGTGCAGCAACTGCAGTGCAGCAACAATATTGGTGCCATTGTCACTTGCAACACTGCCCAGTTGGAGTTGGTGAGGAGCCATCCAGTGGGATACTTTCTGCAGGATACAGCGAAACAGGTATGCCACTATGTGGCTCCTCGAATCCAGGCTCACTAAATGTAAAACCACATGGTAGCACTTTGAAAAAGAAAGTAGAGGTAACGTGTGGGCACATGCTGCCACCAAATTAGCTGCAAAAAAAAAAAAACCTAGAGAACCTGCCTCAGCACAGGGGGTCACTAGAGATGAGCGAATCGATTCTGCAGAATTGGAATTTGATCAGAATTTCAGGAAATCTTTGATTCTCCACGATTCCGGATTTCCTGATGCTTCGCGGTAACGAATATTTAGTAAGGAACTTTGTGACATCAGACGGTCACATGATGTTCTCTAGTGATGTGATTGGGTAGACGTGTCTTTGCTTGTTAGCAGATCCTTCCACATGAATAAAAGTTGCCCGTGCTGGAGAGAGAGAGAGAGACATGACCGCGGCATCCAAGGGCTTCCGCCATTTTGCCGCCCACCCCGGCTCTCTGTAGCCTGGAAATAGCTGTTTATTCGCCGTGAAGTAATTTGGATCAAAGCTAATTTTTTAGGAACTTCGAATCGAACTGCCGAATCGAACTTTTGAGAAATTTGCTTATCTCTAGTTGTCACCATACTGGAGCTAAACTCTCAGCTCTCTTTTCAGGTTCTAAAAACACTGCAGGACCAAAACGGCCCAGAAGAAAAGAAGGCTTGAAAACTGCAAGTAGGGAAAAAGGATGAACAAGTCCTGATTAGAGATGAGCGAAGTTTTCAAAAATTTGATTCAGCCACATCGCCGAATTTTCCAATACGATTCTAGTCAAACAAATTAAATTGTGGCGAATCGCGTAAAAAAAAAAAAAAAAAATATTTGCAGAGAGTCGGGGTGGACGGCAAAATGGCGGAAGCCCTTGGATGCTGCAGTCATGTTTGAACGTGGCATCCAAGATTTTAAATCTCTCTCTCTCTCCAGCATGGATAACTTTTATTCATGTGGAAGGATCTGCTAACAAGTAAAGACACGTCTACCCAATCACATAACTAGAGAACATCATGTGACCATCTGATGTCACAAAGGTCCTTACTAAATATTCGTTACCGCGAAGGGTAAGGAATTTCGGATTCCATGCGAATCGAATATTTCCTCAAATTCGGATCGAATTCCACTTCTGCAGCTTCGATTCGCTCATCTCTAGTCCTGATGGCCAGCGAGTATGTTACCGAGAGCATTGTTCCCAATGATGGCGCAAGCAGCTCAAGTGCATCACTCGGAAGTAGCCATGTGTGACCTGGTGAGCAGATGATGGGGAGCTGCAGGATATAGCATCACTGCAGTCAGATACGTGTAAGCTGCATAACATGTGTCACACACAATGTAAGCCAGAAGGTGAAAGGTTTCTCAGAAACACCCCGAAGCCCTTGTACCTGTTCCAGAGATTGCAGGTTAACTATATACAGTTACCAGAGGTGGGAAGGTATGAGTACGTGCTTGTGTGTATTGAAAGCCATTGAAAAAGGAACTGCAGATAAACTGCTGGAAGAAGTAGTGTGCAGGTATGGGATCCCCGAGACCATCAAAGTGATAATGGAACTCACTATACAGGACAGGTAATGAGAGAAATAATCATGGAGGCCGTAGGGACCGGCCTGTACTGTCCTCAGAGTAGTGGAGAGTATTGTCACTTGTATTTGTCTTTCTGTAAGGTACACTCCTGACTCCTGACAGAAGGATTGGCCTCGGCCTCTAGAGTATTTGGATTGTATATTTCACAATTGTTCCAGATGTAGTATGGTGTGCTGACTGACTATGTGATGGATTGCCAAAAACGTCTGCCTAATGTACACTCTCGAGTTTTCTCCTTCATTCCAGTTCCTGAGTTAGTGGAAGGAACCTATAAGCGACAACCCAAAGATTGGATGGGGATAAAGAGACATGTGAGAAGGGCCTCGATTCGGCGGTCCCTTCCAGGTCCTGGTCACAACTTGGACAGCTGTAAAATTACAAGGAAAACCTTGTTGTTATGGTGATGACCCCATTGGATGACGTTCTTAAAGACAAATGGGACAATAAACACCACCAGGTCCTGATAAAGGATATGAATCCTGAGAAGAAAACCTAAAAGACTGTTGGATCAATCTGCACCCATAGTCCTGTTCTGCTTCTATGCAATATACAGACTGATCATATGTATTGTAGAGAAATGTACTGCCTGTAAGGAGACATAAGTGACTGCGACCCCCACTGAGGAAGTGTATATCCAATAGAACAATACAGGGCTACAATACAAACAGTAAAGCAATAAGCGGTTATAAGCCAAGGACGATTGATACATTTAGCCTCAGACATCAGGATCTCACTGCACATCATTGGGGGGATATATTTACTGGATTTTCTCCTTCAGCAAAACAGATCACAAATTCTATAAATAACCAGCCTATAGTTATTATATTCCTACTATTTATAGGTAGGACAATATCCAATGTATCTGCTTTTTGTAAGATCAGAAGGGCATTTTCTTTTCTTCAACTGTTTATTTTAAAAGTTTTTGTCATATAAAAAGAATAACAATATACAAGAAAAATAAGATAACTGAAGGTAACAAACATAGGACAGACGGGGATTACTCAGCATTCTCAATAAATTACAAGGCTTTAAACAAACTGGCCAGAAATGGCCCCAAAAAGGCCAAGGAATCCGACAACAAACAGGGGTAGACAAGACAGGAGGACAGAAGGGTGACAGAAAGACATCCAGGAAGTAAGGGGCCACACAGCAGCCGAATCAGAGAGGCCGGGCCGCCCAAAACTCATCCCACGGTTTCCAGATCAGGCAGAACCTCTCCTCCTCATTATTAAGAAGGGCCGTCAGGTACTCCAGGGAGCGCGCATCTTTTATCCTAGCATATAACTCCTCCAGGGCCGGGGGGGCCGGATGCCGCTAGTGTTTCGCAATCAGACATCTAGCGGAGGTGAGGAGGAGCAACAGGAGCTGAAGAGCGGGCTTGCGCAAAATATCAGGGGAGGGGGAGGTTGAGAAGGTAAGTCCTAGGGGACAGGGGAAGACTAACACCCAGGACCCCCTCCAGGAGACCCCGGACCTGGCGCCAATAAGGCTGGAGCAGGGGGCAGTTCCAAAAGAGATGGAAAATGTGTGCGGGACAGGTGCCACACCGCCAGCAGCAGTCCGGGACATTCTTGTCAAAAGAGTGAAGTGCAGCTGGGGTATGATACCAATGCATTAACATCTTAAAAATATTTTCCTTTTGTGTAACACATCTAGAAGTCCTGGGTGCTCTACTCCATATGAGGGACCAATCATTGTTCGATATGGGTGTCCCCAAATAGGCCTCCCACCGTGACATATAAGTATGTTGGGGCAGAGCATCTGGGGTGGGGTTCGAAAGAAGGCGGTATATATCAGAAATAAGCCCTGTTGTCCCAACACCCATTTTACAAAGTTTCTCAAAAAGCGTAGGGATGGGTGCTGTGGGGCCTTGAAAAATAGAGGAGGCCAGATGGGAGACCTGGATATACGTGAACTCACTGGACTGGGGCAGGCCAAATCCGGACTGGAGATCAGCAAATGGTAAAAGAGCCCGGGTTCTATAATCAATTATGTCAGCGTACCGAAAAAGGCCCACTCTCAGCCAAGAACCCGCTACCGGCCCAGTGAGTCCAGGCGGGTAATTAGGGTGAAGAAGGAAAGCAGTCATGGAGGAACACGAGGAGGAGAGGGGAAAACGGGATACACATGTGCGCCAAATATCTCTCGTGAGTGCCATAGGGCCTAACAGGGCACTCCCGGGGGGGGAATGAGGACCAGTCCAAAGGAGGGAATTAGGATGTTGCGGAGCAAGCCATAGCTTCTCAATCTCCATCCACTTAGAGTTAGCCTGGAGGGTGGACCAAGCCAGGACCCTGCGTAGGTGGGCTGACCAGTAGTATAAAACTAAATTGGGGAGAGAAAGGCCACCTCTCTCCCTAGGGGTCATCATAAGCTGCCTAGAAAGCCTGTGTCTCCCTCCGGCCCAAACAAATCGAAGGATTGAGCCCTGCAGCGCCCGGAGGTCCCTAAGGGGTACAGGGACTGGGAGGGTCTCAAAATAATAAAGCAGCTTAGGCAGGATAGACATCTTCACTGCGTTGATCTGGCCAAAGAGAGACAGAGGCAGTACCAACCACTTAGTAAGGAGGGCCCGAATGTGTCTAAAAAGGGAGGGGAAATTTGCCTGGTATAATTGGGAAAAGGATCCAGTTAAATATATGCCCAAGTATTTTAGCGAGGAGGACTGCCATCTATACCGAAAGGCGGCCTGAAGGCCAGCCAAGCTAGACGGGGGAATTCGAATAGGTAGGGCCTCTGTCTTTGAAGTATTAACCTTATAACCAGACAGACGGCCAAAGCAGGAAAGGAGGCCATGGAGGTTGGGAAGGGATACATGGGGGTTAGTAAGGGTCAGGAGGATATCATCAGCGAATAGGGAAAGTTTGAATTCTCGATTGCATACACGGACCCCCGTAATATCTTGGGACTCAGACGGATGGCCGCCGCCAGTGGCTCAATACAGAGTACAAAAAGAAGAGGAGATAGAGGGCAACCCTGTCTAGTGCCGTTGTGTAGAAGAAACGGGGGAGACGAGGCGTGAGGAAGCTTGACAGTGGCTGACGGGGAGGAGTAAAGACCCTTGATTGCTGTCAAGAAGGGACCCGCAAAGCCAAACGTGGCCAGGGCCTCAAATAAAAAGGGCCATCCCAGACGATCAAACGCCTTTTCCGCGTCCAAGCTGAGCACCAAGGGTTCGGAACCAGAGCGAGATGCCACGTCTATAAGATCGATGGTTCTCCTGGTATTATCACCTCCCTGGCGGCAAGGTACAAAGCCCACCTGATCTTTATGGATCAGGGAGGGGAGGCACATGTTAAGTCTGGACGCCAGAATCTTGGTAAACAGCTTGAGATCCGTATTCAGAAGTGATATGGGCCTGTAATTCCTGCAATCTAGGTGGTCCTTATCAGGTTTTGGGATGAGGGTTAGAAAAGAGTGTGAAATAGAATCAGGGATTGGTTCGCCCGACAAAAAGGCCGTAAATAGGGAAACAAGATGCGGGATCAACTCTGTGAGGTGAGGCCGTAAGGGCCAGGTGATTTCCCATTAGGGAGTTCTTGGAGAATTTGGGAGACCTCGTCCGTTGTGATAGGTTTGTTGAGAAGAGCAAGGTCTTCCGGGGAAAGAACAAGCAAATTACAGGAAGACAGGAAGTCCTGCAATAATGCTGAGCGCGTCGCAGGATCAGGGAGTAAGTCCGATGGGAGGGAGTACAGGTCTGAGTAAAAGGCATGAAATAGACGCGCAATCTCACTAGGGTCGTAGACAACGGCCCTGTCAGATCGCCGCAGCACATAAGCCGATCCCCCCTCCGTTCGGTTTCGTAGTTGACTAGCCAAAAGCTTATGGGGTTTGTTGGCCCTATCATAGTACCGCTGCCTAGTGTAAAGCAGTAACTTGGTGGTCTTTTGAAGAAGGGTCTCCCTAATCTGGGCCCGAAGATCTATCAAGGTTTTGAGGAGGGACCGCGACGGGCTAGACGCCATGCGAGTCTCTGCATATTGTAGACGGAGCCAAAGCTCCTCAAGCCGTGCATTAGCGTCCCGTTTTAGCCAGGTGCCCAAGGCAATACAATGTCCCCTCATCACAGCTTTATGGGCCTCCCACAACGTCGCCACGGAAGATACAGATCCCAGATTAAGTTCGAAAAACGTTTTTAGGTGAGTACGGAGCTCCTCACGAGTCTGCGCCCTCTGAAGGAGACTCTCATTAAGTCGCCAATGGCATATTCTGGTGCGGACCGAGCCAGCACGCAATACTAAGGAGATTGGCGCATGGTCAGACCAAGTGATGGAGCCGATCGAGGCATCCCGAAGAAGGTGCAGAGCCGGAGCATTCCCAAAAAAGTAATCTATTCTGGAATGGGTCTGATGAGGGGCCGAATAGAACGTGTAAGACCGGTCAGTCGGATAGTTAATCCTCCAGAGGTCATAGAGAGAATACCGACGGATTATGCGACGGAAATGAGCTGAAAGTCTACGCCGGGAGAGGCAACGGGAAGTACCTGACAGGGAATGGTAATCCATAGAGTCCGAAAAAGACATGTTAAAGTCCCCTCCAACAATAAGGGCAGCAGGGGGTAAAGCTTCCAATTTATTAAGGACCTTAGTAAGGAAATCAGGTTGGGAGGAATTAGGGGCATAGAGGTTACAGAGGGTGATTGGCTGGCCCTCAAGCCTACCCTGGAGAATCACAAACCGCCCCAAAGGATCTAGGAGGGAGGTAGTGACCTCCAGGGGGCATGATGAGGAGATAAGAATGGCAGTCCCCGATCGCTTTTTAGAGTGAGTGGCCGAATAAATTGTTGGGAAAAAACGCAAGACAAAGTTAAAGTTACAGGTGCTGTCAAAATGGGTCTCCTGGAGAAATGCTATATCAGCCTTAAGGGCACGCAGTTCCGTCAGGGCTAACCTACGCTTCACATTGGAGTTAAGGCCTTTAACATTAAGGGATACAATTTTAGCCATATCTCAGGATAAAGGGAGGGGCGCAAGGGGGACGAGGCCTACCACAAGGAGTCAATGAGGGTGCGGAGTCCCCGGAGGAGCAGAGTCTCGTCCAGGAGGCTTGCCGACGTCTCGTCAGGATGAGTGAGGACCACACCTGGAGTACACGGAAAAGAACGAGAGGGGAGGGGGGAAAGACAAGACAGAAAGCAAAACAAGGAAGGTAAATTACAATAAAACAACACCATTACCGGGAAAAAGATCTCCCGGTAGGGACTAGGAGGGTATACAAGGGTTTAAGACCAATGTAAATCCGCCTATAACAAAGTGCCGTGTAAGCAGTTAAAAACCACGTCAACGGACCCCTAAGGGGTGGGAGGCGAGGCTGAGGGGCCAGCTAGCAGCAGAGAGCCAGTGAATCAAGCCAGGAGAGACTCCCGTCGGCCTCCCCTGCCACACATATAAAATAAACTTTAGCCATACTAATAAATCAAGCCAATAAGATAACTAAGAGGAAAAACCAACTACACTTAAGAAATGTGCTGGAACCAGCATTAAGTAACACAGCATCAATCCTGTATGGAAGCAAAAAAGAAAGTCATCAAAGGGCCAGGTTAAATCAAAGGGGGGGGGGAACCCGCCATGACAGACGGGATGACCCAGCGCCAGAAGCAGAGTCCGGATATGGCAGGCGTCGTCTTCTCGTCTGGACAGTAGTCCGAACCGGGGCCGGAGGGGGGGAGAGGGTAGCAGAGTCCCAATCTTCCAGCGTAGAGAGTGGAACATCTAGGGCAGCACAGAAATCCTTCAGGTCAGCGTGAGATTTCAAAGTGATAGTGCGACCATTTCTCCTGACAATGAGAGCAAAAGGGAAGCCCCACCGGTACTGAAGCTGGTGTTCCCTTAGGGTTGAAAGGAGAGGTCGGAGCATACGCCGCTTTTGCAAGGTGATCCAGGACAGGTCAGGGTAAAGCTGGACCTTGGCACATTCAAAGTCAAAATCTTTGTTAGAGCGGGCCTGGGCCATAATAGCTTCCTTGAGTTCAAAGTCCTGCACACAGCAAATAACGTCCCTTGGTGCAGCGGTAGCGCCTTTGGGACGAAGGGCCCTATGTGCTCTGTCCAATTTGATGCGGTGTTCAGGTGGCTTACCCAAAAGCATGTTAAAGATGGCCTCCAGAGTAGCCTTTAAATCCTCCTCCCCCGTGGCCTCCGGGAGACCGCGGACTCTGATGTTTTGCCTCCTACCGCGGTTGTCCAGGTCCTCTAGGTGGCGAGTGGTTGCTTTAAGAATCTCGGATTGGGTAGAGACCACATCATGCATTTGGGAGACATAGTTACGGGTCTCATCCTGGGAGGACTCCAGTGTATCCACTCTGACAGCTAATTGGCGCAGGTCAGCGCGCACCACGGAAAGTTCTTGCTTAAAGGTGTGTTTAACCTCATCAATGAGAAGTTTGAAGTCTTGCTGAAAATCCTGCCTGATAGGCAATTGCTGTAGTATAGATTGCCACTGTAAGGGAGGTTCTTGGACAGATTGAGGAAGGGGGTGGGACCCGATGACAGCGTGCCCCCTGGGCTCTCCACCACCGCCGGTCCCGCCACCCCTTGAACACCCAAAGGGAGGTGTAAAGACGGCATGGTAGGCAGGGGCGCAGGGCCAGGGGGGCCCCCAGGGGGGAGGAAAGTCCAGTTTGGTGGTCCCAGCCACTCTGGGACATGGTAATGTCCTGCTGGGCTGTGAAGGTGGGGGGGAGGGCTGCAGCAGACAGTACCTGCAAGTTGGCATCCCGCCTGCAGGATGCATCTGGAGATGGTGCCTGGGCCACGTGAGGAGGAGTCCCCAAGATGGCGGCCACCTGAGGCCTATCCTGGAGGGAGTGCCGGTCCGGGGAGCAGGGAGACAGGTCAGGAGGAGCTGCGGAGGAGTCAGCTGACAGGGGACCGCGCGGAGGAGAGCAGGAGTCCCGGTAAGTGCGGGGGAGGGAAACAGTGCGCGCAGTCCCCCGTGCTGCCGGGACCCACGCCGAGTCCCTGGACTGCCGCTGGAGGAATGGGTCCATAGTGGAGGGACCCCCACTAGTTGCTGGGACCACTGGGGGCTTTTTTGCAGGGAGCTTCTTCCCCATATAGCGGCAATTTAGCAGGCTCGGTGAGCGGTAAGTCAGGGGAGACGGGAGCTCGCAATTATGCGACCGTCTCCATCAGGGTTCAGGCCACGCCCCCAGAAGGGCATTTTCTTACAGGCCATTAGTGAGAGAAGAATTGATGTTGCGATTATCAGGACGATTGTCTCTCCACCTGGAATCTGGCGTAAAGCGGCAGACTTGTTCTGAATGTACAGGTGGTTGAAGTCAATTGTGTTAATATCACAAAAGATGGGAATTGTTGTGGAAAGATATTAGAAAATGGCCTGAGAATCAAGAATATTGTGTCTATCACTTTAAGGGAATCAATGCAGTATTTTCTGAAGAAGTTTATTCATTAGAATGTTCTATTGTTTAGAACATCTTCTCACACTTCATAGCCAAGGCCAATTGATAAGACTGGGTCCAGTTATCTGTCTACTCCCTCCATATATGAATAGGGAGTACTGTACAGTGATACTTCCCATGGTTCACTTACAAAGATGAATTGTATGTAGTCAGATGGAATTACACATCTAAGACTGCGGATACCGGAAGTCCATGTGCTAGCCACGTGCTAGTCATGTAGAACGCCCACTTATCCTTAACCAATTGTATTACGAATTTTATATGATGTATCTTGTGATGACTAAGCTGGCATAAAGCCATTATTTTCCTTTATAATCTTGAGCACAGCCTCAATAAAAAAAAGAGAGGATTATCATTGTGATGAACCGACCCTCAGTTTTATATCTTTCTTGGAAGTGTGTTTTTACTTGCTCATGTCAGTCCTCCCCCCACTTGTTGGAATGTGGTGCTTAAGTTGAGTTTACACCGCTGGACGCTATGCCTCACTGGTTTTTATCCCTGGCCAGATGGCGATGGGGGATAGTAGTCCAGTGACCTTAACTTCACCCCTCCCAGCACCTAGGAAGGTACCCATCTCTCCGAGGATTCTGCAAAGGAGGGAGAAGGAGGGCTGGCTGGGGGAGGTGAAGGGTGGGGCTGAAGAGGGTCTGACACTGAGGTGGGGGTGAGTTTCCTTTGTCTTTGTGTGGAGCCTGAAAGAGACACAGCTAAGAGACTTAGGTCTGGTATTACTCTATACTTTATTTCCATTTTTGTTTTATGTGCTGTATCATCGACCTTTTGCTCGTATGTTTATGCTTGATCATATTAATATTGTATATTTCTGTATATGCTATTAATTAGTACAGACCCACTTGGGTTATTAAATATATAAAATTTATAAAGCTCGTTTCATTCTATCCTATGAACTCTGTCCGCTCACGGGTTGTGAGTGGAAGGTTACGAAGGGTGATCGTAGGTACGCCCAGAGGCTTGGCAAGGCGATATTCATCACAGTGGTGGAAGCAGTGGGATCTTAGGATAACAGTGTGTGGGAGTGGTATCACTCAGACACTGAGGATTGTGGCAATCCTATGGCACGAGCTCGGTATGAGATCAAGCTTAAAATACGGTGAAAGTTTGGTACAGTACTGTTCCCTCCCTTCTTCTTTTTTCTGTCCTATCTTTTATTTGGCAACAACTTCTAGTGAATGCCTTGGACTCTGAGAAGTGGAACCAGGGGACGTCAGCAACTGACTGATACAAACGCTGAGCAGATGGCTGATATGGAAGGTGCTGCAGCTGGGCAGGACGAGGAGCAAAGTCCTGAGAGTCTGGCACAAGAAAACATCACCGTGCCAGACGGTTCAGCAGGTGCCCGGACCCCAGAGGTAACTGTGCCTGGAGGGACCAGTAGCCTCAGTTCTGTGGGGGTAACGAACTTATACCTGCAAATGGCCTTACAGCAGATAGACGCCGGTGACACTGACACCCGTCTGCAGGTGATTCTCCAGCACCAAGCTGCCGCTGCTGCAGGGCGTCGGGCTGAGAGAGAGGCTGAGCGAGAGGCCCGTGAATGTCAGGCGGAGAGGGAGCATCAGCTTGAGCTAAAAAAGCTGGAACTTCGCCAGCAGGTGCAACCTTCCCCTGCACAAACTCCAGGAGCCCAAGCACTAAAGATCCGATACAAGGACTTTCCAATCTTGGAAGATAACGGGGACTTGGACTCGTTCTTGTGGGGATTTGAGAGGGCGTGTAAGCAGCATCATATTCCCCAGGCAGAATGAGCCCGATACCTGTGTCCCCGGCTGAAGGGAAAAGGCCTGGATGTTTCCACGAGCTTACCAGAGGACGCGGACTATGAGACCCTCAAAGCGGCGCTGATCCGGAGATACCGGCTCACGTCGGAGGTGTACCGCAAAAAGTTCCGGAATATACAGCGGGGTCCCACAGAGAGCTATGCGGATGTTCTGCCCCACTTACAGGCTACATTCTGGCAGTGGATCAAAGGACTTACTGTCACCACGTTTGAGGGACTTGGGGATCTTATGATAAAGGAACAATTTCTCCAGGTGTGCCCTCTGGAGGTCCGCCAGTTCATGTGTGATTGGAAACCCAAAACAGCAGACCAGCTGCAGAGATTGCTGACGACTATGTGTCCACCAGGGAGCAAGGGGCCAAGAGAGGAGCCACACTGCAGAGACCCCCAAGCTGGAAGGAGGGGCAAAACTGGAGTTCACCACAGCCTGCGGTCTCCAAGTGGGGTAAGACAAACTCTGTCCCGGGTGCCCCCTCTACTTCCCCTGTCCCAAGAACTCTGGACGCCCCGGCGACCACCTCCAAGTCCCAAGGAGAGGTCCGGCGGTTTCATGCCTATAACCAGCCAGGACATTTCAAGGATGAGTGCCCCAACCACTCTAAGAACCCCCCTGTTTCCCCAGCCATGGCAGCTGGCTCATCTGTATACTTGGTGGGGAGGGAGGGGTTGCAATCCAATGCCAACCGTCAACAGGTCATTGTGGGGGATAAAGTGGTCATGGGATTTCGGGACACTGGGGCGGATGTTACTCTGGTGCAACCTGACTTGGTCCCTGCGGACAGTATTATCCCTGGAAAAACTCTGACCCTGAGGGATATTGGACAAGAACGCTTAACTGTGCCCATGGCTTGCGTCCATTTGAACTGGGGTGCGGGAAAAGGAATGCGTGATGTGGGGCTAATGTCTAATCTGCCTGCCAATGTACTATTTGGAACAGATTTGGGGCCCTTGGTGTCCCAATATGGGGTGGGAGTAGCCCCACCTCGCTGTGACAAAATGTCTGTACTGAAGGATGATTTTAATATGGTGTTGAAGCCTGTCACACAGGCAGAGGGAGGGGTCAGCTGCTTGTTTCCCCCTGCTGTGTGCCCAGCTAAAGGAATCAGTGAGCATGTGAATGAGGGACTGTGGAATGTTAACCTGGCTGTAGCCCCGCTCACATCTGCGGGTGGTGATAGCCCCCTCAGTGTGACCCTGGCTGAGCCATTCACCCATGCAGTTCACTGTGAATCAATGACTGAATGCAATGTCAATGTAATTGCTAATTCTTGCCTTGCAGATTTCCAGGGTAGCTCCTCTGAGATTCTGGGGGCAAACCCAACTGATGACAATGTGCCAGGTGGTCAGGTGGGTCACGGGGTTCTCAGGGCCGATCCGGATGAGAAACGAACTGCTGGTGTTGCGGTGGAAACCCGCAGCCGGAGTGCTAGAGGGGTGGAAGGCGCTCCGACCCCTGAGCCGTTCCCTCTGTCACCCGGAGATGACACTGAGACCGCCATGACTAGCCTCCCCACACTGGAGCCGGAGGAGTCCGGCGTGTATGTGACATGCACATCTCTTCTGCCTGGTTCCAGTCAGGAGTTCAGGGTTGCTGTCCAAGCTGACCGCAGTCTGGACGCATTGAAGGAGCATGCTACTCAACCTCCCTTGGAGTCGGACAAGGACCGCGTGTACTGGGAGCAAGGGAGGTTGTACCAGGAAACGATCCCCACAAAGGAAAAGAAAGTCGGCTCAGGGAGAAACATTTGGTGGTACCCCAACCCTATCGGGTGGAGTTGTTGCGGATTGCTCATGATATTCCACTGGCAGGCCACTTGGGGATCGCTAAGACCAAGGCTCGCCTCAGCCACTTATTCTACTGGCCTAAAATGGGGACAGATGTAGCTAAATACTGCAGTTCATGTGACACTTGTCAGAGGATGGGCAAGGCGGGGCAAGGCTCAAAAGCCCCAATGATACCTATGCCCATCATAACCGAACCTTTCCAGCGGGTGGCTGTGGATCTCATTGGACCCCTGTCCATTCCCAGTCACACCGGGAAACATTTCATATTAACGGTAGTAGACTACGCTACTAGGTACCCAGAAGCTGTCGCTCTGTCTTTCACCTGGGCTGATGTAGTGGCCAAGGCTCTGGTAAGCATCTTCTCCCGTGTTGGATTTCCCAGAGAGATACTCACAGATCAAGGTACCCAGTTCATGTCTGCCTTGATGCAAGGCCTATGTAAGGTAACAGAGGTGCAACATCTGGTGTCCAGCCCGTATCACCCACAGACCAATGGCCTGTGTGAACGGTTCAATGGCACCCTGAAGCAGATGCTCAGGATGTTAGTCGAGTCCCACGGGCGCGACTGGGAGCCTTATCTCCCACACCTGCTGTTCGCTTACCGGGAGGTGCCTCAAGCCTCAACGGGGTTCTCCCCCTTTGAGCTCTTGTACGGGAGACGTGTACGTGGGCCCCTAACTCTTGTGAAAGAGTCCTGGGGAGGAGAAACAGCCACCCAAGGTGTTCCAGTCGTGGAGTATGTCCTGCGATTCCGTGACCAAATGCAGGCTATGGCGCAGCTGGTGCATGACAACATGGTCCAGGCTCTGGCTGACCAGAAGCGCTGGTATGATCAGAATGCCCGTGAGAAAACATACCAGCCGGGGCAGAAAGTATGGGTCCTAGTCCCTGAGCCCCAGGACAAGCTTCAGGCGAAATGGACCGGTCCATATGTCATGCACCAGCAGGTCAACAGCGTCAGCTACCTGGTCACTGTTGATCCAGGCCGGAACAGGCATAAGGTCTTCCATGTCAACATGATGAAGGATCATCATGACCGGGAAGCTAGTGCCTTTCCGGTATGCAGTCTGCTAGAGGAGGGGGAAGAAGAAGACCTTGTTGACTTGCTTGCCCATTTTCAGGAGGATGGGTCCAACAAGAAGGCACAGGTGAACCCCCTGCTGGCTGAGGCCCAGCTGTCCCAGCTGGATGGAGTTTTGCACTCCCTACCTGGTCTGTTCTCCGCGAAGCCCGGGAGGACTGACCAGGCCATTCACCATGTGGATACCAGGAATCATGCCCCTATCCGGCGGTCGCCATATCGCGTCTCCTCGGAGGTACAGGTCCAGATGCGCAAGGAGATTGACGAGATGCTGGAACTGGGGATGATTCAGCCCTCTCACAGTGCATGGGCTTCACCTGTGGTTTTTGTGCCCAAAAAGGACCGGACCACCCGGTTCTGTGTAGACTACAGGGAACTTAATGTGGTTACAGTCGACAACGCGTACCCCATGCCGCGCATCGACGACCTGCTTGACCGGTTAGGTAAGGCCCAGTACTTATCCATCATGGACTTCAGTCGGGGATACTGGCAGATCCCCCTGTCCCCTCAGGCACAGGAGCGATAGGCCTTTATCACCCCTTTCGGACTGTACGAGTCCACTGTCATGCCATTCGGCATGAAGAATGCCCCTGCCACTTTCCAGCGGATGGTCAACTCCCTGCTGACGGGATGCGAAGGGTTTGCCACTGTGTACCTGGATGACATTGCCGTCTTCAGCTCCACTTGTGAGAAACACCTACAGCACCTGGCGCAGGTGCTGGGGCGGATCCACAATGCGGGCTTGACCATCAAACCGGAAAAGTGTCAGCTGGGCATGCACAAGGTCCAATACCTGGGGCACTGGGTAGATAGGGGAACCCTGAAACCAGAACCTGAAAAGCTGGATGTAATCACGTCCTGGCGAACCCCCCAGACCAAGCGACATGTGATATCTTTCCTGGGTACGGCAGGGTACTATAGGAAGTTCGTACCGAACTATAGTGCTCTGGCTGCCCCCTTGACGGACCTCACCAAGAAGAAGTTGTCGCAAACTGTCCAGTGGATGGATGCTTGCGAGTGCTCCTTCCAGGCCCTGAAAGCGGCCCTGGCAAATGCACCTGTACTTCAGGCGTACGATGAGTCACGTTCGCTTGCGCTACAGACAGACGCCAGCACCTACGGACTCAGTGCCGTACTGAGCCAGCTTGATTCAGCGGGGCAAGAGCACCCGGTTCAGTACCTCAGCCGAAAGCTTCTGCCGCGGGAGGTGGCCTACACCACAATGGAGAAGGAATGCCTAGCAATTGTTTGGGCCTTGCAGCATCTGCAGCCTTACTTGTATGGGCGCCACTTCACTGTGGTGACGGATCACAACCCTCTGATCTGGATCAAACGTGTTGCAGGTCAGAATAGACGGTTATTACGTTGGAGCCTGGTGCTGCAGAAATACAACTATGACATCCGGCACAAGCCTAGCCATGCCCATGGCAATGCCGATGGCCTGTCCCGGTGGGGTAAGGCTGCGGAGGTGCGGGTGGAAGAGGAACGGAGGCTCCTCCTTCCCCCCGAAACGCTCTAAAAGGGGGAGGTGTGATGAACCGACCCTCAGTTTTATATCTTTCTTAGAAGTGTGTTTTTACTTGCTCATGTCAGTCCTCCCCCCACTTGTTGGAATGTAGTGCTTAAGTTGAGTTTACACCGCTGGACGCTATGCCTCACTGGTTTTTATCCCTGGCCAGATGGCGATGGGGGATAGTAGTCCAGTAACCTTAACTTCACCCCTCCCAGCACCTAGGAAGGTACCCATCTCTCCGAGGATTCTGCAAAGGAGGGAGAAGGAGGGCTGGCTGGGGGAGGTGAAGGGTGGGGCTGAAGAGGGTCTGACACTGAGGTGGGGGTGAGTTTCCTTTGTCTTTGTGTGGAGCCTGAAAGAGACACAGCTAAGAGACTTAGGTCTGGTATTGCTCTATACTTTATTTCCATTTTTGTTTTATGTACTGTATGTTTATGCTTGATCATATTAATATTGTATATTTCTGTATATGCTATTAATTAGTACAGACCCACTTGGTTTATTAAATATATAAAATTTATAAAGCTCGTTTCATTCTATCCTATGAACTCTGTCCGCTCACGGGATGTGAGTGGAAGGTTACGAAGGGTGATCGCAGGTATGCCAAGAGGCTTGGCAAGGCGATATTCATCACTATCATACAGAACACCTTGTGTTTGTGATTATTCTTACAGGGCTAATTAAGTTAATTTGGATATCTCCTGACAATCAGAGACTGGAACCGCTTGGGTTCCGATGACATTGGCGAAGCGTTGGGCCTTGCGCCCACTCCTCACTCTGCTCCGTGACAAAGGCATTCCTTACTCCTGGAGCTACCCCATTCAACTACAGATCAGAAGAGGCTCCTCTACCTACTGCCTCAGGTCACCAGTGGACCTCTCAGACCTCCTGGACCTCCTAGGTCTACCTACAGTGGACATCTTGGATTGGCCGTTTCCCCCTTCACTGCCTTAACAACCACCAAGGAAGGAGTCACCTCTTCCACCTGACCAGATGACTTCTTGCCGCAGACGGCTAACACCCTCTGTTACTGAGGTGAACTGAACACCTTCAGGCCCAGGCGCCTTATAGGACTCCTCAATATGAGTCTCCTCTTTCTACACATTACACCCCTCGGCACCTGCCTCTTTTATCCTTGGGGATGATGCACCGATGGGCATTAAATGTACATACTTATTTTATTCCATGTATTGGTGTTGATCCTCCACTAGGTGATCATCTGTCCCTGTATCCTTAACAACCCAAACCCCCTTTGGCCATTGTTTTCATCCTGAGTTGGCCTCAGTAGGGGATACACCATGCCCCCCTTCGCCTAGTATTTTAATGGACTTTATATACAGTATTTGCAAAATACCAGTTTTTACGCATGCTCTATTGTGATTGACCTGACCCTTCCCTTCTCTGTATAAAATCTTATGCGATGTTTTTAATAAACACAACTTGCTTAACACCCACTACGTGTGTCAGGATAGTTCTTTCTCTGTGAGCTCACGATATATATATATATAACAGTGCCTTGCGAAAGTATTCGGCCCCCTTGAACTTTTCAACCTTTTGCCACATTTCAGGCTTCAAACATAAGGATATCAAATTTTAATTTTTTGGTGAAGAATCAACAACAAGTGGGACACAATCGTGAAGTGGAACGAAATTTATTGGTTATTTTAAACTTTTGTAAACAATAAAAAACTGAAAAGTGGGGCGTACAATATTATTCTGGCCGGCGTTATCTTTTTAAGTGGGAGAACTTGAACAATTGGTGGCTGACTACTTTTTTTCCCCACTGTATATTAAAAAGGATTCTCACCTATGTGAGTTCTTTGATGTTTAACAAGAGCTGATTTAACAGTAAAACATTTCTCACATTCTGGGCATGAATATGGCTTCTCCCCTGTGTGAATCCTTTGATGTCTAACAAGTTCTGATTTAGAGATAAAACATTTCCCACAATTTGAACATGAATATGGTTTCTCCCCTGTGTGAGTTCTTTGATGTGTAACAAGGTCTGATTTAGCAATAAAACATTTCCCACATTCTGGGCATGAATATGGCTTCTCCCCTGTGTGAGTTCTTTGATGTCTAACAAGATGTGATTTCCAAGTAAAACACTTCTCACATTCTGGGCATGAATATGGATTCTCCAATCTGTGAGTCATTTGATGTGTAACCAGTTCTGATTTCCAAGTAAAACACTTCTCACATTCTGGGCATGAAAATGGCTTCTCCCCTGTGTGAATTCTTTGATGTCTAACAAGTTCTGATTTCCAAGTAAAACACTTCTCACATTCTGGGCATGAAAATGGCTTCTCCCCTGTGTGAGTTCTTTGATGTGTAACAAGTTCTGATTTCCAAGTAAAACACTTCTCACATTCTGGGCATGAAAATGGCTTCTCCCCTGTGTGAGTCCTTTGATGTCTAACAAGATGTGATTTAACAGTAAAACATTTCTCACATTCTGGGCATGAATATGGCTTCTCCCCTGTGTGAATACTTTGATGTGTAACAAGTTCTGATTTCCAAGTAAAACACTTCTCACATTCTAGGCATGAAAATGGCTTCTCCCCTGTGTGAGTCCTTTGATGTCTAACAAGATGTGATTTAACAGTAAAACATTTCTCACATTCTGGGCATGAATATGGCTTCTCCCCTGTGTGAATCCTTTGATGTGTAACAAGTTCTGATTTCCGAGTAAAACACTTCTCACATTCTGGGCATGAAAATGGCTTCTCCCCTGTGTGAGTCCTTTGATGTCTAACAAGTTCTGATTTCCAATTAAAACACTTCTCACATTCTGGGCATGAAAATGGCTTCTCCCCTTTGTGAGTTCTTTGATGTACAACAAGATGTGATTTGTTATTAAAACATTTCTCGCATTCTGGGCATGAATATGGCTTCTCCCCCGTGTGAATTTTTTGATGTTTAACAAGAGTTGATTTCTGAGTAAAACATTTCCCACATTCTGGGCATGAATATGGCTTCTCCCCTGTGTGAGTTCTTTGATGTTCAACAAGAGTTGATTTCTGAGTAAAACATTTCCCACATTCTGGGCATGAATATGGCTTCTCCCCTGTGTGAGTTCTCTGATGTATAACACCTCTTTTGCGTTTTTTATTTGGCTTTACAGACTGTGATGAATTAGAAGAAAGATCTTTCTCCTGAAGGGCTGAGGGTATATCTGGGGTAATGGCATGCTCTTCATATGGATCTTGTGTGATATCATGATCCTCTGCTTTATAATCTGTAGATATCAGATGTCCCTCTGAGCTCCTGGTACAGTCATCTGACAAGAAGAAAACTGATTTTACTATTGTTAAATAACATAACCTTATAAGTATATTCCCCACTCAGCAAATTACTGTAATCAGGGTCGGACTGGCCCACTGGGGTACCGGTGAATCCACCGGTGGGCCCTGACTATTAGCCCTTATGTCATGGGGGCCCGATCGGGATCCTGACCATCCTGATCGGGCCCCTGACCAGTGGCGTAACGATCGCGGTCACAGGGGGTGCGACTGCGACCGGGCTCGGTGCCCATGGCCAGCTGGAGATGGCCGGGCCCCGGACCACTATGATAGCGGTCGGGGAAAGCCTGGTGCCCGACCGCTATACATACTGTTATTGGAAAGGGACCCTGGCATATTACAGGCCCCTTTCCAATAGATGGCGGGGCAGGGCACCAAGGGGAGGTGACTGAAAATAATAAATACATATTCTCACCTCTCCTGGGCACAGCGTTCTCTCCGGCGCTCTTCCGTCATGTGACTGAGGCCTGTGATTAGGCCCTAGCAGTCACATGGGGCGCGGCCGCGTAATGACGTCAGTGCGCCACCACGTGACCGCTGAGGCCCAATCACTGGGAGTTGGGAGGACACCGGAGCACCAGAGACAGGTGAGTATGTTTAGTATGTTTTTTTTTTGGGGGGGGGGGGGGGGGGGGGGATTCACCTCCCCCGGAATAATTATAAAAAAGAAAAAAAAATATACTGGACAACCTCTTTAAAGTGTGGCGCATTAGGGGGCCCCTGGGGGGTATATTAAAGGGGTTGTCCAGGCATAATTTGTTATGGTTTATCCTCAGGATAGGCCACAGATACCTGATCTGTAGGGGGCTGACCCCAGGACCGATCAGCTGTATGGAGCCACTTCTGATGCCCGTACTGTACACAATACAAGGCCAGAAGCAGAAAGCTCTGTCCTCTGTGTATTAGCCGGGCACCTTCACTGCTTCTCAGCACTTATTGAAGTCAGTAGGAGCTGAGCTGCAGTGAAGGCGCCGGGCTGCTATACAGCGGATGGAGCTTTCTGTTTCCGGCCCTGTGTTGTGTACAGAACGGGCGCTGGAAGTGACTCCGAACAGCTAATGGGGCGTGTGTCAGATTGTAGACACCTGGGATGCTAATTAGTGGACACACCTTGATGTAACATGTCCCTTTGGTCACATTATTTTCAGGGGAACCATCATTTCTGTCCAGGCCTGTTTCAGGAGTTTTCTTTTTTTAAAAAATGCTGTTGAAGCCTGGTTGGAAAGCAATGTCTGACTTCCATTTGTTCATTTTCATAGAATTTTTATATATTATTACTTTTGTAAGATTCAAGTTATTTCTGTGACCATTGTGGGTTTTTCTTTCATTAAACGAGGGGTACCAATAATTTTGTCCACGTGTGTAGCTCAGCATTGACACCACCATCAATCAAGGTAAAGTATACAACCCTTTTGACTGAGAAACAACCCAATATCACCAGGCTTCTTCCACCAAATTTGACAGTACCTTTAATTTCTCCATCTTAGTCCCCTTTTCTATTAAATCTTTCAGACAAATTTGCACCCATCAGAGTCCAGTCCCGTTTCCAATCTTCTCCTGTCCACTTTTCGTACTATTTTGCAAACTCGAGCCGACGCTTTTTATGATGATATTGAGTTTGAGGCTTCCTTATCTTTCAGGCAACCATTCCAGACTTGTGTAATGCACGTCTGTGATCTCACTATTATGAAGAATGCGAGTGACCTGCACTGCCATGTTTGTCACGCCACAACTGATAGGTCTTGTGGTGAGCCGACTTGTTGAATGAATGGCTGGACTTAATTTTGTATTCTTCCCTCTGTCATGGCACTTACATGATGCAGTTTGGCAATTTTCTTGGCCCAGAGACAGCTATCGATGAGCTGGAAGATGCTATTTCTCTTTTCTTGGGAAATCTTCACGGCTGATACTTGATTTGAACCAGCGACCTATCACTTGGGAATCAAACTAATAACTCCCTGAGCTATTAGAGAATGTGAGAGCAGGTTGTACTTTGCAGTATAGAAGAGGAGTAAAACAGTAACAAAGCAGTTACATGACAAGGATCTGCATAATTAATCATATGCTAAATACAGTGGGGAAAAAGTATTTATAGTCAGCCACCAATTGTGCAAGTTCTCCCACTTAAAAAGATGAGGCCGGCCTGTAATTGTCATCATAGGTAGACCTCAACTATGAGAGACAAAATGAGAAAACAAATCCAGAAAATCACATTGTCTGATTTTTTAAGAATTTATTTGCAAATTATGGTAGAAAATAAGTATTTGGTCACCTATAAACAAGCAAGATTTCTGGCTCTCACAGACCTGTAATTTCTTCTTTAAGAGGCTCCTCTGTCCTCCACTCATTACCTGTAGTAATGGCTCCTGTTTGACATTGTTATCTGTATAAAAGACACCTGTCCACAACCTCAAACAGTCTCACTCCAAACTCCACTATGGTGAAGACCAAAGAGCTGTGGAAGGACCAGAAACAAAATGGTAGCCCTGCACCAGGCTGGGAAGACTGAATCTGCAATAGGCAGGCAGCTTGGTGTGAAGAAATCAACTGTGGGAGCAATAATTAGAAAATGGAAGACATACAAGACCACTGATAATCTCCCTCCATCAGGGGCTCCACGCAAGATCTCACCCCGTGGGGTCAAAATGATCACAAGAACGGTGAGCAAAAATCCCAGAACCACACGGGGGGACCTAGTGAGTGACCTGCAGAAAGCTGGGACTAATGTAACAAAGGCTACCGTCAGTAACACACTACGCCGCCAGGGACTCAGATCCTGCAGTGCCAGACGTGTCCCCCTGCTTAAGCCAGTACATATCCGGGCCCGTCTGAAGTTTGCTAGAGAGCATTTGGATGTTCCAGAAGAGTATTGGGAGAATGTCATATGGTCAGATGAAACCAAAGTAGAACTGTTTGGTAGAAACACAACTCGTCGTGTTTGGAGGAGAGTGAATGCTGAGTTGCATCCAAAGAACACCATACCTACTGTGAAGCATGGGGGGGCAACATCATGCTTTGGGGCTGTTTCTGTGCAAAGGGACCAGGACGACTGATCCGTGTACAGTACATGAAGAATGAATGGGGCCATGTATTGTGAAATTTTGAGTGCAAACCTCCTTCCATCAGCAAGGGCATTGAAGATGAAACGTGGCTGGGTCTTTCAGCATGACAATGATCCCAAGCACACCTCCAGGGCAACGAAGGAGCGGCTTCGTAAGAAGCATTTCAAGGTCCTGGAGTGGCCTAGCCAGTCTCCAGATCTCAACCCCATAGAAAACCTTTGGAGGGAGTTGAAAGTCCGTGTTGCCCAGCGACAGCCCCAAAACATCCCTGCTCTAGAGGAGATCTGCATGGAGGAATGGGCCAACATACCAGCAACAGTGTGTGCCAACCTTGTGAAGACTTACAGAAAACGTTTGACCTCTGTCATTGCCAACAAAGGATATAGAACAAAGTATTGAGATGAACTTTTGTTATTGACCAAATACTTATTTTCCACCATAATTTGCAAATAAATTCTTAAAAAATCAGACAATGTGATTTTCTGGATTTGTTTTCTCATTTTGTCTCTCATAGTTAAGGTCTACCTATGATGACAATTACAGGCCGGCCTCATCTTTGTAAGTGGGAGAACTTGCACAATTGGTGGCTGACTAAATACTTTTTTTCCCCACTGTAGATGCAAGATAAAGTTATGTATGAGACAACCAAGATGATTGTCTATAAAATGTTGGGAGTCTCACATTCTAAGCTGTAGTAGATGGTGAGATCTGGAGCCTGAAAGTCACTAGTTCAAAACTTTGTTGCCCTTTTGCTCGTCAGTGTAAACAAAGGACATACCCTGAATTGTGACCCAATGTATTAATAATAATAATAATAATAATACATTTTATTTATATAACACCAACATATTCCGCAGCACTGTACAATTTGTGTATTCAGCTCACTCGTGTGTAGATCTCGTACACTGACCTGTAACAACATGTATAGACCTCTAATGTAACAGGAACAGTCCTATCACTCAAATGATGCTTGAAAGTTAATGACGGGTTGTGTGCTGGGGGTGTTAGGAGATACCAGCAGTAGTGTCACCAGATGGGGGGCTCAAACAAAAATAGTCGCCGCCAATGCCCCTACTGATCCTATACGACACTATTTATACTATCCCTGGGACACCCCAAAATGACTCTCGCCATTATAAGGACAGTACCCAGACTTGCCCTATGTGCACATGACCCTGTATGGCCTTATCCCTATGCGTATTTCATCATGGGGACACGTGGTGGGTTATATCCCCATGGATCATGGATGGACTTTCCTCCCTGAAACGTAATAGAAAGAGCGGAGCTTAGAGACCGGGTTTGAACATGCTGCCCGGTGTCAGTGTAAACTCTACGTGTAGCATCTAAAGTCGGAGTGTTTCCACCCGGGCTCCCAACACACCTTCCACACCGGTGAGGTACAGCTGGTTTTTTGAATATCATTAGTTCTCTGGCTCACTTGTTGGCTGTAGTAAGCAGCACACAGGGAGGGCATGTATTATGTCTCCCTATTATTGACCCTAGCAGAAGTTTTTAGTTCCCTTGTCACCAAACAGGGTGGGGGAGCACCTACTGCCATTATTATTGGATGCCTTTAATTAGGTGTCTTTTTGGCCACGCTAGTTAGATCCCCTGAGGAGTCCCGATGTTCCTGTGATGAAATGCACATAGGGAAAGAGTCATAAAAGGTGATGTGCACCTAGGGCAAGTCTGGGTACGGCCTTTGTAAGGGCGGGAGTCATTTTGTGGTATCCCACGAATAGTGTAAATAAGGCCGTATAGGGTCATCAGAGGATTTGGCGAGTCCCATTTTTGGTTGAGCCCCCGTCCTCTCTGGTGATATTACTGCTGGTATCTATTGATACCCCCAGCACACAACACGTCATCCACTTTCAAGCATCATCTGAGTGATAGGATTGTTCCTGTTACATTTCTGGTCTATATATGATGTTACAGATCAGTCTGTGAGTTCTACACAGGAGTGAGCTGAATACACCGGGTCACAATTCTGGGTAAATCCCTTGTTTATTAAGTGTTTTTGGAATAGTTCGGTGATTTTAGAAATATTAAAATTTACATTTTAGACCTTTTTGGGGTTACTTTCCTGATTAATAATTTTGCACAGCAGGTTACTATACTTTGGTACATATTGCTGCTTGGTTACACTGGTACAAGCTACCGGCTTCCTTTTCCATTAGAGCGGTGACCTCTGACAGCACCAGTACTGTTCTGATGGCGGCCCTGCCTGTCCCTGGTAGATCACCTTGCTCACATTACATAAAGGATTCAACACAATCTAATTACAATTTCTGCACCTAGAGTAGTTTATCTTATCCCAACAGAACCCACATTTAGGATCCAATATGAAGGCTCTTATTTTGTACTGCTAAGTTCAGGCCTCGGACTACAGTACTAGTTGTCCTGTCCTGATATACATCGTCTTAACTGGACGTCTCCACTAAGGTTCTAAAGTGAAATAAGTCTCATAGCCCAAACCACAGGAACACAATCCATGGCTGCTTAAATATGGCCACATATGTGGAATAATACTATAGGATGCCATAAATCTTACTGTATTACACCCCATACACACAATAGAATCCAAACCCCATCAGATGGATTTCCCAGCCTGAACTCACCGCGGATCTGCTGTCCCATACAGTATGTAGTATGGGTCTGTGGAGTCACAAGGAAGCAGGGACTCCTAGCTTCATACATCACTAAGATACGGGGAGTCCTGGTGTGTGGACAGAGCTCGGGCTGGGATATCTGACTGATGTACAGACCAGATTTTCTAGTCCAGATTCCATAGTGTGATTGGGGTCTAAGGTGAGGCTTACACAGTGAAATCTGTAGAAGCTCCTTCAGGAATTCAGAAGAAGAATTTTTCCGCTTTACCAAATCAGCCACCGAATCTCCATCACATTCCTTACTGGCCAGGCGGTATTTTCCACCTCCCATTTATTTCCATAGAGCTCTGAGGTGGAATCTGCCTGAAGTTCGAGCAGGAGGATTATTTTTTCCGCTAGCTGAAATAATCTGCTATATAATTCTGGTAAATTCTTTCCCTTCACGAGTACTGACAGCCGGTGAGGAAGAAATTTGCCTCGTTCACATAGATGTCAAGTCCATATTCCTGCTGTACGTTATATTCTATACTACATTTATTATCCTCTATAGCGGTATCACATTTATATTCATGTATTATTAGTATTTTAGCTGAATCGGGGAACAACAAATAGTCTAAAAAATGACTGAATAGAATGAGTGACCCTTCTGTGCTTTATATAGTGGTGACTCCTCACCTGGGCGGTTACCTGTAGGAATGTCCTCCTCACACTCCTCATCACCACTTACATAGGGCTCTTCCTTTATTGCCATAGATAGAGCATTAATGTCGTTCAGAACTTTATACTGATGGAAAATCTGTAATACAAATATAAAGGTCAGCAGACAAATGGGGAAGTCATGGAGAAATGTTCAAGAAATGTTTTTTTATCACCATAATGATCAAACATGACCTGACAGGAGGAGTTATCTGAGCCAAATAGCAGCAAATCTAGATGTTAGATGACGTCTCAACCGCAAGAACCTCATACACATGTATACTCGGCATGGCTAGACCTGCTTCAGGATATTTCAGTGGAGTAGATCAGATTCTACTACATACATCCAGTGTTACTTGTCTCGTGGGGAGAAATCTCTTAAGTAGTCTCTTTGTTCATCATCCCAAACAGAAGTTTCCATAGCCAGAAGATTGTGAGAAGATCCAGACAACATGAAATGTCTATGGCCAGCTTTATCCTCCATCTCCACCTCTCATTACACAAGTATAAAACATCTAATACTGCTGGACAACCCAAGACTGACCACAAGGACTTCACAGCCCGTCTACACATCATAGGGAATATCTCCATCTACCTGATCATCCTGTGGAAGAAGAGGACTGGGACATCTCTCCGGTGTTGTCCTCTTACTGGATCTACCTGTAGGAAACACAGACAGGGACTGAATTCATTCTGTACATACAAATAATGGAAGTCCACGTGTATATAGTCATGTCTATTACCTGGTGATGTGAGGGGCTGGTGGTCCTCCATCATGACCTCCTTGTACAGATCCTTGTGTCCTTCTAAATACTCCCACTCCTCCATGGAGAAATAGACAGTGACATCCTGACACCTTATAGGAACCTGACAACACAATGATACAGTCATCACCCAGACCCCTCCAGTTACTGTATAATGTCCCAGCATTCCCAGCAGTGTCACCTCTCCAGTCAGCAGCTCCAGCATCTTGTTGGTGAGTTCTAGGATCTTCTGTCCATTGATCTCCTCCTGTATCAGGGGGTGAGGTGGAGGCCCCAGGATTGGGCTCAGGGTTCCTCCATATCCTTCATACACAGGAGCCTGACAGCGCCCACTAGAGGTCTTCTTCACTACTGTGTAATCCTGGTTATGGGGAGACACATTAATAAATATCACTACATACATGTCCAGAGTCCATCACCTCTCCAGTCATATCATCTGTTATTACTATAGATAAGAATGATGTAATGTGACATCATCAGAATCTCTCACCTCTCCAGTAAGCTGGTAGATGATCTCTAGGGTGAGATTTAATAGACTTTCCGCCATCTTGTTCCTGTCTCTTTCCATCCTTGATGGATCAATCAGGAATATTCTCTTATATATAAGATACTGAGAGGATTCTATATTGTAGGTACCTGAATGGAGAGAAGATGAGACAATGTAATCACTACACGGAATCCCATGTAATAAATAGAACAGTTGAGTCACATTATTATGACAACCTCCTACTTCTGACGTCGGCAGCGTGTAGCTCAGGAAGGAAGTGACTTGTTGTGGGCTGGATTGGTGGGTATATGTGGAGGACGACTCAGCTATTGTATCCTCTATTTTGGATTTCAGGGCCATGTGGGCCATGCCTGTAGCCAATTTACATTCCTCCTTTGTCCAGAGAGCTCATCCCCCACCAGATGGCTTAATGAGATGCGGCCTCTCTTTTGTTTCTTATCCAATAGCCATGTGCCAGAACTATTTTACAACTTTGCCACCAATCATGTTATGCTAATTATAGTAACCCAACCTGTTCTCTGTCCACACTGTACTTAAAAACTACATTTTCCCTCCATTAAAGCAGAACCCACTATATACACAATAGCTGTGTGATTCTCTATTCTATAGCTTATACACCAACTTTATGAATTTGGACTTCAATACGGTGATACTTAGAGCGGATTGTGCTCACAGTATATAAGGAGTGTGATAGCCTGAACAAAATCTCGTTGTCGTTATGGGTAAAGGGGGCGATTTATCAGAGTTGTAAACCGGATGATTATTGGCTGTTGGGCCAAGGGTGATAGTATTTCTCTAACAGCGCAGGTTGTGAACTGTTTAGGTGCTGCTTTGGTGAAAGTGTATTATTGTTGTTGTTTATTTATATATCATCATTAATTCCATGGGGCTGTACATTATTATAGTAATACCATGGTGCTCTGTACATTATTATATTAATCCCATGGTGCTCTGTACATTATTATATTAATCCCATGGGGCTGTACATTATTATATTAATCCCATGGTGCTCTGTACATTATTATATTTATTCCATGCTGAACAGTATTGTTATACTAATTCCATAGTGCTCTGTACATTATTATATTAATCCCATGGGGCTGTACATTATTATATTAATCCCATGGTGCTCTGTACATTATTATATTAATCCCATGGTGCTCTGTACATTATTATATTAATCCCATGGTGCTCTGTACATTATTATATTAATTCCATGGTGCTTTACATTTGCAGATTTACATACAGTACACCAGATATACAAAACAGATAATACTAACAGTGATCACTGGCACAGTGGGATAGAGGGCCCTGCCCTCAAGGGCTTACAATCCATGAGGGAAGAGGGATAGAGACAGAAGGTGGGGGTAGAGGCTGTACAGATGGTGGTGTGGTGACAGTAGCATTATTGGAGGTTGTAGGCCTTCCTTAATAGGTGAGTCTTCAGGGCCTTCTCGAAGCTTGTGACTGTGGGGGTCAGTCTTGTGTCTTGGTAATGAGTTCCAGAGTATGGGTAATGCACGGGAGAAGTCTTGGAGGCAATTGTGTGAAGAGCGGATAAGAGCAGAGGGGAGTAGGAGGTCTTTGGAGGATCGGAGGTTACGTGCGGGCAGGTAGCAGGACATTAGGTCGGAGATATATGGAGGGGACAGGCTGTGGATGGCTTTGTATGTCAGTGTTAGTAATTTGAACTCTATTCGCTGGGCAATGGGTAGCCAGTGAAGGGATTGGCAGAGGGGAGCGGCCGATGAAGAACGGGGAGAGAGGTGTATTAAGCGAGCAGCACAGTTTAAGGTGGACTGGAGGGGGCGAGAGTGTTAGCTGGGAGGCCATGGAGAAGGGTTCTCTGTGTAGATTCGGAGGATTTTCAGGGAGATTCACTTTGTTTTTTTTAAAATTTAGATTTTTATTGAGAGAAAATTTTTGTAATACATAACAGGGAAAGAAATAATACATAGGGATAATAAGGCATCAACAGTATCCATATACATATTGTTGTAGTGGTAACACAATTTGGAGGGAGCAAGGGAAAAAGGGAAACAGAAATCAACATCATACCGCTCAGTAAGTTATCTAGAAAAAGGGTTTATAATATACACATCACCACACTACTAGAGCCGTGGAGCAATAGAATATCATGTATGGAAAGAGGGGTCCGGCCTTCTGCAAAGAGGGACTCCCCCACAGCCAACATAATCAGACCAAAGGGCCCACTTCAGGCGAAAGGCAGTATACCTATGGCTTCTACATGCCAACATCTTCTCTAGTGTATAGGCCAAGTTGACGTGTTGTATTAGTTCCGACAGCTTCAAACAGGGTGCATTCTTCCACTGGCGTGCTATCATAGCTCTGGCCGCTAATATAATCTGGCCCAGAACTACTGCCATATCGCCTGGAAAAGACTCAGTATCCAGGAAGCAGAGCGCCAGGCCTGGAGATAACGGGACATTCATGCCTGCCAGACCGGACATCAACTGGAAGACGGCACTCCAGAAAGCGAGCACAGGGGGACAGTCCCACCACATATGTATAAGTGTACCTCTTGCACCACAACCTCTCCAACACAAATCTGAGCACAAAGGGTCTATGTGTGCTAGTTGAGTGGGGGTCCTGTACCATCGAAGAGATATCTTGCACGCCGTCTCCCAGTGGGCTGCGCCCCTCGATACACGCTTAACAAACCCGAATGCTTCATACCACTCCTGGAGAGAGATGCTTCTAGCAAGCTCAATCTCCCAGCGTATCAGACAGAGAGGTTTAACCTGCTCTGAGGGGGTGGAGAGGAGTTTATAGAAAGCTGAGGAACCACCCTTAATAGGGGCCGATGTCTGCCACATCCGGAGGGCCAGTCTAGGAAACACGGGGTCTGAGACATTGTGGGGATGAAGGAGATGTCTTATCTGCAGATATTTATAGAAATCCCGCTGTGGGATTTGAAATTCCTCCATCAATGCAGTGAACGATTTCAATTGGGCCCCCCCCCGAATAACTGCTCGACTCTCTGGAGGCCAGCGTCTGACCAGCGCTTCAAGCTCAGAGCGGGCAGGAATGAGGCCAGGTAACGTAATGGCAGGTCCGTCAAAGGAATTAATTCTGCCACCGGGGTGAATGAGGTCAGAAAGCGCCATGCCCAGACAGATGCCTTTATACTTAGTAGGGGAATTAGAGTGTTGGAAGGGCAGAATGATTTGGGACGCAAGAGGGAAATCAATGGGAGGTTCATAGAGGACTCCTCAACCTCCAACCAACGGTATCCGGTGACTCCCCCCACCAGACCCTCAAATGCTCCAAAACAGTTGCAGCATAGTATCTCTTAACATCTGGGACACCTGCTCCCCCTCTAGCCCAGGGTCTAGTCATAACCCGCATGCATATCCTTGATCTCTTCCCCTCCCAAATGAAATCCGAAATTAGCTTTTGTAGTTTTGTCAGGTAGGAGTTGGGGAGGGGGATAACCACAGTGCGGAACAAATAAAGTATGATGGGGAGCACCATCATCTTCACTATGGCAATCCTACTAGCCCAGGACAACATGGGTTTAGAGTAACCGGCCAGGAGGGAGGACACCTTGGACAGCAACGGTACATAGTTTAAGGAGAAGAGATTAGAGCTTGGGGTCGTCAAGGAGATTCCCTGATACGTAATGCTATCTCCCCCCCACCTGAACGGGAATTGGGCACTCAGCTCCCTTTTTAGAGACGAGGAAATACCAATTGGGAGCAACTGGGACTTGGCCGGGTTAATCTTATAATAAGAGACTTTACTAAAGGTCTCCAGGGTATCTGTAGTAGCTCGCAAGGATGACATAGGGTTGGCCAAGCAGAGGATCACATCATCAGCGTATAGGCCAATTTTGTGCAGATGTTGCCCAACTGAAATACCTGTGATATTAATGTTAATTCTAATGGCCTCAGCCAACGGCTCCATCACTAATGCAAATATGCTAGGAGAGAGAGGGCAGCCTTGGCGGGTCCCATTGCTGATCTGAAAGGGGTCGGACAAAAACCCCGAGGATAGAATCCGAGCGGACGGGCAGGAGTAAAGAGCCAGGGTGGCCTTTTTAAAGAAAGATCCCATGCCAAACTTATCCAGTATTCGATCTAGGTAGCCCCAGTGGACCCTGTCAAAGGCCTTTTCTGCATCGAGAGCTAATAAAAGGGATGGTCCTCTCTTACGTTGTGCGCTCTGAATTAAGTTAATAAACCTGCGGGTGCCATCCGGGGCCTGTCTACCCATAACAAATCCCACCTGGTCTGGCCCGATTAGCCGGGGCAGGATACGTACCAGACGCTCCGCCAGCACCTTCGCATACAACTTAACATCCACATTCAGTAAAGAAATAGGCCTAAAATTTGCTGGACTAGTAGGGGGCTTGCCTGGTTTGGGGAGGGTAACCACAGTTGCGGCTAACATCTCCTCTGGGAATCTCTGATCCTCTGCAGCTCTCATAAACACTCCCAATAAATGGGGCGACAAAATATCCCTGTATTTTTTATAATAGATACCAGAAAAACCATCAGGACCCGGGGATTTTAATGGCTTCAAGGACAGCCTTATAGATCTCCGATAGAGATATAGGAGCAGCCAGTAACTGGCGCTGTTCCTCCGAGAGGCGGGGAAGAGAGACAGATTCTAGAAATTTATCGATGTCTGTCAGTGAGGGTTGATGTACCTCGGTATCCTCTTTTAAATTATATAGAGATTTATAGTAGGCCCTGAACTGTTCAGCTATAAGACGGGGATCTGTAATTTTGTCCCCCTGAGCATTAAAAAGATACTCAATACGTGATCTGGGTCGGGCTTGTTTGATTTTCTTTGCCAGGAAAGCACTAGCTCTGTTGTTATGGATATAGGCCTGGCACTGAAATCTCTTAAAGGCAAGGTCCTGTTGATGAGCCATCAGACCTTGCAATTGTAATTGGTATTGTCTAATCTCGTTTGAAAGAGATGGGGTAGGGCAAAGCTTATTCGCTGCCGACAGCCCAGCTATCTTTTGAAGCAAAGCATCAATATCCTTAGAGCGTTGCTTCTTGGCCCTAGAACAAGCTTGGATAATCACCCCGCGCATAAATGCCTTATGGGCGTTCCACAGGATATAGGGGTCTGAGGCCGTAGGCGCATTGAGTTCAAAAAATTCTTGTAGCGCATTGAGGAGCTGAGCACCATGAGAGGGATGATCAAAGATATATTCGTTTAGAAGCCATTGGGAAGGCAGGGCTGTGGCAAAATGCTCGCGGAGGACCAGAGACACCGGGGCATGATCCGACCACGTAATCAGACCAATATGAGAGGATACAGTCTGTAACAGGCCCAATGTATCCGCCAAGAAGAAATCTATCCTAGAGTATGAGGAGGAAGGGGAAGAGAAAAAAACTGTAGTCTCTCTCGCTACCATGCTGGCATCTCCACACATCATATAACCCCTGATCTAATAAGGAAGGGGTGAGTACAGGAGATTTCCTTTGAGGATTGGACGAGTCTAGAGCGTTATCTATAAGGCAATTATAATCTCCCCCTACAATTAAGATACCAGTGGCAAATGCCCGAATTTTGGGCAAGAGAGATCTCCAGTACGAGGCCTGAAACCGATTGGGGAGGTACACTGTGACCAAAGTGTATCTCATACTATTAATAGTACAATTAAGACCGAGATACCGGCCCTGGGGATCCGTTAATACAGACTCCATGCTAAAGGCAACTGAGTCACGGACAGCTATAAGGACTCCCTTGCGTTTGGCCGCACAGGAGGCCTTAAAAATATGAGGAAAGGAGGGGTTCGTAAATAGAGGGCTTTTCTCAACATGAAAATGAGTCTCTTGAAGCATGAGCACGTCACATCTCAAACGGCGTGCCTCCCTCCATACCGAGCTTCTTTTGTAAGGGCTATTAAGCCCCTTAACATTTATAGAGGAATTTCGAATAACCATGGTAATGGCCAATAGAGGGATGTTAGACTACACAGATGGGGTGTGTGCCAGCATGGCGAGCGGTCCAGATCTGCACTAAAGATATAGTTAGGTGATGCGCACATATATGAGCTGTGTATGATAAAATAACCAAATTCTACTAAACACAGTAAACTATACGAGAATAAAGAACAAAAAACAAACATCATAGTGCCAAAATGCACCGAATAAGCTGTGGGGGGTGAGATGTAAGATTCCTTCATCAATCAATTACAAATGTAAAAAACTTATAGAAAAAAGTGATAAGTAGTTCGCCAAGAAAAAGGCTATATAGTTAACATCCTGTAAAGGCACCTGATCTCCCTGGGTGAGGGAAAGTGAGAGTCTCGTAGATCTTTCAGGGTTCTCCAACCATATGCCTGTCCTTGGGTACCCGTGGAGGGCGAGCAGGTCCGCCAGGCCGAGGTTCAGAGTTATCAGAGGTCAGACGCCATCTACGGAGGAGAGACATTCCGTCTTCTACGGAGGGTATAGAATGAGTACTCCGTTGTGTAAGACCAGAAGTTTGATGGGGAAGCCCCATCGGTATCGCACGTCGTTCTCTCGAAGTATCTTCGTAACAGGTGTTAAGTTGCGTCTCGCTTGCATAGTGGCAGCGGATAAATCCAGGTACAGAGAAATTGCTGAAAACGGTGCGGGGAGAGTGTTGCATTTACGAGCCTCAGCAAGGATAGAGTCTTTGATATGGTAGAAGTGGACCCTAACAAGGGTGTCTCTAGGGGCATCCACAGGGGCTGAACTTGCCTTAGGTATACAGTGAGCCCTGTCCAGGGTAAGATCAAGCTCTGAGAGATTTGGAAGGATCTTTTTAAACATTCGTTTGACATAGGCCGGGAGATCGATGGATACAATGTCCTCTGGGATTCCCCGGATCTTAATATTGTTGCGTCTGGAGCGATCCTCAGAGTCTGTTGCTTTGATCTTTATCCAGCGCACTTCTGCCTCCAGTGTATTGTGAGCATCCACCAATTCGTTGTGAGCAGTGGAGAATTCCGCCATCTTCCGCTCAAGGTGATCAGTTCTCTCTCCAAGTGCGTCAATATTATGTTGTAGTTTCCCAACCAACGAGGCCACACTCTTGTTAATGCCCGATTGTAATATCACCAGCATGCCTTTCAATGTGTCACAAGTAACTGGGTCAGAGGACGCCGGAAAATCAGAGATGTCAGTGTGACCAATCAGAGAGGTATCATCGGGTGTAGGGGTCTGGGCACGGCTATTCTTTTTACGTGCAGGACCTTCCTTGGTTGGGGATGAGGCATTGGAGACACTTGGGCCTCTTTTGTTGCCCTCCTGGACAGATTGTGAGGCAGCAAGAGAGGACATGATTGCATTTTTCATGCCCATCGGATCCTGTGGCATAACCGTTGATTTGAGTGGGGAGGGAAGTCGTGCATGAGAGTCCATTTCAGGTGAGGGCTGACGGTCTGAGGCTTGGTGTGCGAAGAATTCAGTGAGTTTCCTGGGCGCCCCAGAGGAGGAAGAATTCTTTCTGGTCATCTCCGCAATGTCTCTGGACATTTAGGTGAGCAGATAGAAAATGACAATGTAGAGACTGAACACAGCAGTAACAGGATACGTATACCAGAGATAAATCTGTCGCTCCCAGGAGACAGTGGGATCCACTCAGGGCGTTACAGGAGCCCAAGGTAGTATACAGGAAAGCGGTGGGCCGCTGTAGGCGAACTTCTTGCTGATTTATTTAATCATGATGAGGAGCCACATACATGCAGTCAGAACAGCAAAGTCCAGCAAAGCTAGTATTTATCGGCCAACTTGCCAAAACGGGAGAATATGTGGAATGTTTACTCACGGAAGAGCCACTCTTTGTCGTTGTTGAGAGTCAGACAGAAGACTATCGTTGATCCAGAGCAGGGATAGAGGCCCACTCCCGGCCTACACACAGTCAGGGGGGAGCAAGGGTGGAGATCAACTCGAGGCCTGTCTCCGCTGACCAGCAGCAGAGGCAGCGGTTCCCCGATTCGTGTCCGCTCCGCGGACCTAAAGTTGCGCGGACTGCTCACCGGGGGCTCACCTGTATCTCGGGGGCTCCTCGGTAAGATCGGCAGGGAGGTGTGGGAGACATCCACCTCTGCTTGATGGAAGAGCTCCGGCGTCTCAGGAACCCACCGCGTAGGCCGCAAGATGGCATCCTCCACTCTGAGCGAGCCCTCAATCCTCCTCTCAGCGTCGTTGCAGGCGCCGCCCCCAGAGCCGCCGCTATACCAGATGACCGATCCCGCAGGCTGATAACGCTGTCAGGAGCGGCAGGGTCTCCCAGGGCGTGAGGTAGTGGTTCTGCGGGCCTCCAAGATGGCAGAGCGGCAGTTCAGGCACACAGGAAGGCTCCTGTCAGCAGTGTTGCAGGCAGATCTGGTGCCCAAAAGTCTGTGGGGTCACCACCTCAGGCGTCCACAGCTCTGCCGGTATGTGAAGGTGTTCTCCGCGGGTAGCTGCAGTCTGTGGCACAGGGATAACGGGTAGGCCGCGATTCCAAAATGGAGCAGGCAGCGCTGCAGGCCTCACAGCAGAACCTCCAGGATTCTGCCCGGTCACCAAACCAGAGCCTCTAAATATGTACACTGGGGTCTGGGGGAAGACCCCTGAGGCCTCTGGAGTTTGTGGCTTCAAGGATGCGTTAGATCCGCTGTGGATTCAAGTGAGATAGGTCACAGCTCTGTAAAAGCAGGTTTTGTTGCTCTGCTGGCTGGCCACACCCCCCAGGGAGATTCACTTTCTATAACTCGGCTCCACTGGGAAGTTTGGGTGTCCATTAGTGTCCATGTAGTGCAGATACATATGGAGCTACAGAGGAGGGGGGAGCGGAGCTGAGGCCGTGCTGGGGAGAGGGAGGAGAACATGTGGCCAGTACTAGGGGGCGACACCGAGCCAAAAGTCTGACCATACAAGAGGCTGCAGACTGGAAATGAGGGGGACTGAATGTATGAGAAGGGCTGAGAGCGAGCACTTACCTCCTCAGGTACAGCAGCCGTGAGCTCACAGGACCTGTGATGATGTCAAAGGTGTGGGAGGAGTCAAGGAGTCACATGATAAGGCCCTGCTGTTATAGCTTCATCTGTGCAGAAGATACTAAATCCTAGTGAGCTAAAGGACCTGTGATGATGTCACATGTGTGGGAGGAGTCACAGAATCACATGATTAAGTATTAGAGATCTCTCTCCAGAGCTGTCTGTGTGTGACGTGTATGTAGTAGATTATTATTATTTTTTATTTATATAGCACCATTAATCCCATGGTGCTCGGTACATTATTATATTAATCCCATGGTGCTCTGTACATTATTATATTAATCCCATGGTGCTCTGTACATTATGATATTAATCCCATGGTGCTCTGTACATTATTATATTAATCCCATGGTGCTCTGTACATTATTATATTAATCCCATGGTGCTCTGTACATTATTATATTAATCCCATGGTGCTCTGTACATTATTATATTAATCCCATGGTGCTCTGTACATTATTATATTATTTCCATGGTGCTGTACATTATTATATTAATCCCATGGTGCTGTACATTATTATATTAATCCCATGGTGCTCTGTACATTATTATATTAATCCCATGGTGCTGTACATTATTATATTAATTCCATGGTGCTCGGTACATTATTATATTAATTCCATGGTGCTCTGTACATTATTATATTAATTCCATGGTGTTGTACATTATTATATTAATCCCATGGTGCTGTACATTATTATATTAATCCCATGGTGCTGTACATTATTATATTAATCCCATGGTGCTCGGTACATTATTATATTAATCCCATGGTGCTCAGTACATTATTATATTAATCCCATGGTGCTCTGTACATTATTATATTAATCCCATGGTGCTCGGTACATTATTATATTAATTCCATGGTGCTCTGTACATTATTATATAATTCCATGGTGCTTTACATTTGAGGATTTACATACAGTACACCAGATATACAAAACAGATACTAACAGTGATCACTGGCACATTGGGATAGAGGGCCCTGCCCGCAAGGGCTTACAATCTATGAGGGAAGAGGGATAGAGACAGAAGGTGGGGGTAGAGGCTGTACAGATGGTGGTGTGGTGACAGTAGTGTTATTGGGAGTTGTAGGCCTTCCTGAATAGGTGAGTCTTCAGGGCCTTCTTGAAGCTTGTGACTGTGGGGGTCAGTCTTATGTGTCTTGGTAGTGAGTTCCAGAGTATGGGGGATGCACGGGAGAAGTCTTGGAGACGGCTGTGTGAAGAACGGATAAGAGCAGAACGGAGTAGGAGGTCTTTGGAGGATCGGAGGTTACGTGCGGGCAGGTAGCTGGAGACTAGGTCGGAGATATATGGAGGGGACAGGCTGTGGATAGCTTTGTATGTCAGTGTTAGTAATTTGAACTCTATTCGCTGGGAAACGGGTAGTCAGTGAAGGGATTGGCAGAGGGGGGCGGCCGATGAAGAACGGGGGGGAGAGGTGTATTAAGCGAGCAGCACAGTTTAAGGTGGACTGGAGGGGGCGAGAGTGTTAGCTGGGAGGCCATGGAGAAGTATGGATGTGTATGTTAGAGAGCCGTCTGTGTGTGACGTGTATGTAGCGGAGCTGTCTGTGTGACATGTATGTAGCAGAGCTGTCTGTGTGTGACATGTATGTAGCGGAGCCGTCTGTGTGTGACGTGTATGTAGCGGAGCTGTCTGTGTGTGACGTGTATGTAGCAGAGCTGTCTGTGTGTGACATGTATGTAGCAGAGCTGTCTGTGTGTGACATATATGTAGTGGAGCTGTTTTACCAGAATCAGGTAAAAGGACTTATCTCACAAGATCGCAGGCCGGGCTGCTTCTATATGCTCCCAAAGATACACAAAGAGGGCAACCCTGGGAGGCCTATCATTTCTGGCATTGGGACACTGACAGAAAACATCTCAGGTTGGGTGGAAAATCTCCTAAAACCCCTTGTCAGAGATACTCCGAGCTATATCCAGGCCACCACTGACCTTCTTAACAAACTGAATAGCCCTGGGCCCACTACCTGAAGGTACCATTTTGGCCACCATGGATGTGGAATCCCTGTATACCAACATTCCCCACAAGGATGGAGTTGCAGCATGTCGGGTACACCTGGAAAAACAAAACCTCCCAAAAGAACCAGTAATGCAGCTCATACAATTCATCCTTAGCCACAACCATTTTACCTTTGGAGAGGATCTATATCTACAGCGAATGGGAACTTCAATGGGGACCAGATGTGCACCCCAGTATGCAAATCTCTTTATGGCAGAACTGGAAGGAACAAACTTATCAACATGCGCCACCAAACCTATGATTTACCTTCGTTATATCGATGATATCCTTGTCTGGACTGCAGGTGAGGAGGCCCTACTTCAATTCCATAATGACTTCAATGACTTTCACCTTACCATCAACCTTAAACTTAGTTATTCAGGGAGTGAAATTCACTTTCTGGATACCACAATATACATCAAAGACCACCGGCTACTCACATCAATATACCACAAACCCACAGACAGAACGGCCTACCTGAGAAACGACAGCTTCCACCCCAAGCACACAAGACAATCTATTATGTACAGCCAGGCTATACCATACAATCGTATTAGCTCCGACAAAGCAGACCTGGACAAGCACCTCCTGGATCTGAGGATGAAATTTCTCCGATTGGGATACAAACCAAAAGTGACGGACAACCAATTAAACAAAGCGGCAGCCATTAACAGAGACAGTCTGCTCACATATAGAGAGACCCAGAAAGATGCCCGAATGCCCCTAGTTCTCACCTACAACCAACAGCTGGAAATCCTACGAAGGATTGCCAAGGAGCTCCAACCTGTGCTACATAGGGACAGCAGATTCAAGGACATATTTCCAGTCCCCCCTCTCCTTTCCTTTCGACAACCACCAAACCTGAGGCGTATTATTGTCCGGAGTGCCCTGAAGGCCCCCACTGAAAATGACACCTCACCTTGCCTACAAAAAAGGTGCATGACCTGCAAGCACATCCACACCGCTGGCAGTGTACCTGTCCCACAGTCACAACAGGTGCACATAATTAGGGGGACATTTTCCTGCAGGTCTTCCAATGTGGTGTATCTCATAATGTGTGTGCAATGTCCCACCACAGGCCTCTATGTGGGGGAAACGGGACAGAGACTTAGTCAGCGAATAAACTCACATAGATGCAATATTAATAACAGCAGAACAGATCTCCCAGTGGCCGTACATTTCTCCGGAGAAGACCACTCTACTGAAGATTTGCGGGTTGTGGTTTTAATGGGACATTTTAAGACGCAGGAGGAGAGGAAAAAATGGGAGTACAAGTTTATGCAAAAATTTCAAACTCTGCAATTTGGACTTAATATTCATGCCAGCTTCATGTCACACTATGTATGAACTGTCAGGGTCACAAATCACCTCCTGATAGCAAACAGATAACAGATCCCTCTGTCACGCACCACCACTGTTTTTTGACCGGTTGTAAATAACTTCTCTACTTAGATTGCATTTTGTTTTGGTTTTTTTTTAAGGAGTCTAAAATCCTTTGAAGACCATGTGTAAAGGGTATAAGAATCTGTGAATTTTCATTTCTTGTATAACACCATGTCTGAAGAAGAGAGCTAGACTCTTGAAAGCTTACTTATCAAATATACTCAGTTAGCCTCTAAAAGGTATCGCCTGATTTCTTCACTCTTCCACTACTTTGATGTGTATGAAGCAGAGCTCTCTGTCTAGTTCTCTTTTTTTGGCTCCCCCCCTGCTGTGTTCTAAAAAACAAGGTTGACAGGATTCAAAAATCTTGGAGTTTGTATGTTCTCCCCATGTTTGCGTGGGTTTTATCTGGGTACTCCGGTTTCCCCTCACACTCCAAAGACATACTGATAGGGAATATAGATTGTGAGCCCTATATGGGACACTGACTACTGGCAATGTCTGTAAAGCGCTGCGGAATATGATAGCGCTATACAAATAGGCATTAAAAAAAAAAAAAAAAATTCCTGAGCTAGACGTACCACATTTTGATGAATTCTGAAACGATTGGGATTATATCGAGCTCCTATATTCTGCCACCTATAAACATGATGTAACTGATAGTTCTCAGCATTCCTCATGAACTTCCATCTCTTATGTTGTTCAGAATTGTTCTTATTGTCCTTTATCGTTTTCTTTGTACATTCTCGAATATTATTCCATTGGTCAGGAGTAATTGTGGAGGATAATTGTGTCTCTATATTGTGTTTTTTTTTTTGACATTTTTTGTATCAATTTTTGTAAAATTTCCATAGTCAGAAACATTAAAGGTACATTTATTCATTATATTTTCAGTACGTGCAGAATTCAGGTTTATCACTGAAGATATAAGGTCTCACATTACATCTGACGCTAGATTCACATAGAATTCGGGTCATTTAGGTCTACATGGGGACCTGAAAGACGGAGACCATATTGCTTAAAAAGTGGTTACCCGCAGACCCTATAGACTATAATGGGTTCAGCCATCGGGCCATCGGTTTCAATATACTCATTGTAGGACTTTTCTTTCTAACGATTTTAAGTGAAATCTGCAGCGGCGTCTCCTACAAACGCAGATGTGAATCCAGCATTAGGCCTCGTGGAGTGAGACTACTTTTGTAGTTCTCTGTTAGCGTGTTGCAATGCAATTCATGGCTCACCATATGTCTAGATTCACATTCATAAGACAAAACTTTTTGTGCCAAAATCGTGGCTGCTGCTTGTTCATTGTATGAAAATGTATGATTCATCTTTTGTCAGGATGTTATCACTTCAATCAGGGCCGGTTTTAGACAAAGTGGGGCCCCAAATGTTGAAATATTGTACCTACTACACAGTCACATTCTGTTAATTTGATGTGCTGCACTGCTTACAGGGATGTTCCTAAGGTCTTTAAGGCCGGGGCCCCCCACATTGTGAAAACGCAACGTTTTACAGTACCTGCAAAGTACTGGAGGGGATTCTGACTAATCCCATACACACATTGCAGAAAAAAAAACCTGCAGCGGAAAAGCTGCGTTTTCACAGCATGTCAATTATACTTCATAAATGCTGGTGTTTTCCGTAAAGGTATAATAGGTACAGAAATTCCACAGAGGAAAACTAACAGTCTTTTCCGCAGCATGGGGCCTTAGCATAAAGCGGTTGTTTCATTTGTTTGTAAATTTTTTTGCATAGCCAAACTAGTTTCTTGTGACCCTTTATAAATCAGGTGCACAAGTAACAAGGCATATGCCTTTTCCTACACACAATTAAAAAAATGTATATACAGTACAGACCAAAAGTTTGGACACACCTTCTCATTCCAAGAGTTTTCTGTATTTTCATGACTATAAAAATTGTAGATTCACACTGAAGGCATCAAAACTATGAATTACCACATGTGGAATTATATACTTAACAAAAAAGTGTGAAACAACTGAAAATATGTCTTATATTCTAGGTTCTTCAAAGTAGCCACCTTTTGCTTTGATTACTGCTTTGCACACTCTTGCATTCTCTTGATGAGCTTCAAGAGGTAGTCACCTGAAATGGTTTTCACTCCACAGGTGTGCCCTGTCAGGTTTAATAAGTGGGATTTCTTGCCTTATAAATGGGATTGGGACCATCAGTTGTGTTGTTCAGAAGTCAGGTGGATACACAGCTGATAGTCCTACTGAATGGAGTGTTAGAATTTGTATTATGGCAAGAAAAAAAGCAGCTAAGAAAAGAAAAACAAGTGGCCATCATTACTTTAAGAAATGAAGGTCAGTCAGTCCGAAAAATTGGGAAAACTTTGAAAGTGCAGTGGCCAAAACCATCAAGCGCTACAAAGAAACTGGCTCACATGAGGACCGCCCCAGGAAAGGAAGACCAAGAGTCACCTCTGCTGCAGAGGATAAGTTCATCCGAGTCACCAGCCTCAGAAATCGCAGGTTAACAGCAGCTCAGATTAGAGACCAGGTCAATGCCCCACAGAGTTCTAGCAGCAGACACATCTCTACAACAACTGTTAAGAGGAGACTGTGTGCAGCAGGCCTTCATGGTAAAATAGCTGCTAGGAAACCACTGCTAAGGACAGGCAACAAGCAGAAGAGACTTGTTTGGACTAAAGAACACAAGGAATGGACATTAGACCTGTGGAAATCTGTGCTTTGGTCTGATGAGTCCAAATTTGAGATCTTTGGTTCCAACCACCGTGTCTTTGTGTGACGCAGAAAAGGTGAACGAATGGACTCTACATACCTGGTTCCCACCGTGAAGCATGGAGGAGGAGGTGTGATGGTGTGGGGGTGCTTTGCTGGTGACACTGTTGGGGATTTATTCAAAATTGAAGGAATACTGAACCAGCATGGTTACCACAGCATCTTGCAGCGGCATGCTATTCCATCCGGTTTGCGTTTAGTTGGACCATCATTTATTTTTCAACAGGACAATGACCCCAAACACACCTCCAGACTGTGTAAGGGCTATTTGACCAAGAAGGAGAGTGATGGGGTGCTACGCCAGATGACCTGGTTATTTCAGGTAGCGGAAAAAATAATCCTCCTGCTCGATGTTCAGGCAGATTCCACCTCAGAGCTCTATGGAAATAAATGGGAGGTGGAAAATACCGCCTGGCCAGTAAGGAATGTGATGGAGATTCGGTGGCTGATTTGGTAAAGCAGAAAAATTCTTCTGAATTCCTGAAGCAGCTTCTACAAATTTCACTGTGTAAGCCTCACCTTAGACCCCAATCACACTATGGAATCCGGACTAGAAAATCTATCCCAGCCTGAATTTTGTCCACACACCAGGACTCCCCGTATCTTAGTGATGTATGAAGCTAGGAGTCCCTGCTTCCTTGTGACTCCACAGACCCATACTACATACTGTATGGGACAGCAGATCCGCGGTGAGTTCGGGCTGGGAAATCCATCTGATGTGGTTTGGATTCTATTGTGTGTATGGGGTGTAATACAGTAAGATTTATGGCATCCTACAGTATTATTCCACATAAGTGGCCATATTTAAGCAGCCATGGATTGTGTTCCTGTGGTTTGGGCTATGAGACTTATTTCACTTTGGAATCTTAGAAGAAACGTCCAGTTAAGACGATGTATATCAGGACAGGACAACTAGTACTGTAGTCCGAGGCCTGAACTTAGCAGTACAAAATAAGAGCCTTGATGTTAGGACCTAAATGTGGGTTCTGTTGGGATAAGATAAATTATTCTAGGTGAAGAAATTGTAATTAGATTGTGTTGAATGTCCTTTATGTAATGTGAGCAAGGTGATCTACCAGGGACAGGCAGGGCCGCCATCAGAACAGTACTGGTGCTGTCAGAGGTCACCGCTCTAATGGAAAAGGAAGCCGGTTGCTTGTACCAGTGTAACCAAGCAGAAATATGTACCAAAGTATAGTAACCTGCTGTGCAAAATTATTAATCAGGAAATTAGCCCTAAAAAGGTCTAAAATGTAACTTTTAATATTTCTAAAATCACCGAACTAAACCAAAAACACTTAATAAAGTGTTTTAAAGGATTTTACCCAGAGTTGTGACCCGGTGTATTCAGCTCACTCCTGTGTAGAACTCACAGACTGATCTGTAACATCATATATAGACCAGAAATGTAACAGGAACAATCCTATCACTCAGATGATGCTTGAAAGTGGATGACGCGTTGTGTGCTGGGGGTATCAATAGATACCAGCAGTAATGTCACCAGAGAGGACGGGGGCTCAACCAAAAATGGGAATCGCCAAATCCTCTGATGACCCTATACGGCCTTATTTACACTATTCGTGGGATACCACAAAATGATTCCCGCCCTTACAAAGGCCGTACCCAGACTTGCCCTAGGTGCACATCACCTTTTATGACTCTTTCCCTATGTGCATTTCATCACAGGAACATCGGGACTCCTCAGGGGATCTAACTAGCGTGGCCAAAGAGACACCCAATTAAAGGCATCCAATAATAATGGCAGTAGGTGCTCCCCCACCCTGTTTGTTGACAAGGGAACTAAAAACTTCTGCTAGGGTCAATAATAGGGAGACATTATACATGCCCTCCCTGTGTGCTGCTTACTACAGCTAACAAATGAGCCAGAGAACTAATGATACCTGGGCCACATATAGTCTCAGCAAGCCCTAGTCAAAAAACCAGCTGTACCTCACCGGTGTGGAAGGTGTGTTGGGAGCCCGGGCGGAAACACTCCGACTTTAGATGCTACACGTAGAGTTTACACTGACACCGGGCAGCATGTTCAAACCCGGTCTCCAAGCTCCGCTCTTTCTATTACGTTTCAGGGAGGAAAGTCCATCCATGATCCATGGGGATATAACCCACCACATGTCCCCATGATGAAATACACATAGGGATAAGGCCATACAGGGTCATGTGCACATAGGGCAAGTCTGGGTACTGTCCTTATAATAGCGGGAGTCATTTTGGGGTGTCCCAGGGATAGTATAAATAGTGTCGTATAGGGTCAGTAGGGGCATTGGCGACTCCTATTTTTGTTTGAGCCCTTTATATCTGGTGACACTACTGCTGGTATCTCCTAACACCCCCAGCACACAACCCGTCATCCACTTTCAAGCATCATTTGAGTGATAGGACTGTTCCTGTTACATTAGAGGTCTATACATGTTGTTACAGGTCAGTGTACGAGATCTACACACGAGTGAGCTGAATACACAAGTTGTACAGTGCTGCGGAATATGTTGGTGTTATATAAATAAAATGTATTATTATTATTAATACATCAGGTCACAATTCAGGGTATGTCCTTTGTTTACAGTGACGCGCAAAAGGGCAACAAAGTTTTGAACTTGTGACTTTCAGGCTCCAGATCTCACCATCTACTACAGCTTAGAATGTGAGACTCCCATCATTTTATAGACAATCATCTTGGTTGTCTCATACATAACTTTATCTTGCATCTACAGTGGGGAAAAAAAAAGTATTTAGTCAGCCACCAATTGTGCAAGTTCTCCCACTTAATAAGATGAGGCCGGCCTGTAATTGTCATCATAGGTAGACCTCAACTATGAGAGACAAAATGCGAAAACAAATCCAGAAAATCACATTGTCTGATTTTTAAAGAATGTGTTTGCAAATTATGGTGAAAACTCGAGCATTAGCTCGAGTTTTCAAAAAAGTACGAAAAGTGGACAGGAGAAGATTGGAAACTGGACTGGACTCCGATGGGTGCAAATTTGTCTGAAATATTTAATAGAAAAGGGGGCTAAGATGGAGAAATGAAAGGTACTGTCAAGTTTGGTGGAAGAAGCCTGATGATACTGGGTTGTTTCTCAGTCAAAAGGGTTGTATACTTTACCAGGATTGATGGTGGTGTCAATGCTGAGCTACACACGTAGACAAAATTGTTGGTACCCTCGTTTAATGAAAGAAACACCCACAATGGTCACAGAAATAACTTGAATCTTACAAAAGTAATAATATTTAAAAATTCTATGAAAATAAACAAATGAAAGTCAGACATTGCTTTCCAACCAGGCTTCAACAGAATTTTTTTAAAAAAAGAAAACTCCTGAAACAGGCCTGGACAGAAATGATGGTTCCCCTGAAAATTATGTGACCAAAGGGACATGTTAAATCAAGGTGTGTCCACTAATTAGCATCCTAGGTGTCTACAATCCTGTAATCAGTCAGTAGGCCTGTATATAGGGCTACAGATACTCACTGTGCTGTTTGGTGACATGGTGAGTACCACACTCAACATGGACCAGAGGAAGCTAAGGAAAGAGTTGTCTCAGGACCTTAGAAAGAAAATTATAGACAAGCGTGTTAAAGGAAAAGGTTATAAGACCATCTCCAAGCAGCTTGATGTTCCTGTGACTACAGCTGCACATATTATTCAGAAATTTAAGATCCATGGGACTGTAGCCAACCTCCCTGGACGTGGCCACAGGAGGAAAATTGATCACAAATCAAAGAGAAGGATAATACAAATGGTAACAAAATAGTCCAGAAAAACTTCTAAAGAGATTAAAGGTGAACTTCAAGCTCAAGGTACATCAGTGTCAGATCGCACCATCCGTTGTTGTTTGAGCCAAAGTGGACTTCATGGGAGACGACCAAAAAGGACACCATTGTTGAAAACAAATGATAAAAAAGCCATACTGGAATTTGCCAAACTACATGTTGACAAGCCACAAAGCTTCTGGGAGAATGTCCTATGGACAGATGAGACAAAAATCGAAGTTTTTGGCAAGGCACATCAGCTCTATGTTCACAGATGGAAAAATGAAGCATATCTTGAAAAGAACACTGTCCCTACTGTGAAACATGGAGGAGTCTCTGTTATGTTCTGAGGCTGCTTTGCTGCATCTGGCACAGAATGTCTTGAATCTGTGCAGGGTACAATGAAATCTCAAGATTATCAAGGGGTTCTAGAGAGAAATGTGCTGCCCAGTGTCAGAAAGCTTGGTCTCTGTCACAGGTCATGGGTCTTGCAACAGGGTAATGACCCAAAACACACAGCTAAAAACACCCAAGAATGGCTAAGAGGAAAACATTGGACTATTCTGAAGTGGCCTTCTATGAGCCCTGACCTAAATCCTATTGAGCATCTTTGGAAGGAGCTGAAAAATGGCGTCTGGAAAAGGCACCCTTCAAACCCGAGACAACTGGAGCAGTTTGCTCATGAGGAGTGGCCAAAATACCTGCTGAGAGGTGCAGAAGTCTCATTGACAGTTACAGGAATCGTTTGATTGCAGGGATTGCCTCAAAAGGTTGTGCAACTACATATTAAGTTAAGGGAACCATCATTTCTGTCCAGGCCTGTTTCATGAGTTTTCTTTTTTAAAAAATTCTGTTGAAGCCTGGTTGGAAAGCAATGTCTGGCTTTGATTTGTTCATTTTCATAGAATTTTTATATATTATTACTTATGTCAGATTCAAGTTATTTCTGTAACCATTGTGGGTTTTTCTTTCATTAAACGAGAGGTACCAACAACTTTTTCCACGTGTGTATATGTAAGTATCCTACAAGATGAGTTACTTCGTACAATCGAGTACTATGGGTATGAAAAGGATGACATAGTGTTGCAGTAGGACAATGACCCGAAGCATATGTCAAGAGTTGAAGAAATGGTTCAATGACAATAAAGCAGAGGTTCTGAATTGGCCCGCACAGTCCCCAGACTTCAACCCAATGAAACACTTGTGGATAGAGTTGAAGAAAAAAAATCTGTAGTCGTACCCAAGTGAGTCGACCAGTATGCACCAACATTGGGAACATGTAGAAGAGATCTGGGATCAGATTTCAGTCGAGACATGCTTGAATCTGATCGACAGCATGTCCATAAGGATTCAGGCAGTGTTGAAAGCCAAAGGTGGATTTACAAAATAATTAGAATTTAGATTTTTAGGAGCAAAACAGTAACAATGCAGTTACAGGACAATAATCTGCATAACTAATGATATGCTAAATAGTTCCAAGATGATTGTCTATAAAATGATGGTAGTCTCAAGTTCTTAGCTGAGGTGGATGGTGAGATATGGAGGCTGAAAGTCAAAAGTTCAAAACATTGTTACCCTTCTGCTCGTCAGTGTAAGTGCCATCACCCCTTTCCTTTGCTGTGACTGGGTGGGCCCGCTTATTTCATCCACTACCAGCACCTCTACAGTGACCTAGAGCAGTGGTGGCATCTATCATTGAGACTGTCACTGACATCAGTCTCAGCACAGTAAATATTAATGAAATAGGCCGCATTACAGTAATTTGCTGAGTGGGGAATATACTTATAAGGTTATGTTATTTAACAATAGTAAAATCAGTTTTCTTCTTGTCAGATGACTGTACCAGGAGCTCAGAGGGACATCTGATATCTACAGATTATAAAGCAGAGGATCATGGTATCACACAAGATCCAAATGAAGAACATGTCATTACCCCAGATATACCCTCAGCCCTTCAGAAGAAAGATCTCTCTTCTAATTCATCACAGTCATCAAAGCCATTTTTATGTTACGAAGGTGGAAAATGTTTTACCTCTAAATCAGAACTTATTAGACATCAAAGAACTCACACAGGGGAGAAGCCATATTCATGCTCAAAATGTGGGAAATGTTTTACTGTTAAATCAAATCTTGTTAGACATCAAAGAACTCACACAGGGGAGAAGCCATATTCATGCCCAGAATGTGAGAAATGTTTTACTGTTAAATCTTATCTTGTTAGACATCAAAGAAATCACACAGGGGAGAAGCCATATTCATGCCCAGAATGTGAGAAATGTTTTACTGTTAAATCTTATCTTGTTAGACATCAAAGAAATCACACAGGGGAGAAGCCATATTCATGCCCAGAATGTGAGAAGTGTTTTACTTGGAAATCAGAACTTGTTACACATCATAGGACTCACACAGGGGAGAAGCCATATTCATGCCCAGAATGTGAGAAGTGTTTTACTTGGAAATCAGAACTTGTTACACATCATAGGACTCACACAGGGGAGAAACCATATTCATGTTCAGAATGTGGGAAATGTTTTATCTCTAAAAAATATCTTGTTAGGCATCAAAACATTCACACAGGGGAGAAGCCATATTCATGCTCAGAATGTGAGAAGTGTTTTACTGTTAAATCAACTCTTGTTAAACATCAAAGAACTCACACAGGGGAGAAACCATATTCATGTTCAGAATGTGGGAAATGTTTTATTTCTAAATCAACTCTTGTTAAACATCAAAGAACTCACATAGGTGAGAATCCTTTTTAATATACACATGAAAAGTATGTTTAACCAAAAGTCATCTCCAACTGCACATCTAAGAACTCACACATAAAAAGATGCACTTTTCTTTCCTGTTTTACCCCAATTCATATCTTAAAACTTAAAGAGCTCACCTAGGGTTCTTTTTTCTTAAACTCATTGACAATTTGAATAAAATATTTAAATTGGAATTACATCTGCATTTTTGTGACCGTCCATTATTCTTGGCAAGCCTGGGAAGACAAGAGGTATTTTTGTGGCCTATAATTTTATTTATTTATTTTTTAATTGAAAGTTTTGATTTTCAACAAAAATTAAAGAACACGGATGAAACAGGATGATACAAAAGTCATACCAAGTACATCATAGTGTCCTGGTAAACATCGGGATCAAGAACCTCGAGCGGCAGCTTCAGGGTAGAGGAAGAAGAAGAGAAAAGGGGGAAGAGGAACAGAGAAGAGCATAGAGTAAAGGAGGAGAGGAAGAGAGAGAGGAAGGAAGTAGAATGAGTATCTTAGTGAGTAAGACGATAACTAACTGAAGTAGGAGAGAAGGAAAAACCAATGTAACAGGAAAAGTGGTGTGGAAGGGTGCTGAAATAAAAAAAAAATCTGGGCAGAGGCCCAGAAGTTCATATAGTCCAAGCCTCCTAACAGTAGGAGCGGTACATCTCTCTATACTGCAAGGCATAGGAACACCAGAGGGATACAGACAGGTAAGAGATCTATAGCTATAGGACTCATTGTACCACGGTCTAGTCCCAAGGGGGGTGCAGACCCAAGAAGCGTCTGTGACTCTCCAGTACGTTGGAACTCCAACCAGTAGTACCAGGTTTTATTGAAGACTTCAACAGTGTCGTGCAGGAAAGAAGTGAGGTTCTCCATGTGCATAAGCTTATTGACCTTCAGAATCCAGAGGGAGAGAGGAGGAGGCTCCACTCGCTTCCAGAATTGCTGAATGCAGTCCTAGGCCACGGGGACCAAAAATCAAAGCATAGAACGATTATACGTGTACACTGGAGACTAGCAGTGATGGAGAAGGAACAGAGCGGGACCCAAATCATGGGAGGTATCTGTAACCTGACGTCAGGGAGTTGAACACCTTTTAAGAGGTGTGTCCAAGGTCTGGGCCAAGTTTCTTGTAATAGGCGAGAGGCAATATGTCCGGACCAGGCGCCTTACCCGTAGCCATGTGTTTAACCTATACTATTTTAACCCCTTAACGACGCAGGGCGTAATAGTACGTCCTGCGTCGCATGACGATGTATGGAGAGCGCTCAGGAGCTGAGCGCTCTCCATACACCGCGGGTGCCGGCTGTATAATACAGTATAATACAGCCAGGACCCGCAGCTAACAGCAGCTAACCGCAGCGTCTAAATTGCGGAGCCGACAAGGGCGCCGCCATTTTTACCTCATCGCCGCCCTCCGGAACGTCATTGAAGGCCTATTGAAGGCTCCCAGGCCTGTCATTTCAGTATAGCTATTACACGATGCCAGACGCATCGTCTAATAGCAGTGAAGGCATTTTGCTATTCACTGCGATACCGTAGTAGCGCAGTGAATAGTATGATCGATCAGACTCCCTAGGTTTCAAGATCCCTAGGGAGTCTGATCATACAAGTAAAAGTATAAAAAAAAAAGTTTTTAAAAGTATGTAAAAATTAAAAAAAACACAAAAGTTCAAATCACCCCCCTTTCCCTAGATCAGATATAAAAGTAAATAAACAAAAGTAAACATAAACACATTAGGTATCCCCGCGCTCCAAAATGCCCGAACTATTAAAATATTAAAATATTTATCCCATACGGTGAACGGCGTAGCGGGGAAAAAAATCAAAATGGCCAAATAGCGTTTTTTTCAACACTTTGTCTCCTATAAAAAATTGAATAAAAAGTGATCAAACCATCAGCTCTTTCCCCAAGTGGAATCAATAAAAACGTCATGTTGTCCCGCATAAAAAGACGCCTAACCAGCTCCATACATGTAAATATGAAAAAGTTACAGGTGACACAATATGGCGATGCAAATTTTTTTTTCTATTTAGCAAAGTTTTTAATTTTTTAAAAGGTATCAAAACATTACAAATACTATATAAATTTGGTATCGCCGTGTTCGTACTGACCCACAGAATACAGGTAACATGTCATTTTTACCACACAGGGGGGGGGGGAAAAAAAAAAAAAATAATTTAAATTAGGGGGGGGTGTTTTTTTTCTCCCCTCCCTCCTTTTTTTTTTTTTTTCTTCCCCCCCCCACACTGCACAAAATAAATTAGAGAAAAAAAAAAAAAAAATTTTTTTTTTTACAAAAAAACCACCCCACGGTGTGGGGGGGTGAGAAAAAAAAAAAAAGAGGGGTTGGGGGGGGGGGGGGGGGGGGAAAAGAAAAAAAAAAAAAAAAAAATGGCCCGGTCATTAAGGGGTTAAAATCTTCCCCATATCTACCTTGGAGCTTTTGCATTTGTATATTGTATTATCTATGCTGCTGTAACACACTGAATTTCCCCATGGTGGGACTATTAAAGGATTATCTTATCTTATCTCCATCTAAACTACCATATACTGCTTTGATAAATTTCCCCCTCTTAAAGACAGATTTTATCAGAACCGACTTTATTCTTTATGCCTCTCTATAAGCAGACAACCCCTTATCTGAACAAGGCCACTTTTTTTAGCAAACTTTTCAGTGGGAACCCCTTTGAAAAGACCACACATAGGCTCAGATTTACTAATAGTTAGTGTAAATTTAGATAGGCAGTCTGATACTACACCAGATTTATCACTGTCACTGATCTGGATGATAAATCTGCCATAACTATACCCTGTCCAGTCTACATTTATACCACCTTAGATGGCTTATTTTGAGCCAAAATTTTATGACGTAATGTTGGTGCATTTTTGAGAATATACTTCACAATATATTCATCATCTTTATTAAAATATATTTAATTTAATTTTGATACATTCATTAGAAGGAATTGGACTAAATAATAACAAATATTTTATTGATGGTGTATAATTGTATCCAGAATTATAACTAGTATTGTTTCCTTTTATCAATGATTATATATTCTAACAAATGTACAGTGGGGAAAAAAAGTATTTAGTCAGCCACCAATTGTGCAAGTTCTCCCACTTAAAAAGATGAGGCCGGCCTGTAATTGTCATCATAGGTAGACCTCAACTATGGGTGACAAAATGAGAAAACAAATCCAGAAAATCACATTGTCTGATTTTTAAAGAACTTATTTGCAAATTATGGTGGAAAATAAGTATTTGGTCAATAACAAAAGTTCATCTCAATACTTTGTTCTATATCCTTTGTTGGCAATGACAGAGGTCAAACGTTTTCTGTAAGTCTTCACAAGGTTGGCACACACTGTTGCTGGTATGTTGGCCCATTCCTCCATGCAGATCTCCTCTAGAGCAGGGATGTTTTGAGGCTGTTCCTGGGCAACACGGACTTTCAACTCCCTCCAAAGGTTTTCTATGGGGTTGAGATCTGGAGACTGGCTAGGCCACTCCAGGACCTTGAAATGCTTCTTATGAAGCCGCTCCTTCGTTGCCCTGGCGGTGTGCTTGGGATCATTGTCATGCTGAAAGACCCAGCCACGTTTCATCTTCAATGCCCTTGCTGATGGAAGGAGGTTTGCACTCAAAATCTCACGATACATGGCCCCATTCATTCTTTCATGTACATGGATCAGTCGTCCTGGTCCCTTTGCAGACAAACAGCCCCAAAGCATGATGTTGCCCCCCCCCCCCATGCTTCACAGTAGGTATGGTGTTCTTTGGATGCAACTCAGCATTCACTCTCCTCCAAACACGACGAGTTGTGTTTCTACCAAACAGTTCTACTTTGGTTTCATCTGACCATATGACATTCTCCCAATACTCTTCTGGAACATCCAAATGCTCTTTAGCAAACTTCAGACGGGCCCGGATATGTACTGGCTTAAGCAGGGGGACACGTCTGGCACTGCAGGATCTGAGTCCCTGGCGGCGTAGTGTGTTACTGACAGTAGCCTTTGTTACGTTAGTCCCTGCTTCCTGCAGGTCAGTCACTAGGTCCCCCCGTGTGGTTCTGGGATTTTTGCTCACTGTTCTTGTGATCATTTTGACCCCACGGGGTGAGATCTTGCGTGGAGCCCCTGATGGAGGGAGATTATCAGTGGTCTTGTATGTCTTCCATTTTCTAATTATTGCTCCCACAGGTGATTTCTTCACACCAAGCTGCTTACCTATTGCAGATTCAGTCTTCCCAGCCTGGTGCAGGGCTACCATTTTGTTTCTGGTGTCCTTCCACAGCTCTTTGGTCTTCACCATAGTGGTGTTTGGAGTGTGACTGTTTGAGGTTGTGGACAGGTGTCTTTTATACTGATAACAATGTCAAACAGGAGCCATTACTACAGGTAATGAGTGGAGGACAGAGGAGCCTCTCAAAGAAGAAGTTACAGGTCTGTGAGAGACAGAAATCTTGCTTGTTTATAGGTGACCAAATACTTATTTTCCACCATAATTTGCAAATAAATTCTTAAAAAAATCAGACAATGTGATTTTCTGGATTTGTTTTCTCATTTTGTCTCTCATAGTTGAGGTCTACCTATGATGTCAATTACAGGCCGGCCTCATCTTTTTAAGTGGTGGTTGACTAGATACTTTTTTCCCCACTGTACATATATACACGTGGACAACATTGTTGGTACCCCTCGTTTAATGAAAGAAAAACCCACAATGGTCACAGAAATAACTTGAATCTGACAAAAGTAATAATATATAAAAATACTATGAAAATGAACAAATGAAAGTCAGACATTACTTTCCAACCAGGCTTCAACAGAATTTTTAAAAAAAGAAAACTCATGAAACAGGCCTGGACAGAAATGATGGTTCCCTTAACTTAATAATTTGTTGCACAACCTTTTGAGGCAATCCCTGCAATCAAACGATTCCTGTAACTGTCAATGAGACTTCTGCACCCCTCAGCAGGTATTTTGGCCACTCCTCATGAGCAAACTGCTCCAGTTGTCTCGGGTGTGAAGGGTGCCTTTTCCAGACTGCATGTTTCAGCTCCTTCCAGAGATGCTCAGTAGGATTTAGGTCAGGGCTCATAGAAGGCCACTTCAGAATAGTCCAATGTTTTCCTCTTAGCCATTCTTGGGTGTTTTTAGCTGTGTGTTTTGGGTCATTATCCTGTTGCAAAACCCATGACCTGCGACTGAGACCAAGCTTTCTGACACTGGGCAGCACATTTCTCTCTAGAATCCCTTGATAGTCTTGAGATTTCATTGTACCCTGCACAGATTCAAGACACCCTGTGCCAGATGCAGCAAAGCAGCCCCAGAACATAACAGAGCCTCCTCCATGTCTCACAGTAGGGACAGTGTTCTTTCAAGATATGCTTCATTTTTCCATCTGTGAACATAGAGCTGCTGTGCCTTGCCAAAAATTTCGATTTTTGTCTCATCTGTCCATAGGACATTCTCCCAGAAGCTTTGTGGCTTGTCAACATGTAGATTGGCAAATTCCACTCTGGGTTTATTAAGTTATTTCTGTGACCATTGTGGGTTTTTCTTTCATTGAATGAGGGGTACCAACAATTTTGTCCACGTGTATATAAGGACATAAATTGGCAACTGCAAACTGGGAATAATCTTTTAAAAAATATGCAAATTAGGTAATCTTTTTAATGAAAAATAATTATATTAATGATAAAATAAGAAGGTATATCGAGTTATATTTTGTGTCTGAGCATAACACATCTTATGTTTATTCTTCAACCTTGTGATTATAGGAGATGTTATATATGGTTCTGAAATATTTCCCTTATATACTAATTGTGTATTCACACCCACACAACAGTACACAAAATATATATAGACATGACTTTTGGATATGGGATGGACCCTCACGCCTTCCTAAAACCACTCAAACTACAGTAAACACTAACTTTGGAATAAACACACAAAACACTTTATTTTGGTGTAAAAATGGCCACAGCTTTATTTAAATCACAGAACTAAAATAATCACAGAAGGAGTCAGGTGAAGTGCTAGACCATTGGGATTCACGAATCCTGTGAGATCCCCAGCTGTCTGACATACAGCACCCGGCCAGACAGCAATAAAGGGGCGGCACGCTCCGGCTTGCAATTCTACAGAGCCAGTACACTTTAAGGGCACCAACGACCCTACTACAACGATCCTTACTCCTGTGCTTAACCACTGTGCCTGCCCCTGGATGACGTTACTATTACGACATCCTTCAGGCTGGCCATTTCTAAAGCTCAGCCTGTTCACCACCATGAGGTTTAACCTCCTCTATTAGTTAAAATAAGTCCACAATAAGTTGCCTGCAACTTCCACCTGACTCCTCAACCGCCACAGAGAGGCCATTTGACACCTTAAATGGACTCAATCACCACCAAACTGATTAGGAATGCAATATCCCTCTAGAAAACTTTTATACTACAAGTCCTACATTATCTTCTCTACGATATAATGTAACCAGTGATGGATAAAGAAAATTGTTAAGCCAGATCAACTAAGCTATGAATGTTGCTGAAAATGCAACTAAAGTGATAAGGCTGTAGTTAGAAACTAGTAAAGAGAAATAGACTATATTACTGAAATTACCATAAATCAGGGTGGGTTCACACCTGCGCTTCAGTCCGTCCATTGCCAATCCGAATGAAAATCTCGGCGAACGGGATTGGCATCGGATACAGACAGGTCAGCGACGCATTGGTTAAAAACCCATTCATTTGAATGGGTTTTTAAAGCAATGAGAGGGTGTCCGATTGCACCCTCTGCGCTGCGAAGCCGTTTTTATTCCTCGGACACGAAGTCCTACATGTCCGACTTTGTTTCCGACGAAAAAAAAAGGATTCGCAGTGCAGAGGGTGCAATCGGACACCCTCTCATTGCTTTAAAAACCCATTCAAATGAATGGGTTTTTAACCAATGCGTCGCTGACCTGTCTGTATCCGATGCCAATCCCGTTCGCCGAGATTTTCTCTCGGATTTGCAACGGACGGACTGAAACGCAGGTGTGAACCCACCCTCAGTATACATGGGGGATTCTGCCATACCACAAACAAGTAATTGCCAACCATTTATGCATATAAGTATATATTTCCCACTTATGTGATGTGGGGTCCCACTTATGGTGGTGACTGTAAACAAATTATATAGATGTATATACTATGTATGAGATAACACCTCTTCAAGGAATACCTCTGCCACTAAAAACTTGAACTGTCCATTTAAATTCATTGGTAACCCTATACCCACTTACACTGCCAGGAAAGACATAGAGAGTATAAAGAAGGGAAGAGAAAAGTACTTGATGTGTTGTAGCTTCTCCAGATACTACAGCAACCACCGAGCCCTTATTGTAGTGCAAAACCTCACCATTGTTGTTTGATGGGTCCGAACCACATCAACAGTAAAACAAGCCATTAAATGATGCTTATAATGATGAGAATAAGCCAATGATCTGCTTGATTTACAGGAGTCTTTGAAGGAATTGAGAGATCCTCTCCTGTCATCTCTCAATCAGTTTCAGAGCACTTGATGACCTTTACCCTTAGCCTCAAGCACCGACCCAAGGGGACCCAGATCGAAATTTGAAGATGAAAATTCTCTTCTTTGCTGGACATGGGCCAGCACCATCCTGATGCTGCCCGTTCCGCTTGGGAGCTACAGGACTATATAGCTCCTGCATGCAGAGCATGGGGTTACATGATAAGCAGTGCTGGGCTCCATTCGCTAGCTGGCTACGATAGACACTCTACTGCATCTACGGCTGTATCACACTGTCGGCATCCTTAAGAGAAATATGAGTTGGTCAATTAAGGGTCATATATTTTCACTAAGAAAAATTACAAGTCAACAGAAATGGTCCTTGAAACTATAGATTTTTATCAAAAACATGCCCATTTGTTTTTTTCTCTCCCTCCAGCCGCAGCCACCACCAGCTCGGAGGGCTCAATTTATTGCACAGGCATGTGAAAACTAGCCATGACCATAGGGACTTACCCTAACAGGGTCTTTTTAAAATGAATAATTGGTTTGCAGAAACCAGTGGGTCCATACCTCCGATGGTTACCCCTCCACACCAGGGGGCCATACCTCCGATGGTTACCCCTCCACACTAGGGGGTCCATACCTCTGATGGTTACCCCTCCACACCAGGGGGCCATACCTCCGATGGTTACTCCCCCCCACCAGGGGGCCAACCCTGATGGTTACCCCTCCACACCAGGGGGCCATACCTCCGATGGTTACCCCTCCACACCAGGGGGCCATACCTCCGATGGTTACCCCTCCGCACCAGGGGGCCATACCTCCGATGGTTACCCCACCACACCAGGGGGCCATACCTCCGATGGTTACCTCTCCACACCAGGGGGCCATACCTCCATTGGTTACCCCTCCACACCAGGGGGCCATACCTCCGATGGTTACCTCTCCACACCAGGGGGTCCATACCTCCATTGGTTACCTCTCCACACCAGGGGGTCCATACCTCCATTGGTTACCCCTCCACACCAGGGGGCCATACCTCCGATGGTTACCTCTCCACACCAGGGGGTCCATACCTCCATTGGTTACCCCCCCCACACACCACGGGGGCCATACCTCCGATGGTTACCCCTCCACACCAGGGGGCCATACCTCCGATGGTCACCCCATCACACCAGGGGGGCACACCTTCGATGGTCACCCCTCCACACCAGGGGGCCATACCTCTGATAGTTACCCCCGTACTGGGCTACACCTGAGATGGTTGCCCATTACTGGCCAAATTATACATAACTTCAAGGACCCATAAAACAAAAATATATAAATATATATTTATTTTAAATAGTGCAAATTATAATTCACAGCAATAGCTATACTGCAGGATTATATTTAAGCTAAAGTATTAAGAAAACACATCAGTAAATAAATACATTACATTCTATTAACCACATTCAGTCAAGAAATGGCAAAACAGGTTGTTAGTGTATCCCAAACCACCAGCAGTTAAACACTGGCTTGGAGGCTTGAGGACATTGTGTACGCATCCCAATCCTAAGGAACCATGCCCTATAGGGTTACATTAAATGGCAAGGCCACTGACAATAACACAGTAAAACATTGGCCTAAAGATTGGAGGCCCAGGCAGGCAGGCTGCTCTCATCCACGTGTACTAGATCACTCAGCTAGTTAGTTATGTACATATTGTACCTATGTTGGCACTATGTATGTAAGTAAATCCCTATGTGAGCAGGTCAGTTTGGACACACCTTCTCATTCCAAGAGTTTTCTGTATTTTCATGACTATAAAAATTGTAGATTCACACTGAAGGCATCAAAACTATGAATTAACACATGTGGAATTATATACTTAACAAAAAGTGTGAAACAACTGAAAATATGTCTTATATTCTAGGTTCTTCAAGGTAGCCACCTTTTGCTTTGATTACTGCTTTGCACACTCTTGGCATTCTCTTGATGAGCTTCAAGAGGTAGTCACCTGAAATGGTTTTCACTTCACAGGTGTGCCCTGTCAGGTTTAATAAGTGGGATTTCTTGCCTTATAAATGGGGTTGGGACCATCAGTTATGTTGTTCAGAAGTCAGGTGGATACACAGCTGATAGTCCTACTGAATGGAGTGTTAGAATTTGTATTATGGCAAGAAAAAAGCAGCTAAGTAAAGAAAAACGAGTGGCCATCATTACTTTAAGAAATGAAGGTCAGTCAGTCTGAAAAATTGGGAAAACTTTGAAAGTGTCTCCAAGTGCAGTGGCCAAAACCATCAAGCGCTACAAAGAAACTGGCTCACATGAGGACCGCCCCAGGAAAGGAAGACCAAGAGTCACCTCTGCTGCGGAGGATAAGTTCATCCGAGTCACCAGCCTCAGAAATCGCAGGTTAACAGCAGCTCAGATTAGAGACCAGGTCAATGCCACACAGAGTTCTAGCAGCAGACACATCTCTACAACAACTGTTAAGAGGAGACTGTGTGCAGCAGGCCTTCATGGTAAAATAGCTGCTAGGAAACCACTGCTAAGGACAGGCAACAAGCACAAGAGACTTGTTTGGGCTAAAGAACACAAGGAATGGACATTAGACCTGTGGAAATCTGTCCTTTGGTCTGATGAGTCCAAATTTGAGATCTTTGGTTCCAACCACCGTGTCTTTGTGCGACGCAGAAAAGGTGAACGAATGGACTCTACATGCCTGGTTCCCACCGTGAAGCATGGAGGAGGAGGTGTGATGGTGTGGGGGTGCTTTGCTGGTGACACTGTTGGGGATTTATTCAAAATTGAAGGAATACTGAACCAGCATGCTTACCACAGCATCTTGCAGCGGCATGCTATTCCATCCGGTTTGCGTTTAGTTGGACCATCATTTATTTTTCAACAGGACAATGACCCCAAACACACCTCCAGACTGTGTAAGGGCTATTTGACCAAGAAGGATAGTGATGGGGTGCTACGCCAGATGACCTGGCCTCCACAGTCACCAGACCTGAACCCAATCGAGATGGTTTGGGGTGAGCTGGACCGCAGAGTGAAGGCAAAAGGGCCAACAAGTGCTAAGCATCTCTGGGAACTCCTTCAAGACTGTTGGAAGACCATTTCAGGTGACTACCTCTTGAAGCTCATCAAGAGAATGCCAGAAGTGTGCAAAGCAGTAATCAAAGCAAAAGGTGGCTACTTTGAAGAACCTAGAATATAAGACATATTTTCAGTTGTTTCACACTTTTTTGTTAAGTATATAATTCCACATGTGTTAATTCATAGTTTTGATGCCTTCAGTGTGAATCTACAATATTTACAGTCATGAAAATACAGAAAATTCTTGGAATGAAAAGGTGTGTCCAAACTTTTGGTCTGTGCTGTATATATATATATATATATATATATATATATATATATATATACAGTTGGGTCTTTTTCCTGGGGGTGGGTTTTCATCCTCACACACACAACCCATGGAGTTAAGTTTGAGGTCGCCGGCTGGCGCCCGCTCAAATTATCCACAGATGCAATGATATTCGGCTGGGACTGGGATGGCTCACCCCAGAACACTGTAGCTCAGCATGAATGCCTAAGTTATGGACCAGCTCGCTGAATACCATCCCGAGCTAACTAATCGTCACGTGTACATTATGCTCAGACTTGAGCAGCTGTCCAGTGGGTCACAACAATTCCCGGTACTATTATAGGCACACCACCCCTGAGCAATAACCCCACCATCTACAGTAGTAGAATATGTTTCTTGGGATGCTGGGATAATTTGGGGGGAGCTGCTGCATTATATGATATCATAGTAACATATAATAATAGTAATCCATATACTTATCCGGATACAGACTGTAAATGCTCCTAAATCACCGGCTACACATGAAGAGTAAGAAATGCAATAATCTGATGCAGTATTTGTCTGATATCCATTATCTACATGTGTTGATGACTTAGAGGTCAGCCTATAACATGGAGGTCAGTATATCACTGTATATACATGGCTATAAAACTATACAAATCTATGTATCCTACAGAGCAAGGTGCACCTGAGTCACCCACATCCCCACCATGTGCTGAGCCCTCCATTAACACCTTTCAGAGCTATAAATATGAACTAGATATAATATATTCTGCCAGAAGACGTGAAAAAACATCTAGATAAGGCCCCACATAATCTACACAGTCTTATAACATCCACCATTTTAGGTACTAGATGAATTTCCAAATGAAAGATGAAATAGCTACATGAGGTAAGGGCGGACATTTTATAGATAGCAGCATCAGCAGGACAGCATGTATAAAGTGACTGACGGCTGTCATATATCCACACAGGACTCAGTATACAGCCCTGATATGGAGGTCACATATAGATCATTAGATGCCATATATAGGACCAGCACTAAGCTGGAGGAACTATAGGGACTGCTGGACTACATATACAGTGAGGGACCTGTATATAGCAGGGTCAATATAAACAGCATGTCCAGTACATGGAACTAAGATGGAGGCTGTATACAGATCACTAGACTCCATATACAGGGAGGCGGCTTTCAGACCAAGCTGTCCCTCTCTCACCACAGGGTCTCCATTACATGTGACCTCCCAGCTCCACCATAGAGAGCCCCTCAGTCCCCAGGACTCATGAACAATCTGCATTATACAGTAGTAATCTCTGATATATCAGTCATGTCTGCAGTGTGTGAGGTAAATACATGAGGGGACCCTGTGACTGTATATATCCTGAGGTAATACTGCAGTATATATGATATATCAGCCATTGGGGGGGGGGGCCCTGTGGGGGGGGGGGGCGGGCTGCGTATATTGTTCACCATGTCTGCAGTGTGTGAGGTAAATACATGAGGGGACCCTGTGACTGTATATATCCTGAGGTAATACTGCAGTATATATGATAGATCAGCCATGTCTGCAGTGTGTGAGGTAAATACATGAGGGGACCCTGTGACTGTATATATATCCTGAGGTAATACTGCAGTATATATGATATATCAGCCATGTCTGCAGTGTGTGGGTAACTCTGGGGGACCCTGTGACTGTATATATCCTGAGGTAATACTGCAGTATATATGATATATCAGCCATGTCTGCAGTGTGTGAGGTAACTACATGAGGGGACTCTGCTTGACTGTATATATCCTGAGGTAATACTGCAGTATATATGATAGATCAGCCATGTCTGCAGTGTGTGAGGTAAATACATGAGGGGACCCTGTGACTGTATATATCCTGAGGTAATACTGCAGTATATATGATAGATCAGCCATGTCTGCAGTGTGTGAGGTAAATACATGAGGGGACTCTGTGCTGTATTTTTTGGGGGTATACATGAGGGGACCCTGTGACTGTATATATCCTGTGGTAATACTGCAGTATATATGATATATCAGCCATGTCTGCAGTGTGTGAGGTAAATACATGAGGGGACCCTGTGACTGTATATATCCTGAGGTAATACTGCAGTATATATGATAGATCAGCCATGTCTGCAGTGTGTGAGGTAAATACATGAGGGGACTGGGGGGGCCTGTGACTGTATATATCCTGAGGTAATACTGCAGTATATATGATATATCAGCCATGTCTGCAGTGTGTGAGGTAAATACATGAGGGGACCCTGTGACTGTATATATCCTGAGGTAATACTGCAGTATATATGATATATCAGCCATGTCTGCAGTGTGTGAGGTAAATACATGAGGGGACCCTGTGACTGTATATATCCTGAGGTAATACTGCAGTATATATGATAGATCAGCCATGTCTGCAGTGTGTGAGTTACATGAGGGGACCCTGTGACTGTATATATCCTGGGTAATACTGCAGTATATATGATAGATCAGCCATGTCTGCAGTGTGTGAGTGTAAATACATGAGGGGACCCTGTGACTGTATATATCCTGAGGTAATACTGCAGTATATATGATATATCAGCCATGTCTGCAGTGTGTGAGGTAAATACATGAGGGGACCCTGTGACTGTATATATCCTGAGGTAATACTGCAGTATATATGATATATCAGCCATGTCTGCAGTGTGTGAGGTAAATACATGAGGGGACTCTGTGACTGTATATATCCTGAGGTAATACTGCAGTATATATGATATATCAGCCATGTCTGCAGTGTGTGAGGTAAATACATGAGGGGACCCTGTGACTGTATATATCCTGAGGTAATACTGCAGTATATATGATAGATCAGCCATGTCTGCAGTGTGGGTGAGGGGTAAATACATGAGGGGACCCTGTGACTGTATATATCCTGAGGTAATACTGCAGTATATATGATAGATCAGCCATGTCTGCAGTGTGTGAGGTAAATACATGAGGGGACCCTGTGACTGTATATATCCTGAGGTAATACTGCAGTATATATGATATATACAGCCATGTCTGCAGTGTGTGAGGTAAATACATGAGGGGACCCTGTGACTGTATATATCCTGAGGTAATACTGCAGTATATATGATAGATCAGCCATGTCTGCAGTGTGTGAGGTAAATACATGAGGGGACCCTGTGACTGTATATATCCTGAGGTAATACTGCAGTATATATGATAGATCAGCCATGTCTGCAGTGTGTGAGGTAAATACATGAGGGGGACTCTGACAGGATAAATCCTGAGGTAATACTGCAGCATATACAGTATGATGTAAGATGGGGATACTAAACTAGTAGTGATGTGTAATGTGAATGTGGTGACACCAGTGTGGTGTGAGGTGATAAACCCCAATATTATACTCTCTGATTCTGCAGACATGTTTAATGTTTCCTCCAGTCCTTGTGGTGAGAAAGAGGTAGAGATGAATGAGACAGGAAGTGACATCTATTCCTAAACTCCTCCCTCCCTACAGTAACACACTCGGCACTATATACTCCTAAAGCTCAATATACACAAATATACTCGTAAAGCTTAACCAGCCTGTATAAATACACACAACATCTGCACAAAGATGAAACTGCAGGAGTTATTGGTTCCCCCATTCCAAAGTCATGTCCACCTTTGCTGATGGCTCTGGGGGTGTCTTTAACATGTGAAAAGGAAAGGAAAGGTCTTAGCAGAGGCAAAAAGTGTGATGAGAGTCCACAAGAAGAGTCTCAGGTTACTGTACTCTCGGAGATATGTTTGGCTCTATTTATGGCAGGTCGGTATTCCAGATGGCGCAGAGTTCATTCAAAGACCTCATGGGATTGTGAAGAACCTTTTCTTGAAATATTATGAGGCAAGGCTATCAAATGTCATTACTATGTGGTTTTATTCTAAAATCTTTTGTGTGTTATGTCTCAAATAAAGAACGCAATGAGATTTAGTAAATTAATGTTTAGTATAAAAATATAAAAAATATGATATTGCTTTATTAAAAAGAAAGGTAATAAGGTGGTTGTACTAAGAATTATGATTAAGTATTACAACATATTCATCTTTGAACATGTTGAAGATTTTGGTATATCTGTGCTAAAGTATAGTCAAAGAAAAAATATTGTAATTTTCCTATTAAGAGGTTAATTAATAAAGAAATCTTATTATTTTCCAAAATTACATTGAGATTTGTCATCAGAAGTTAACTGTATATAAATCTCTTATAATATTATACAATATTATATATATTTTATTAAGTGTTATACAGTGCTGGCCAAAAGTATTGGCACCCCTGCAATTCTGTCAGATAATACTCAATTTCTTCCAGAAAATGATTGCAATCACAAATGCTTTGGTAATAATATCTTCATTTAATTTGTCTTCAATGGAAAACCACAAAAAGAATTGTCAAAAAGCCAAATTGGATATAATTCCACACCAAACATAAAAAAGGGGGTGGACAAAAGTATTGGCACCCTTTGAAAAATCAGGTGATGCTTCTCTAATTTGTGTAATTAACAGCACCTGTTACTTACCTGTGGCACATAACAGGTGGTGGCAATAACTAAATCACACTTGCAGCCAGTTGAAATGGATTAAAGTTAACTCAACCTCTGTCCTGTGTCCTTGTGTGTACTACATTGAGCATGGAGAAAAGAAAGAAGACCAAAGAACTGTCTGAGGACTTGAGAAGCAAAATTGTGAGGAAGCATGAGCAATCTCAAGGCTACAAGTCCATCTCCAAAGACCTGAATGTTCCTGTGTCTACCGTGTGCAGTGTCATCAAGAAGTTTAAAGCCCATGGCACTGTGGCTAACCTCCCTAGATGTGGACGGAAAAGAAAAATTGACGAGAGATTTCAACGAAAGATTGTGCGGATGGTGGCTAAAGAACCTCGACTAACATCCAAACAAGTTCTAGCTGCCCTGCAGTCCGAGGGTACAACAGTGTCAACCCGTACTATCCGTCGGTGTCTGAATGAAAAGGGACTCTATGGTAGGATACCCAGGAAGACCCCACTTCTGACCCAGAGACATAAAAAAGCCAGGCTGGAGTTTGCCAAAACTTACCTGAGAAAGCCAAAAACTTTTTGGAAGAATGTTCTCTGGTCAGATGAGACAAAAGTAGAGCTTTTTGGGAAAAGGCATCAACATAGAGTTTACAGGAAAAAAAAAGAGGCCTTCAAAGAAAAGAACACGGTCCCTACAGTCAAACATGGCGGAGGTTCCCTGATGTTTTGGGGTTGCTTTGCTGCCTCTGGCACTGGACTGCTTGACCATGTGCATGGCATTATGAAGTCTGAAGACTACCAACAAATTTTGCAGCATAATGTAGGGCCCAGTGTGAGAAAGCTGGGTCTCCCTCAGAGGTCACGGGTCTTCCAGCAGGACAATGACCCAAAACACACTTCAAAAAGCACTAGAAAATGGTTTGAGAGAAAGCACTGGAGACTTCTAAAGTGGCCAGCAATGAGTCCAGACCTGAATCCCATAGAACACCTGTGGAGAGATCTCAAAATGGCAGTTTGGAGAAGACACCCTTCAAATCTCAGGGACCTGGAGAAATTTGCCAAAGAAGAATGGTCTAAAATTCCAGCAGAGCATTGTAAGAAACTCATTGATGGTTACCGGAAGCGCTTGTTTGCAGTTATTTTGTCTAAAGGTTGTGCTACCAAGTATTAGGCTGAGGGTGCCAATACTTTTGTCCGGCCCATTTTTGGAGTTTTGTGTAAAATGATCAATGATTTGACTTTTTTTTCATTCTCTTTTGTGTTTTTTCATTGCAAGCAAAATAAATGAAGATATTATTACCAAAGTATTTGTGATTGCAATCATTTTCTGGAAGAAATTGAGTATTATCTGACAGAATTGCAGGGGTGCCAATACTTTTGGCCAGCACTGTATATCACACTAATATTTTGTATCTAATCATAAGTGCGATGATAAATATTATATATTAATAAATTGTATTGTACATTGTGATATTATAGGATAGAAATTCACCTATTTTTGGTTTAGGATTAGGGAAGGAAAAGTCCAATATAATGGTAAAGACTGATAACTAATAATAATGAAAGACTTTGAGAGTTACATATTCAAGAAGAAAAAGAAAAGATCTGATGTGTAGAAGTTCTAAAGAACACCTTGAAGGAACATTAACCAGCTATAGACGTAAGCTTATTCCAAGGACTGTGATTATTATTTAACTTTCATCATTGACAATTATTACTGAAATTTGGAAATATTCTTAATATGATGAGTGGACTGAGAGTCAAGTGGTACCAAATTATTTGTAATCCATATATATATATCGTGAGCTCACAGAGAAAGTACTAGCCTGACACACTCAGTCGGTGTTAAGCAAGTTGTGTTTATTAAAAACATCGCATAAGATTTTATACAGAGAAGGGAAGGGTCAGGTCAATCACAATAGAGCATGCATAATAACTGGTAACCTGATTGACCATTGAAGGGAGGACGGGCTTGACACCCCCCCTTGCTCATCTCAATAATCAAAGCTTATTAGTCCTAAAAGCTAGGTATTGCAAAGCTTGCTGGGACCATTTGTTCTACATTGGTACATTGAAAGGGAGAGGTTTTGATTGTAAACCGCGCAGCTACGCGCTGGGGCTGGTTACGTACGCAGTGTTACTCTCCAGTCTCTCTGAAGGACTCAAGACACAGAAAGTTTAGAAACAAACAAGTCTAGTGAGACATACTGACCCAGGCTGATAGTCTGGCCTTGCTCTCAGTATATCTATATCTATAAGCTTCTTCTGCTAAATGCATCACATTTCCATAATAGTGTGTATGGAGGGCTGAGTGAAGTCCCAAACTTCTAAAATGTAACTACTACTACAATGGAAAGCTGACTATGGACATCTTTAATTATAAAAGCCTGATTATGGACGGCTGATCCATCTATTACTCTGCAAGTGTTTTACTCTGTGAGTCCTCCAGAATACCCTATAGGTCACACATGGGTATGAACCTCAGGATTATTATATTTTATGCAGGGCTGGGGTGATATACTGGATTCTGGTGACACTAACCTATCTATCTGCAGGCCTGGAATGATATTCTGGTGACACTAACCTATCTATCTGAAGGGCTGGGGTGATATGCTGGGTCTGGTGACACTAACCTATCTATCTGGAGGGCTGGGGTGATCTGCTGGTTCTGGTGACACTAACCTATCTATCTGCAGGGCTGGGGTGATATGCTGGTTCTGAAGACTCTAGCCTATCTTCAGGGCTGGGGTGATATGCTGGGTTCTGGAGGCTTTAAATCCCTGGTTACTAGTTATGCTGAGCCACATTGGGTTGGTGGAATTGCAATTCCTCACCATTCGACAGGGCAAACGCTCTGCCAAGATGTATTGCTCAGAATTTCGCAAATACTGTATATAAAGTCCATTAAAACACTAGGCGGAGGGGGGCATGGTGTGTCCCCTACTGAGGCCAACTCAGGATGAAAACAATGGCCAAAGGGGGTTTGGGTTGTTAAGGATACAGGGACAGATGATCACCTAGGGGAGGATCAACACCAATACATGGAATAAAATAAGTATGTACATTTAATGTCCATCGGTGCATCATCCACAAGGATAAAAGAGGCAGGTGCCGAGGGGTGTAATGTGTAGAAAGAGGAGACTCATATTGAGGAGTCCTATAAGGCGCCTGGGCCTGAAGGTGTTCAGTTCACCTCAGTAACAGAGGGTATTAGCCGTCTGCGGCAAGAAGTCATCTGGTCAGGTGGAAGAGGTGACTCCTTCCTTGGTGGTCGTTAAGGCAGTGAAGGGGGGAACGGCCAATCCAAGATGTCCACTGGAGGTAGACCTAGTGGGTCCAGGAGGTCTGAGAGGTCCACTGGTGACCTGAGGCAGTAGGTAGAGGAGCCTCTTCTGATCTGTAGTTGAATGGGGTAGCCCCAGGAGTAAGGAATGCTTTTGTCATGGAGCAGAGTGAGGAGTGGGCGCAAGGCCCAACGCTTCGCCAATGTCATCGGAACCCAAGCAGTTCCAGTCTCTGATTGTCAGGAGATATCCAAATTAATTTAATTAGCCCTCTAAGAATAATCACAAGCACAACGTGTTCTGTATGATAATTCTCTCTTTTTTTATTGAGGCAGTGCTCAAGATTATAAAGTAAAATAATGGCTTTATGCCAGCTTAGACATCACAAGATACATCATATAAAATTTGTAATACAATTGGTTAAGGATAAGTGGGCGTTCTACATGACTAGCACGTGGCTAGCACATGGACTTCCGGTATACATAGTCTTAGATGTGTAATGGCCTGTAAGAAAATGCCCTTCTGATCTTACAAAAAGCAGATACATTGGATATTGTCCTACCTATAAATAGTAGGAATATAATAACTATAGGCTGGTTATTTATAGAATTTGTGATCTGTTTTGCTGAAGGAGAAAATCCAGTAAATATATCCCCCAATGATGTGCAGTGAGATCCTGATGTCTGAGGCTAAATGTATCAATCGTCCTTGGCTTATAACCGCTTATTGCTTTACTGTTTGTATTGTAGCCCTGTATTGTTCTATTGGATATACACTTCCTCAGTGGGGGTCGCAGTCACTTATGTCTCCTTACAGGCAGTACATTTCTCTACAATACATATGATCAGTCTGTATATTGCATAGAAGCAGAACAGGACTATGGGTGCAGATTGATCCAACAGTCTTTTAGGTTTTCTTCTCAGGATTCATATCCTTTATCAGGACCTGGTGGTGTTTATTGTCCCATTTGTCTTTAAGAACGTCATCCAATGGGGTCATCACCATAACAACAAGGTTTTCCTTGTAATTTTACAGCTGTCCAAGTTGTGACCAGGACCTGGAAGGGACCGCCGAATCGAGGCCCTTCTCACGTGTCTCTTTATCCCCATCCAATCTTTGGGTTGTAGCTTATAGGTTCCTTCCACTAACTCAGGAACTGGAATGAAGGAGAAAACTCGAGAGTGTACATTAGGCACACGTTTTTGGCAATCCATCACATAGTCAGTCAGCACACCATACTACATCTGGAACAATTGTGAAATATACAATCCAAATACTCTAGGGGCCGAGGCCAATCCTTCTGTCAGGAGTCAGGAGTGTACCTTACAGAAAGACAAATACAAGTGACAATACTCTCCACTACTCTGAGGACAGTACAGGCCGGTCCCTACGGCCTCCATGATTATTTCTCTCATTACCTGTCCTGTATAGTGAGCTCCATTATCACTTTGATGGTCTCGGGGATCCCATACCTGCACACTACTTCTTCCAGCAGTTTATCTGCAGTTCCTTTTGCGGTGGCTTTCAATACACACAAGCACGTACTCATACCTTCCCACCTCTGGTAACTGTATATAGTTAACCTGCAATCTCTGGAACAGGTACAAGGGCTTCGGGGTGTTTCTGAGAAACCTTTCACCTTCTGGCCTACATTGTGTGTGACACATGTTATGCAGGCTTTCACGTATCTGACTGCAGTGATGCTATATCCTGCAGCTCCCCATCATCTGCTCACCAGGTCACACATGGCTACTTCCGAGTGATGCACTTGAGCTGCTTGCGCCATCATTGGGAACAATGCTCTCGGTAACATACTCGCTTACCGCTGGCCATCAGGACTAGAGATGAGCGAATCGAAGCTGCAGCAGTGGAATTCGATCCGAATTTGAAGAAATATTCGATTTGCATGGAATCCGGATTTTCTGACCCTTCGTGGTAACGAATATTTAATAAGGACCTTTGTGACATCAGACGGTCACATGATGTTCTCTAGTGATGTGATTGGGTAGGCGTGTCTTTACTTGTTAGCAGATCCTTCCACATGAATAAAAATTGTCCGTGCTGGAGAGAGATTTAAAACCTTGGATGCCGCGGTCAAGGGCTTCCGCCATTTTTCTACCCAGCTTGGCTTTCTGCAGCAAGCAATTTTTTTTTTTTTTTTACGTGATTACCCGCGATTTAATTCGGATCGAATAGAATCGTATCGGAAAATTCGGCGATGAAAATTTTTGAAAACTTCGCTCATCTCATGGGTTAATGATTACGATATAAATCTTAAAAAAAGTATGTCAGTGCGGGCAGGGCTGGTTTTAGACAAAGTGTGGCACTGAGCAAAACTAAAAGCGGGGCCCCAAATCCTGACATATCAACAACACCGTCATATTTAAAAATTTCAGAAGTCTGTGCTGCACTTCCAGAGGGATTGATATAGTCTTAAAAGATTAGGAAAAAATAAATAAATTTGTAAACATATATATAGTTGTGAAACCACCATGTGCTATGTGTGCACCGCGGTGTGTGTACCACTATGTGGCACGTTATGTGTGTACCGTTATTTGTGTACCGCTATGTGTGTACCACTATGTGTGTACCACTGTGTGTCCCTATGTGTGTACCGCTATGTGTGTCGCTGTGTGTACCACTATGTGTGTGATGCTATGTGTGTACCGCTATGTGTGTACCGCTGTGTGTACCGCTGTGTGTGTACCGCTGTGTGTGTACCGCTATGTGTGTGATGCTATGTGTGTACCGCTATGTGTGTGCCGCTATGTGTGTGATGCTATGTGTGTACCGCTGTGTGTGTACCGCTGTGTGTGTACCGCTGTGTGTGTACCGCTATGTGTGTCCGCTGTGTGTGATGCTATGTGTGTACCGCAACGTGTGTGCCGCAACATGTGTACCGCTGTGTGTGTACCGCTATGTGTGTACCGCTATGTGTGTGCCGCTATGTGTGACCGCTATGTGTGTACCGCTGTGTGTGTACCGCTATATGTGTACCACTATGTGTGTGCCGCTATGTGTGTACCGCTGTGTGTGTACCGCTGTGTGTGTACCGCTGTGTGTGTACCGCTATGTGTGTACCGCTGTGTGTGTACCGCTATGTGTGTACCGCTGTGTGTGTACCGCGGAACACGGTGAGAATAATGTTCTTTGATTTCTCCAGTGCTTTTAACACCATACAGCCCAGGTTATTGAGGGACAAGCTGGGCCTTGCTGGAGTGGACCACCACCTCTCCAACTGGATCCTAGACTACCTCACAAATCGACCTCAATACGTGAGAGCCCAAGACTGTGTGTCAGGTACAGTGATCTGTAATACGGGGGCACCTCAGGGTACAGTTCTTGCCCCATTCCTCTTCACACTGTACACTGCAGATTTTAGGTGCAACTCATCTAGCTGCTACCTACAGAAGTATTCTGACGACTCTGCAATAGTGGGTCTCATCACAGATGATGCTGACAGGGAGTACAGAGAACTGAACCAGGATTTTGTGGACTGGTGCCACCAGAACCACCTGAAGATTAACGCGGGGAAGACCAAGGAGATGGTGGTGGACTTCCGTAAAGGCAGAAGCCCTCCTAAACCAGTGGACATCCTGGGGACGGACATCGAGATTGTGAACACCTATAAGTACCTGGGTTTACTCCTTAATAATAAGCTGGACTGGGCAGATCATATGGAGGCCCTGTACAGGAAGGGCCACAGCAGGCTCTACCTGCTTAGGAAGCTGAGAGCCTTTGGAATCCGGGGGGCACTTCTTAGTACTTTCTTCAACTCAGTAGTGGCATCAGCCATCTTCTTTGGAGTGGCCTGCTGGGGGGAGCAGTATATCAACCAGGGACAGAAATAAACTTGACAAGCTGATTAGAAGGGCCAGCTCTGTCCTGGGGAGCCCACTGGACCCAGTGCAGGTGGTGGGTGACAGAAGGATACTGTCCGTGGTGAGCTCCATGCAGAAGAAGAAGTCCCATCCCATGCATGAGACTGTGATCGCGCTGAGCAGTACTGTCAGTGACCGACTGCTCCACCCTAGGTGTGAGAAGGAGCGCTATCGGAAGTCTTTCCTCCCCACCGCGGTTAGGCTGTACAACCAACAGCGACCTAAGCGGAGATCATTACACACAGAGAACTGAAACATCTCTCTGCCTGTTAAATCCCCCCCCCCCTGCTACGCCCTATCTGTCTGTCTGCTGTCAATGCAATGCCTCTTACCTTGGAACATTCCTGTACATGTTGTATTTGTATTTGTATCTGCTTATCTTTGCTGCTGTAACACACTGAATTTCCCCATTGTGGGACTATTAAAGGACTATTATTATGTGTGTACCGCTGTGTGTGTACCACTATGTGTGTGCCACTATGTGTGTACCGCTATGTGTGTACCGCTGTGTGTGTACCGCTGTGTGTGTGCCGCTATACTGGGGAGAATTATTACCACTGTACAGAAAATTACCAAAGAAAACACATCATATAAAGACCACTAATATCTCTATACTAGGCCCAGATAGTGTACTATCTTGACACGGCGACTACCTCCATGAAGTACTCGTGCACTGCACATACTTCTATCCAAACAAGCATCAGATCCAGTAAAAGGGTTTTTCCAGCCCATTTCTTATCCTGATAATCTATCCACAGGACGGCTCATCGGTATGTCAGTATGTAATCTGTCAGGGTTCGACACCCCAACTTCACACATATCAGCAGTTCTAGCAGCTTCCAGGTGCTGCACTGCTCCTATTCAAGCAATAGGAGTGGCGCTGCAATTACCCAGAACCACCACTATACAGTGGATGGCGCTGCTGTACTCCTTGGATAGTAGTGGTGCTGCATCCTGTCCACTAGCAGCTTTCAGCACATGGAGGCCGCTAGTCTTACCCCAACAGATCACATACTGATGTCCTATCCTGTGGACAGGTCATCAGTATCAAAAATCAGTTTACGACTGGAAAACCCCTTTAAAATAGTGATGTCATATAATACCCTTTTCTGCCCCCAGTAATAACAACCGCCTTTTTGCCCATATGTAATACAGATGACCACCTTTGTATGAGTTATTATAGCGCCCCCTTATAAATCAGTCCCCCTTACTAATAATAGTACCTCCTTATATATAATACCCCCCCTTTATCAGTAATAGTTTCCCCTTATAAGTAATAGTTCCTTCTTATAAATAGCCCCCCTTATATATCATAGTTCCCTCCACCTTCTCATTCATAGGTCCCCCTTATTAATAATAGTTCTCCCCCGGCCTTATTATTAATAGTTCTCCTTATAAGTAATAGTTCCTCCAGCCTTACTAATATAAGGCTCTCTTATTAATAATAATCTACCTCTGACCTTATTAATAATAATAGTTCCTCCAAATAAATATAGAATTATATATATATAGTAACGGGATTAGCTCAGGGATCGTCGTCTCAGATAGACGAGCACTTTCTGGCACAGCAATTAGAGTCCAGCCAAGTATGGGGCAACTGGCCGCAACCAGTTTTATTAGTGTTTTAAGGAAAACAAAACTATACAAAATAAAATCCTAGCCCTCCGGCTACTGCCTATAACACAGGTACCCAACTACTGAGCGATGGGCCTACTGCACAGCTCCCTAAACACAATATTCAGCAGTGAGAGAGCCGTATACCTGTGTGCTGTCTGCCCTTATATATGCACACTTCAGGAAACAAGGCATTAACCCCATTCATCCCAAAATCCGAAGTGTCTGAATGGAGTGGACACACCCAACTCTCCCTACTCCAGCAGCCAGACCTGTTACCAGGGTTTCGGTAAAACCCTCCAGCAAGGAACACAACTTTCTTTTCCCAGGTGCTTTTAGAAGGAATATGACAGGAACCTAGGAGAAATATATACTCCTTCTACCACTTTGCCTCTGGTCCTGTCACATATCCTCCCCCCATTTCGACCTCAGGGCCGGAACACTCTGTGTACTCAAACAATATGTCCTAGACAGGGCATCTGCATTTCCAAGCTGACAGCCCGGTCTATGCCCAACCGTAAAGTTAAAGTCCTGTAAGGACATAAACCATCTGGTCACTCGCCTGTTTTTCTCTCGGTTTTGAGACATTCACTTAAGTGGGGCCTGGTCTGTAAGGCGTGTGAATGTTCTCCCTATCAGATAATACCTGAGAGCTTCTAATGCCCACTTGATCGCCAGGCATTCCTTCTCGACAATGACATATCTCTTCTCATGCTCATTCAGCTTCTTACTCAGGTAAACTACAGGATGCTCTTCCCCTCCCCTGACTTGTGACATCACCGCTCCTATGGCGACATCAGAGGCATCAGTCTGCACAATAAACTGTTTTGGAAGTCGGGTGTTATCAACACCAGCTGGGAACAAAGAGCTTTCTTCAGTCTGTGGAAGGCCTGCTCGGCTTCAGCAGTCCATTTGACCATGACTGAATCCTTACATTTTGTAAGGTCAGACAAGGGGGCAGCAATACTGGCAAAGTTTTCAATAAACCACCTATAGTACCCAGTTAGGCCCAAAAATGCCCTGACCTGTTTCTTGTTTACTGTCCTAGGCCAGTTCTGAATGGCCTCAATCTTGTTTATTTGAGGCTTAATAAGGCCTTGTCCAATTGTGTACCCCAAGTACTTTGCCTCTTCTTGCCCAATGGTACATTTTTTGAGATTTTCTGTCAAACCCACTTCCCTAATAGAATCCAGGACAGCTTGAACTCTGGGTAGATGACTTTCCCAATCTGGGCTATGTATTATTACATCGTCCAGATAGTCAGCTGCATATTATCGATGGGGTTTTAAAATTCTGTCCATCAGCCTTTGGAACGTGGCTGGAGCCCCATGCAGACCAAAGGGAAGAACTACGTACTGAAAATGACCATCTGGGGTGCTAAAGGCAATTTTCTCTTTGGCCTCCTCTGTTAATGGCACTTGCCAGTAGCCCTTCGTCAAATCCAAAGTAGTGAAATATCAGCCATTACCCAACCTATCAATGAGCTCATCCACTCGAGGGATTGGATAAACATCAAATTTTGACACTGCATTCAACTTTCTGAAGTCAATACAAAATCGTATGGTGCCATCTGGTTTTGGTATTAGCACTATAGGACTAGACCAATCACTATGTGACTCCTCGATAACCCCTAGATTAAGCATCATTTGCACTTCTTCTGCAATAGCTTTGTGCCTCGCCTCAGGAACCCTGTATAGCTTTTGGTTCACTCTGACACCCGGTTCTGTTATGATGTTGATAAGGTCATGACACCCTTTGTGGTCCTGATGACAAGGTACCCCAGGTATCTGTCGTTGTCCTAATTGATATGAGCTAAGTGCTAGCGGCGAGAGATAGACACCAGACACAGAGCTTGTATGAACCCTCTTTCTTAGCCGAATACAGGGACGCACACTGAAACTTTATTAAGACAGCATAAGTTCATATAGCAGCAAATATAGGAAAGGGTTAACATAGCAACGTAAGTCCTCATGTTCTATCCTAATTGGTGTAGTATATCTTGAATGCATAGATAACAGATATAAGCAGTTCCGTATATGGTCAGCCATCTCCTATGTTGCACTGTGATCCAGGGAGGTGTCTTCTGGCAGCAAGTCAAGCACATGTCTTCTTGGACACAAAAGATTCTCACTTTGGTATGCAGACACTATTTGGTAGTGTAACATTACATCACACTCAGTTTCAAGCATAAACAACCACATCTAATATTTAACTTTAAGGATAACAATGTTTTGTTTTTTTTTTTACACACAGTACACCTTAAGCAGATATGAAAATATAAAACAGATATAAAAGTATAAAATTATAAAAAGTTCATTATGATCCTTCACAATGTCATGTTTGATCAGGTGGGTTCAGCCTGGCAGTTCAGAGAATACATCACTGTTGTGCTGCACAAAGTCTTTATCTTGTGAGTTTGTGAACCAGCCAAAGTTTCTGGAATGTTAACCTGAGGTATCCCAGAGACACCATACCCTTTAAATGTATTGTTGACCGCTAACAACACCTCGCGGTCCTTCCAAGCTTTGATTAAGTTTACTTGATAGATTTGGTAAGGCTTCCATTTACCTGGCTGATGTACTCTCTAATTTACATCGGCAACCTTCTCCACAATTTCATATGGCCCTTGCCATTTAGCCAAGAATTTGCTTTCTACTGTAGGAACAAGTACCAAAACCCTGTCACCAGGGTTGAAGTTCCTTACTTTAGCGGACCTGTTATAAACCCGGGACTGATTCTCCTGAGCTTGCTGTAAGTGTTCCTTTACAATAGGGATCACTTTTTCAATTCTATCATGTGGGCAATATGGTCAATCACACTTCTGCATGGGGTAGGTCTCTTTATCAATATCCAAAAGACCATGGGGATGTCGACTATACACTAGTTCAAAAGGAGAAACCCCTGTAGAGGCCTGAGGTACTTCCCTTACAGCAGACATCAGATAGGGTAAGAGTTAATCCCAGTCTGTCTCATCCTGCGCCACCACTTATTTAAGCATCCCTTTTATGGTTTTGTTGAACCTTTCGACCAACCCGTCATTCTGAGGATGGTAAACTGATGTACGTAAATGCGTTATCTTCAACAGTTTACACAACTCTTTTGTGACCTTGGACATAAAGGGTGTCCCCTGATCTGTAAGTATTTCTTTAGGTAACCCTATTCTGGAAAACATAAGATACAGTTCTTTTGCTATGTTTTTTGCTGAAACTTTCCTTAAAGGGTTTGCTTCTGGGTGGTGGGTAGCATAATCCACAACAACCAGAATATGCTGGTGACCTCTAGCAGACTTAACAAGAGGTCCTACCAGATCCATTGCAATCCTCTCAAAGGGAGTTTCAATAATCGGCAGAGGCACTAAAGGGCTCCTAAAGTTTGACACCGGGTTGTGCAACTGACATAGTGGACAGGACTCACAGTATTCTTTCACCTCTTTATGTATACCTGGCCAGTAAAATCTTTGCAGGATGAGATCTTTTGTTTTTTCATAGGCCAAATGTCCCCCTAACACGGGAGTGAGCAAGATCCATCACCCTTCGGCGATGTGATTTAGGGACTACAAGTTGCTCTACAACCCGTCCACCAACCACATTGACTCTATACAATAATTCATTTTCTATTGCAAAATGTGGGAATATTTTCTCTGCACCAGATTCTTGGGCTACCCCATCTATCACTTTGATATTTTCCCGAGAAGGGGCTAATGTAGGGTCCTTGAGTTGAGCAGTCCCAAAGTTATCACTGGAGACTGGCAAATCAGAGAGACCAATTTCAGGAGTGTCTTCTTCGACATCCCCTGCAAAAACCTCTACAGGAAAGGTCTCATTCTCACCCAGAGATACACCTACGGTTTGTACCTGGTCAGGTTCTCCCAAGGGAATTGGATCAATAACAGATACATTTACACATTTCTCCATCATTTCCCACAACTGCCAAAACAAAGGCAAGTCACATCCTAGAATGACATTATGCAGTAAAGTCTTTACAACTTCAACTTCATGAGTAATTTTTCCACATGGAGTCTCAAAAGACAATATGGCAGTGGGGTAATCGTTTGTATGTCCATGTATGCAAATGACTCCCATCTGCCTGTGTTGTAATTTCCTGGTGTCAACCAGACTGGCATTCACAAGAGTCACTAGACTACCAGAGTCCAACAAAGCATTAGAAGAGCGTCCTTCAACAGTCACAATACAAGTTTATCTCTCTATGCTTTGAGAGAGCGAGGCAGAGTAGGCAGGACTAGCAAACAGGGACATCCTCAGCCCAACATCACACTGCATAGGCTCCTCCACCAGTGGACAATTGGCAGCAACATGGCCCAGTCCGTGACAACGCCAGCAAGTAATGTTCAAAGGCACTTTTGGGGCGAATTGGCCTAGAGTTCCTGGTTAATAGTTCTCAGCCAGTTCCTACTCTACGTACCTCCTTCATCCCCTTTATATTAGGAACAGTCTTACCTTTTTCAGGTTCAGGTATCTACTTCTGGTTCCTTGGGCCTGGCCGAGCAGAAGAATGGTCTTGAAGATATTCCTCCATATTCAGATAACACTCTACCAGGGCAACTAGCTGGTTCACATCCTTCAACTCTGTTTGTCCTACACAGCGCTATATCTGTACTGGCAAGGCTCAAACAAATCGTCCAGGATGACTCTTTCCACCACCTGAGCAGCGATAGAAAATTCTGGCTGTAACCACTTTTTAGCCAGGTGAAATAGGTTGTACATTTGTGACCTCACAGGTTTACCCATCTGGAACTTCCAGATGTACCCACTGGGCTCTGACAGCAGGGGTAACACCTAAGCGAGCAAGGATTTCCGCCTTCAGTTTGTGGTACTGTATGGCATCTTGCTCACTTAACTCAAAGTAGACTTTCTGGAACTCTCCACTGAGAAATGGAGCAACTGTATCCACCCACTGGTCAGCTGGAAGTGTTTCCCTCTCAGCGGCTCTTTCAAAAATGGTGAGGAATGCTTCCATATCATCCTCTGGGGTCATCTTTTGTAGAGATGCTTGTACTTACCTTCCAGGAGTGACACTTTGCGCTTGGACTTGAGGCCTTTCTGCCAGCAACTTTATCTGCTCCAGCAGACTTTTATTAATCCCCTGCTGTTTTCTGAAGGCCGTTTGTGTGGACTCTATGAGCAGACGGTTGGTCTCATTTTGGTTGGCATTAGTCTCTCGCTGGTTAACATTTGCTTGTTGCAGCTGAATATTAGCCTGGATCAGCTGTTTAACCACCTCCTCCATGCTTGCAGGGTCTGGTTTTGCAGGAGCCACAGACTTAACGCACGACATACAACTTGCTGGATTTTTGTGTCCGCATCCTCCACCATTAACGGAGGATTAACGGCATTTAGCACAGCAATTAGAGTCCAGTCCAGTCAAGTATGGTGCAACTGGCCGCAACCAGTTTTATTAGTGGTTTAAGGAAAACAAAACAATACAAAATAAAATCCTAGCCATCCGGGTACTACCTATAATACAGGTACCTAATTACTGAGAGCTGGGCCTACTGCACAGCTCCCTAAACACAATTCACAGCAGTTTAAACTCACAGTGGTTTCCCAGGAGCAGAGACAGCCAAATACCTGTGCGCTGTCTGCCTTTATAGAGGTATACTTCAGGAAACAAGGCATTAACCCCATTCATCCCAAAACCTAAAAGTGGCTTAATGGAGTGGAGACACACCCATTTCTCCATACTCCAGCAGCCAGACATTTTACCAGTGTTTTGGTAAAACCCTCCAGCAAAGCAAGGAACACAACTTTCTTATTGCAAGCTTTCCCAGGTGCTTTTAGAAGAAGGCATATGACAGGAACCTGGGAGAAATGTAGACTCCTACCACTTTGCCCCTGGTCCTGTCACAATATATATATATATATACTATATATATAGTACCCCTTATTATAGTAGCGCCCAACCTCCTTATTATATCCTCCCCCCAGTAGCTCCCCAACTGGCCTTATTATTAATAGTTCCTACTTATAAATCCCCCCCCCTCAGTATAATAGTTCCCCTAGCCTTATTAACAATAGGAGCCTCCTTATAAATAGCCCCTTTATTCCCCCCCCCCCCCGGGGGGGGGGGTGTCCCCCCCTCCGGCCCAAAGCGTGTGTGCTGTGTTCCGTGGTCAGTGAAAGACCTGGAGGTGAGGAAACCTGGGTAAAGCTATGTGTATGAGACCTTGGTAACAGTGTCATCCACAGCACCCTGCTCCTTATAAAGATGACCTACAGCAGTGAAGAAAATGACCGTGGTAAGGAAACATGGAGGCAGCTGGTGCATGGGCTGACAATGCATAACAGTCCCTATTTCCCCCCCCCCCCCCCCCCCCCCCCCCCCCCCCCCCCCCCCCCCCCCCCGGCGGGGGGGGGGGGGGGGGGGGGGGGGGAAGGGAGGGGGGGGGGGGGGCTTCTCCCCCCGGGGCGGCGCGGCGCCCGCCCCAACAAAAAAGAGGGGGGGGGGGGGGGGGGGGGGGGGGGGAAAAAAAAAAAAAAATTTTTTTTTTTTTTTCCCCCCCCCCGGGCCCCCCCACCACCCCCCCCCCCAGTTTAAAAAATGGGGGGGGGGGGGCCCCAAAGGGGCACAAAACCCTGTGAGGGGGCCCCTGTGGGGCATAATAGTGTGTGCGGGGCCACTATGAGGCATAATACTGTGTGCAGGGGCCCCTATGGAGAATAATAGTGTGGAATGCGGATTGTGCAGGGGGAGGGATTCACCTTGGAGACCAGCCATTCCTAGATACACCACTGGCAGTCCAGTATAGGTACAGTCTATTTATGGCTGTTTTGTTATGGAAACCTGGTAAATGAAATGTGAACTTACATTGGCTAATACACGTCATATGACTGAATATTTAAGGACCTGCGAACGGCTATTGACTCATACAGGACATAAATAGCTTGGTTGCTATGGAAACCTGGTGTAAAGCTGTGTGTATGTCAAGACTGAAGCCTGCGATTTTCCATTGGTCCATAAGTGTCATGTGATCATGTGCATCTCAGTTTGGATATCAGTGAAAAACCTACGATCGGTTGTTATGGAAAACCTGGAATAAAGCTGTGTGTATGTGACCTTGTGTAACAGTGTCATCCTCAGCTTCCTGCCCCTTTAAAGCTGAACTACAGCAGTGAAGAAAAATGGCTGAGTTGTTATTGAAACCTGGAGTGCAGCTGTGTGCATGTGGCTGACAATGCTTTGTCAGATTGGAGACGGGCTTGGGTCTGCTGGCGAGTTTCAGCAGCTCGCTGTTGTCTGTAACATACCTTATCAGATTGGAGACAGGCTTGGGTCTGCTGAGAGTTTTCATTAGCTCGAGCAGCAGCCATGTGTTTTGCTGCAGGGGACATGAGTAGTTTAAAAAATGTTTCAATTTATAGGAATGCTGAAATCCAGTATGGCAGTCCAGTCAGTGGCGTAAATACCGGTTTAGCAGTGGTAGCAGCTGCCACAGGGACCGGGACATTAGGGGACCCGGCGGGCCTCTGATGTTTTTCTTTTTTAACACCAGCAGGTAACGGGCCCTATTTACTTACCGATCCCCACTCCTGCTCACGGCCGCCTGCACTTCACCTTCTGCAGAGGCGGCTGTGAGCAGGAGCGGGGATTGGTAAGTAAGGCCTGTGGGCCGTGAACCCCACAAACACTGCTATCATTATACTCTGGGGTCTTTTCAGCAGGCTTCGGGCCTCCTTGGTGGCGTCCCAGATGTCGGTGGGCCAGTCCGACGTCATTATGCGTTGCGAAACATGCCTGGCTCACGTGACATCTGGTCCAACATTGAAGAAGTAGCGGGAAGTGCGCATAATACTATATGAAGGAGCCACTATGATACTGTGTGCAGGGGCCACTATGGGGCAGAATACTGTGTGCAAGGGCCACTATGGGGCCTAATAGTGTATGCAGGGGCCACTATGGGGCATAATAGTGTGTGCAGAAATGCAGTTTGTGCGTGGGGGGGTTGCCGGGGGGGGTCCGATGTCAAATGTTCGCCTTGGGGCCCTGCCATTGCTAGTTACGCCACTGAGTCCAGTATAGGTACAGTCTATTTATGGCTGTGTTGTTATGGAAACCTGGTAAATAAAATGTGAACTTATATTGGCTGATACAGGTGATATGACTGAATATTTAAGGTCCTGTGAACTGCTATTCACTAATACAGGTCATACATAGCTTGGTTGCTATGGAAACCTGTGTGCCTGAGGAGAGTAAGCGCCTGCGAGCTGTTATTAGCTGATAAGGGACATGTGACCGTGTGTATGGCAGTTGGAATATGAGTGAAAGACTTGCAGGCTTGTATAGACTAATGCTGGTCATTTTTTGGGAATACTGTACCTCAGGAACAGTACGTCCAAGAGAGCTGAGACCCAGTCTATAATATTCCCGGACACCTGATGTACATGTGTGCCAAATTTGGTGAGGATCGGACAGTCGTTGGGTCACGCATAAAGAACAGACAGACAGACAGAAACTCATTTTTATATATATAAGAGACTAGAGGAAGGACCCGGCTTCGCACGGGTATATTTCATTTTTTGTTTGTGTAGTGACCCCATAAGAATTAGCCAGTTTTGCACTTGACATCCAATATGTCAGTCCAGTATAGGTATAGTCTATTTATGGCTGTGTTGCTATAGAAACCTGGTAAATGAAATGTGAACTTACATTGGCTAATACACGTCATATGACTGAATATTTAAAGACCTGCGAACTGCTATTGACTCATACAGGACATAAATAGCTTGGTTGCTATGGAAACCTGGTGTAAAGCTGTGTGTATGTCAAGACTGAACCTGCGATTTTCCATTGGTTCATAAGTGTCATGTCTCAGTTTGGATATCAGTGAAAAACCTGCGATCGGTTGTTATGGAAAACCTGGAGTAAAGCTGTGTGTATGTGACCTTGTGTAACAGTGTCATCCACAGCGCCCTGCCCCTTTAAAGCTGACCTACAGCAGTGAAGAAAAATGGCTGGGTTGTTATTGAAACCTGGAGTGCAGCTGTGTGCATGTGGCTGACAATGCTTTGTCAGATTGGAGACGGGCTTGGGTCTGCTGGGGAGTTTCAGCAGCTCGCTGTTGTCTGTAACATACCTTATCAGATTGGAGACAGGCTTGGGTCTGCTGAGAGTTTTCATTAGCTCGAGCAGCAGCCATGCGTTTTGCTGCAGGGGGCATGAGTAGTTTAAAAAACGTTTCAATTTATAAGAATGCTGAACTCCAGTATGGCAGTCCAGTCAGTGGCGTAAATACCGGTTTAGCAGTGGTAGCAGCTGCCACAGAGCTCGGGACATTAGGGGACCCGGCGGGCCTCTGATGTTTTTTTTTTTTTTAACACCAGCAGGTAACGGGCCCTATTTACTTACCGATCCCCACTCCTGCTCACGGCCGCCTGCACTTCACCTTCTGCAGAGGCGGCTGTGAGCAGGAGCGGGGATTGGTAAGTAAGGCCTGTGGGCCGTGAACCCCACAAACACTGCTATCATTATACTCTGGGGTTTTTTCAGCAGGCTTCGGGCCTCCTTGGTGGCATCCCAGATGTCAGTGGGCCAGTCCGACGTCATTATGCGTTGAGATACATGCCTGGCTCACATGACATCTGGTCCAACATTGAAGAAGTAGCGGGAAGTGCGCATAATACTATATGAAGGAGCCACTATGATACTGTGTGCAAGGGCCACTATGGGGCCTAATAGTGTATGCAGGGGCCACTATGGGGCATAATAGTGTATGCAGAAATGCAGTTTGTGCGTGGGGGGGTTGCCGGGGGGGGGGGGTCCCATGTCAAATGTTCGCCTTAGGGCCCTGCCATTGCTAGTTACGCCACTGAGTCCAGTATAGGTACAGTCTATTTATGGCTGTGTTGTTATGGAAACCTGGCAAATTAAATGTGAACTTATATTGGCTGATACACGTGATATGACTGAATATTTAAGGTCCTGTGAACTGCTATTCACTAATACAGGTCATACATAGCTTGGATGCTATGGAAACCTGTGTGCCTGAGGAGAGTAAGCGCCTGCGAGCTGTTATTGGCTGATAAGGGACATGTGACCGTGTGTATGGCAGTTGGAATATGAGTGAAAGACTTGCAGGCTTGTATAGACTAATGCTGGTCATGTTTTGGGAATACTGTACCTCAGGAACGGTACGTCCAAGAGAGCTGAGACCCAGTCTATAATATTCCCGGACACCTGATGTACATGTATGCCAAATTTGGTGAGGATCGGTCCAGTTGTTTGGTCGCGCATAAAGAACAGACAGACAGACAGACAGACAGGAACTCATTTTTATATATATAAGAGATTTTAAACTTTTGTAAAAAATAAAAAAACTGAAAAGTGGGGCGTGCAATATTATTCGGCCCCTTTACTTTCAGTGCAGCAAACTCACTCCAGAAGTTCAGTGAGGATCTCTGAATGATCCAATGTTTTCCTAAATGACTGATGATGATAAATATAATCCACCTGTGTGTAATCAAGTCTCCGTATAAATGCACCTTCTCTGTGATATTCTCAGGGTTCTGTATAAAGCGCAGAGAGCATCATGAAGACCAAGGAACACACCAGGCAGGTCCATGATACTGTTGTGGAGAAGTTTAAAGCCGGATTTGGATACAAAAAGATTTCCCAAACTTTAAACATCCCAAGGAGCACTGTGCAAGCGATTATATCGAAATGGAAGGAGTATCAGACCACTGCAAATCTACCAAGACCCGGCCGTCCCTCTAAACTTTCATCTCAAACAAGGAGAAGACTAATCAGAGATGCAGCCAAGAGGCCCATGATCACTCTGGATGAACTGCAGAGATCTACAGCTGAGGTGGGAGAGGACAACAATCAGTCGTACACTGCACAAATCTGGCCTTTATGGAAGAGTGGCAAGAAGAAAGCCATTTCTCAAAGATATCCATAAAAAGTCTGGTTTAAAGTTTGCCACAAGCCACCTGGGAGACACACCAAACATGTGGAAGAAGGTGCTCTGGTCAGATGAAACCAAAATCCAACTTTTTGGCCACAATGCAAAACGATATGTTTGTCGTAAAAGCAACACAGCTCATCACCCTGAACCCACCATCCCCACTGTCACACATGGTGGTGGCAGCATCATGGTTTGGGCCTGCTTTTATTCAGCAGGGACAGGGAAGATGGTTAAAATTGATGGGAAGATGGATGGAGCCAAACACAGGACCATTCTGGAAGAAAATCTGTTGGAGTCTGGAAAAGACCTGAGACTGGGACGGAGATTTATCTTCCAACAAGACAATAATCCCAAACATAAAGCAAACTCTACAATGGAATGGTTCACAAATAAACGTATCCAGGTGTTAGAATGGCCAAGTCAAAGTCCAGACCTGAATCCAATCGAGAATCTGTGGAAAGAGCTGAAAACTGCTGTTCACAAACGCTCTCCATCCAACCTCACTGAGCTCCAGCTGTTTTCCAAGGAAGAATGGGCAAGAATTTCAGTCTCTCGATGTGCAAAACTGATAGAGACATACCCCAAGCGACTTGCAGCTGTAATCACAGCAAAAGGTGGCGCTACAAAGTATTAACTTAAGGGGGCCGAATAATATTGCACGCCCCACTTTTCAGTTTTTTATTTTTTACAAAACTAAAAAAGACGACTCCGCTACATACACGTCACACACAGACGGCTCCACTACATACACGTCACACACAGATGGCTCTGCTACATATACGTCACACACAGACGGCACTCTCACATACACATCCATATTTCTCCATGTCCTCCCAGCTAACACTCTCGCCCCCTCCAGTCCATCTTAAACTGTGCTGCTCGCTTAATACACCTCTCCCCCTGTTCTTCATCGGCCGCCCCCCTCTGCCAATCCCTCCACTGGCTACCCGTTGCCCTGCGAATAGAGTTCAAACTACTAACACTGACATACAAAGCCATCCACAACCTGTCCCCTCCATATATCTCCGACCTAATCTCCTGCTACCTGCCCGCACGTAACCTCCGATCCTCCAAAGACCTCCTACTCCGCTCTGCTCTTATCCGCTCTTCACACAATCGTCTCCAAGACTTCTCCCGTGCATCCCCCATACTCTGGAACTCATTACCAAGACACAAGACTGACACCCACAATCTTAAGCTTCAAGAAGGCCCTTAAGACTCACCTATTCAGGAAGATCTACAACCTCCAATAACACTACTGTCACCACACCACCATCTGTACAGCCTCTACCCCCACCTTCTGTCTCTATCCCTCTTCCCTCATAGACTGTAAGCCCTTGTGGGCAGGGCCCTCTATCCCACTGTGCCAGTGATCACTGTTAGTATTATCTGTTTTGTATATCTTGTGTACCTTATGTAAATCCACAAATGTCAAGCACCATGGAATTAATATAATAATGTACAGAGCACCATGGAATTAATATAATAATGTACAGAGCACCATGGGATTAATATAATAATGTACAGAGCACCATGGGATTAATATAATAATGTACAGCACCATGGGATTAATATAATAATGTACAGAGCACCATGGGATTAATGGTGCTATATAAATAAAAAATAATAATAATAATCTGCTACATACACGTCACACACAGACAGCTCTGGAGAGAGATCTCTAATACTTAATCATGTGATTATGTGACTCCTCCCACACATGTGACATCATCACAGGTCCTTTAGCTCACTAGGATTTAGTATCTTCTGCACAGATGAAGCTATAACAGCAGGACCTGATCATGTGACGCCTTGACTCCTCCCACACCTTAGACATCATCACAGGTCTTGTGAGCTCACGGCTGCTGTACAGGAGGAGGTAAGTGCTTGCTCTCAGCCCTTCTCATACAAAGTCACTTATTTCCTGTGACTTTTGTGGATTCCAGTAATTCTAGTTGTCTCGGGTCTCGGCTGCTTTAAAGGGGTTGTTTTGGGGACTTATATTTAACTTGATTGATCCGGCAAATTCTTCATCATGGACCCAGGGGCCTTGTTCCGAGGTCACATGATCAGAAACTATCCCTGACCCCCGCTCCTCTCCTGATCTCACAGGTAATTTACCTGTGCTATGGGGCTTTACTGTAGTCAGCCATAGGGAATTCCAATCTTCTTACCATAAGACAACAGATCTACTGGTAGATTTTACACTCTGAAACTCTTTTACAACTTTAAGCGTCTTTCTATGAATCTCGGTTTTTGGTATTGGGTCGCTGATGTTTAGGGAAGATTCTTGTACCAAAGTCCTCCTCATTGTCAATGAAGCCGCATCAGTCTGTGATGGATCCTCTGACTTGGTTTCACAGACCTCCAATGTTCTCTCTATACTTGGCTGTGACCCAAAGGATTAGGAGTTTTACACTGTTTGCAGCAGTGTTGCCAGTTGGTACGGTACGTCACATGACCACTGCTACCTGTGATTCCAATGACATCATGTGCCGCACAGGTTGGAGTCATTACTGTGGCCACTGATTTCACCATGACAAGCTATTCAAGGAAGTCCTAAAAGTGGCTCCATGTTATAGTTGGGTTAAATTGTCAGGAGACTTGGATAACATAAGTAGGTATGTAAAGGAGGGGTTTGGGTAAAATGTCTTTAACCGTGAACCTCATTAACTACCTTTGTATGACTTAAGTAGCCATCTCACTGTGTTCCTGCACTGAGATATGTAAGATTTGTACTGTAACCCTTAACCCCATCCCAACATGTACCATAAAAGTACAATGGATTTTGGGACTTTAAACATAGCTGCAGGTATCGGCTCTGTCGCTCTAGACTGACTCTGTACAGCTACCTCCTAACATATTGCTCTATTGCAAAAATTACTTAATAAACTTATTGGCAATAAAAGGGTTAACTGTCCAGTATCTGTGGAACTCTGTGCAAACTGCAGCAGTCAGTCTCATAGCACAGTGCAGACATTTTCCCTCCAACACTCCTATGAGTTCCCTGACTTATCTGCCTGTAATTGATTAGATTTGTCTGAACTTTACTCCACTTGTCCTCCTTCTATTCTGTACTTCTATTGCACTGTTGCTGTTGATTTCCTGTAGACAATTGAGTATTTGCTATTGGTTATGTCCAATAGTGTCATTTGTCCACTCACAATACACTTTCACCAAAGCAGCACCTAAACAGTTCACAACCTGCGCTGTTAGAGAAATACTGTCACCCTTGGCCCGACAGCCAATAATCATCCCGTTTACAACTCTGATAAATCGCCCCCTTTACCCATAACGACAACGAGATTTTGTTCAGGCTATCACACACCTTATATACTGTGAGCACAATCCGCTCTAAGTATCACTGTATTGAAGTCCAAATTCATAAAGTTGGTGTATAAGCAATAGAATAGAGAATCGCACAGCTATTGTGTATATAGTGGGTTCTGCTTTAATGGAGGGAAAATGTAGTTTTTAATTACAGTGTGAAGAGAGAACAGGTTGGGTTACTATAATTAGCATAACATGATTGGTGGCAAAGTTGTAAAATAGTTCTGGCACATGGCTATTGGATAAGAAACAAAAGAGAGGCCACATCTCATTAAGCCATCTGGTGGGGGATGAGCTCTCTGGACAAAGGAGGAATGTAAAATGGCTACAGGCATGGCCCACATGGCCCTGGAATCCAAAATAGAGGATACAATAGCTGAGTCGTCCTCCACATATACCCACCAAGCCAGCCCACAACAAGTCACTTCCTTCCTGAGCTACACGCTGCCGACGTCAGAAGTAGGAGATGGTCATAATAATGTGACTCAACTGTTCTATTTATTACATGGGATTCCGTGTAGTGATTACATTGTCTCATCTTCTCTCCATTCAGGTTCCTACAATATAGAATCCCCTCAGTATCTTCTATATAAGAGAATATTCCTGATTGATCCATCAAGGATGGAAAGAGACAGGAACAAGATGGCGGAAAGTCTATTAAATCTCACCCTAGAGATCATCTACCAGCTTACTGGAGAGGTGAGAGATTCTGATGATGTCACATTACATCATTCTTAACTATAGTAATAACAGATGATATGACTGGAGAGGTGATGGACTCTGGACATGTATGTAGTGATATTTATTAATATGTCTCCCCATAACCAGGATTACACAGTAGTGAAGAAGACCTCTAGTGGGCACTGTCAGGCTCCTGTGTATGAAGGATATGGAGGAACCCTGAGCCCAATCCCGGGGCCTCCACCTCACCCCCTGATACAGGAGGAGATCAATGAACAGAAGATCGTAGAACTCACCAACAAGATGCTGGAGCTGCTGACTGGAGAGGTGACACTGCTGGGAATGCTGGGACATTATACAGTAACTGGAGGGGTCTGGGTGATGACTGTATCATTGTGTTGTCAGGTTCCTATAAGGTGTCAGGATGTCGCTGTCTATTTCTCCATGGAGGAGTGGGAGTATTTAGAAGGACACAAGGATCTGTACAAGGAGGTGATGATGGAGGACCACCAGCCCCTCACATCAGCAGGTAATAGACATGACTATATACACATGGACTTCCATTATTTGTATGTACAGAATGAATTCAGTCCCTGTCTGTGTTTCCTACAGGTAGATCCAGTAAGAGGACAACACCGGAGAGATGTCCCAGTCCTCTTCTTCCACAGGATGATCAGGTAGATGGAGATATTCCCTATGATGTGTAGACGGGCTGTGAAGTCCTTGTGGTCAGTCTTGGGTTATCCAGCAGTATTAGATGTTTTATACTTGTGTAATGAGAGGTGGAGATGGAGGATAAAGCTGGCCATAGACATTACATGTTGTCTGGATCTTCTCACAATCTTCTGGCTATGGAAACTTCTGTTTGGGATGATGGACAAAGAGACTACTTAAGAGATTTCTCCCCACGAGACAAGTAACACTGGATGTATGTGGTAGAATCTGATCTACTCCACTGAAATATCCTGAAGCAGGTCTAGCCATGCCGAGTATACATGTGTATGAGGTTCTTGCGGTTGTCAGTGAGACATCATCTAACATCTAGATTTGCTGCTATTTGGGTCAGATAACTCCTCCTGTCAGGTCATGTTTGGTCATTATGGTGATAAAAAAACATTTCTCCATGACTTCCCCATTTGTCTGCTGACCTTTATAATATTTGTGTTTCAGATTTTCCATCAGGATAAAAATCTGAAGGACATTAATGCTCTATCTATGGCAATATGTGAGTGGTGATGAGGAGTGTTAGGAGGACATTCCTACAGGGAACCGCCCAGGTGAGGAGTCACCACTATATAAAGCACAGAAGGGTTACTCATTCTATTCTGTCATTTATTAGACTCTTTGTTGTTCCCCGATTCAGCTAAAATACTAATAATACATGAATATAAATGTGATACCGCTATAGGGGATAATAAATGTAGTATAGAATATAACGTACAGCAGGATTATGGATTTGACATCTGTGTGAACGAAGCAAATTTCTTCATCACCGGCTGTCAGTACTCGTGAAGGGAAAGAATTTACCAGAATTATATAGCAGATTATTTCAGATAGCGGAAAAAATAATCCTCCTGCTCGATCTTCAGGCAGATACTGCCTCAGAGCTCTATGGAAATAAATGGGAGGTGGAAAATACCGCCTGGCCAGTAAGGAATGTGATGGAGATTCGGTGGCTGATTTGGTAAAGCGGAAAAATTCTTCTTCTGAATTCCTGAAGCAGCTTCTACAAATTTCACTGTGTAAACCTCACTGTGAAAGATTCTCAGTGCGCCAACACCGCTTTGGCTCACACCTGAGTCTTCTTTCATATAAAACCACACTCTCCTCCAGTGAGTGTTGGGTCCACAAGATAAATACAAGACAAGCTTTCTAAATTTTATATATTTATTAACCCCTAAATGGGTCGGTATTAACATCTAACACATGCAGTTCAGAACAGATATGTAGATATATGCAAGCATTAACAGTTACTAGTTATACGATACAGTGCAATGAAATAAAAGGGCATAAAAGTGAAATAGTTACTTTACCACACATCTCCTGGATGTGGCTCTATAGTCCAACACTCACACATGGCATGTGGAGATCACCAGTGGAGGCAGCGGCATTAACTCCTAGCATGTGGCATCACAGTATTCCAGCCTGCATGCTCCTCACAGTATTCCAATAGTCTCTCACAGTAGAAGTCTGTCTGTAATCTCCTGTAGTCTGTCTGTAAAAACTCTTGTAGTCTGGTCATAGTATTCTCTTGTAGTCTCAGCCCAATCTCCTCCCACTGGCCTCTTACCTCATCTTATATACCCTTTATGCCACCTCCCAGAATGAGGTCACCGGCGACAGCAAGTCTGATTGACTAACGCACTCAAGTCCAGATTCTTTGTATTGAGCTGAGACCAAGTGAAAGGATACAATGTTATCAGCCATATCTGATCTACCAGTTCAGGCTGACCAATGCATGTTTGTTTGATCACTCAGGCCTGTGTAGGAATACAATGGAGCCCTGCTGGGATGGATACAAAGCCCTATTGTTCCAGTCCGGCCACTATTGGCAATATACCTATGAGTAGGCTGTGCACATTATGAGTAAAGAGAACTGAGAGAGAAATACGCTACCCAGAGATCAAAATACAGCTCTGAGTTATAGCCATATTTAAGAATAATCATCACACCTCCCCCTTTAGATGGGGCTTGTAGGAAGTAGGGGCCTGTGCCCCTCTTCTGAGAGCACCTCTGCCGCTTCAGCTCCTCAGGCTCTGGCCCCAAGGCTTCCTCACCTCCCCCCGGGGTCCCAGCAGACTCGGGCCTTGTCAGACTCCGAGGGTGGTTGAGCGCCACTCGCCTTCAATATGTCCAGACTAGGGTCAGCTTGGACAGCATCTCTGAACTCTTGGCTGGAGTGAGACAAAAGAGAGGTGCATGTTACATAGCTGCCGGATCCTTCTGGCTCTCTAGTTGAACTAGGGACACTTCTAAGGCTCAGGCCCTGATCCACGTACACTTGGCTACCTCCTGCCTGTTCTGGGTCCGCTTTCTGAGTGCTGGCATCCTGTGGAGCCACACTCATAACACCAGGTCTTTGGGATACCAGTTCAGAGACCCCATCCCGGTGGTCTCTCTGGGTCTCTCTCACACTAGCCGCTAGTTGGGAGAGTTCTAGGGGATTCTGCACTTCCCCCTTTGCTTCCAAACCTACGGGCACCTCTGGTTCTGGCACAGGTATGTTTGGACCCTGTCCTCTCTCCTGTACGCCTTGCCCCTTTGGGCCTACATCCTGTTCCTCCTGTACTTGGGTGGGTGATGGTGATACCTTGGGCAAATGACTGAGATCATGCTTCCCCAAACCATCCCCCCACAATACATTGACAGGTAATACATTTGACATACCCCCTTCTTGGATCACACCTCCAGTACCCCATGCCATCTGCACTTGGGCCATGGGCACTCCTGGAATAGAACTGGACCGAAGAGACGTGTATGTCTCATACCGGCCGGACTCCTCCAGCTTCAAGGGAGTGAGGCTAGTCATGGCAGTCTCAGCACAGACTCCAGGTGGTGTAGGCAACGGTTTAAGGGTCGGAGCGCCCTCCACCCTTGTAGCACACTGGCTGCGGGCTAACACCGCACTACCAGCAGTCCGTCCCTCACCTGGATCGGCCATGAGATCCACATAGCCTACCTGACTACCAGGCACATGGTCAGCAGTTGGGTGCTTATCGGATGCACTGGGCGAAATAGTAGAAGTCGCTTCCAGTGACTTAGAAGAGCTACCCTGTACACTTTCACAACAAGCATTGGCAATTACATTGACAGTACCTTCATTAGCAATTGTTAATTCACACCGGGCCTCAATAAGATCGGTAGTAGACCTATCGACAAGCTGGGAGGGAGACGCCCCCGCAGATGTGGGTGTGTCTACCGACCAGATCTCATTGGCTCCTAGCACCGGAGGGAACAAAGCATCAATAACATTTTTGCTGAGCTGGGTTGCAGGAAGTTCAGTTGCATCTTCCCTGATCTCAGCTGAAGGCAACTCATTAGCATTTACACTTACTGCCATGGGAAGTATCTCAGAGGGGGGGTTACGGGCCCTCTCTGCAGATATGACAGACACATTATCAACATTAGTCATAGACAGTTTATCACAGTAAATTGGGGTGCTCCCCACCCCATATTGGGACATCATAGGTCCTAAATCAGTTCCCAACAGTACATTAGCAGGCAAATCAGTCAATAGTCCCACAGTCCGCATTCTTTTTCCTGCACCCCAGTCCAGATACACAGATGGGACACCTGCTGTGGCTTGGGAAGCAGGGAAGTTCTCAAGGCGGTTGGGGCACTCCTCCTTGAAATGTCCTGTCTGGTGACAGGCATGGCCCCGCCCCACCTCCCCTTGGGGTTTGGGGAAGGTGACCCGGGCGCCCAGAGTTTTTGGGACAGGGGAGGGACCACCCGGGGCATAGTTTCTCTCACCCGACCTTACGACAGATGGCTGTGGTGACCTCTGGCCTGGCTTCTCCTTCCAACTTGAGGGTCTCTGCAGGGTTGTTGGAGTTTGTGCCTGCTGGGAGAGCTGCATCCTTTCGAGCTCAAGCTGATACTGCCGCTCAGCCTGCCGTTCTGCTGCCTCACGATCAGCCTGCCGTTCTGCTGCCTTCCTCTCTCTCTCTGCCTGCCGTTCTGCTGCCTGCCGTTCTTGTTCTTGTTCTACAGCTTCCAGAAAAATGCACAACACCTGCAGGTATGTGTTAGGGTCACTGGTGCCTATTTGCTGCAGGGCCGTTTGCCAGTATGAAGCCATTCCCATAGCAAGGCTGGGGCTACTGGTCCCTCCTGGTGAAGTAATCCTTGGGACCGGGCTGCTTGCCGCACTTCCTGGCCTAGCCCCAAAATCAGGACTCTGCTCGATTCTCTGCATGGCTGTGGCTGCCTCCATTTCAGCCATACGCTCAGGATCTCAAAAAGCCTGGTTCAACAATTCTTGAGCTCTGCTTCTGAGCCTACTAGCCATCCACTGGTATTTGCCAAATAAAAGATAGGATAGAATACAAAGAGTAAGGGAGGGGAACAGCACTGTATCAAACTTTTACTGTATCTTAATGCTTGCTTTAATACCGAGCTTGTCTCATAGGATTACTACAATTCCCAGCATGTGAGTGATAAAGGTCACCAACACACACTGTTTATCGTAAGATCCCACTACTCTGCCACCAATGTGAAAGATCCTCAGTGCGCCAACACCGCTTATGGGCCAGTAATGAGGCCAGACTAAGATAGTGAGATTCCAGTACCCTGCCAGTCACCTTCTCACAACATACAATGAGGATACAACAAATTAGTTTTAGTAAATCTGCCGCTTTGTCTGTAATTAGTAATAACATGTAATGCCAATAAATTAATTGTACCATGGCGACCCGTATTCTTATCCTGAAACTTTTAACTCCTCTCTCTCTGATTTACAGGAAGTTTGATAGATTAATAAAGTATATTACAGAAATGTCCCCTCCCCTGACACAATAGCAGAAAAATAAAATAAAATGGGAATGTATATGGAAATATTAAAAAAAAACATATATGGAAGAATATGGAGACTTAAATTGTTTTTTTTATTTTTTAATGTTTTGGATTTTTGTTAACACAAACTATATACGACTGAAGCCCCACATTGCGAAAATGCAGCATTTTACATTATCTGCAAAGTGAATGAGATTCTGGCTGATCCCCATCCACATATTGCAGGAAAAAATCCACAGCAGAAAATCGCAGCATGTTAATTATACCTATGAAAACACTGGCGTTCTCCATATAAGTATAATAGGGGCAGAAAGTCCAAAGAGGAAATCAATGTGGACTTTTCATGAAAAGCGCTGCGGATAAAAACACAGTGTGTTTCCTCCGCGGTCTTTTCTGCGGTGCTTTTGGGGTACAGCTCGCTACGTGGGGCCTTAGTCTAAAGAACATTATGTGCTCTAAACATCAGAACTCTCTTTATCAACTGTTTTGACTCATTTACCTTAAACAATATTTTGTGGACTTGCTAGGATCCAATGAACTAGATCATAAGGCCACATGCAAAAATGTCAGCAATAAAAGCATTAGCAGTCTATATATACAGTGCCTTGCAAAAGTATTCATACCCCTTGAACTTTTTCACATTTTGTCACCTTACAACCACAAACTTATTTGTATTTTATTGAGATTTTAACTGATAGACCAACACAAAGTAGTATACAATTATGAAGTGAAACGGAAATGATACATGGTTTTCAAAATTTTAATCAAATAAAAATCTGAAAAGTGTGACGTGCAAAAGTATTCAGCCACCTGTACTCTGATATCCCTAAATAAAATCCAGTGCGCACAATTGCCTTCAGAAGTCACTTAATTAGTTAATAGAGTCCAACTGTGTGTAATTTAGTCTCAGTATAAATAAATACACCTGTTCTGTGAAGGCCTCAGTGGTTTGTTAGAGAACACTAGTGAACAAACAGCATCATGAAGACCAAGGAACTCACCAGACAGGTCAGAGATAAAGTTGTGGAGAAGTTTAAAGCAGGGTTAGGTTATAAAAACATATCCCAAGCTTTGAACATCCCAAGGAGCGCAGTTCAATCCATCATCCAAAAATGGAAAACGTATTCTACAACTGCAAACCCACCAAGACATGGCCGTCCACCTAAACTGACAGATCGAGCAAGGAGAACACTGGTCAGAGAAGCAGCCAAGAGGACCATGGTCACTGTGGAGGAGCTGCAGAAATACTCAGGTACAGAGAGAATCTGTCCACAGGACAACTATAAGTCGTACACTCCACAAATCTGGCCTTTATGGAAGTGGCAAGAAGAAAACCATTGTTGAAAGAAAGACATAAGAAGTGCTATTTGTAGTTGCCATAAGCCATATAGGGGAGACAGCAAACGTGGCAGAAGGTGCTCTAGTCAGATGAGACCAAAGTTGAACTTTTTGACCTTAATGCAAAGCACTATGTGTGACGGAAAAGTAACCCTGCTCATCCCCCTGCACACACCATCATCCCCACTGTGACACATGGTGGGGGCAGCATCATGCTGGGGGTAGGATTTTCTTCAGCAGGGACAGGGAAGATGGTCAGAGTTGATGGGAAGATGGATGAAGCTAAATACAGGGAAATCCTGGAAGAAAACCTGTAGGAGGCTGCAAAAGACTTGAGACTGGGAAGGAGATTCACCTTCCAGCAATGACCCTAAACCTCCAGCCCGAGCTCCAGGGGATGGTTTAGATGACAGAATATTCCGGGGTTAGAATGGCCCAGTCACAGTCCAGACCTAAATCCCATTGAGCATCTGTGGCAAGACATGAAAATTGCTGCTCACAGATGCTCCATCCAATCTGGCTGCAAAGAAGAAGAAGAAGGGGCAGAAATCTCATCTCTAGATGTGCAAAGCTGGTAGAGACAGAGCCCAAAAGACTTGGAGCTGGAATTGCAGCCAAAGGCGGCTCTACAAAGTATTGCTATAGGGGGCTGAAGACTTTTGCACATCACACTTTTCAGATTTTTATTGGATTAAAATTTTGAAAAGCGTGTATCATTTTCCTTCCACTTCACAATTATCGGCTACTTTGTGTTGGTTTTCACTGAAAATCTCAAGAAAATACATTTAAGTTTGTGGTTGTAAGGTGACAAAATGTGAAAAAGTTCAAGGGGTGTGAATACTTTTGCAAGGCACTGTATATACCCTGGGATTACAACAGAAAAGCAATGACATATTATTAGTAAAGACTGTAATGATTCTACTTCTTTATCAGTACTGACCCACACAATATAGCTAATATGTCATTTTGGCTGCACAGTGAATGCCGTAAAAACAAAACCCATACCAATATTCCACCTCATTTTGATTTTTTTTTCCAGCTTCCCAGTACAATGTACAGAATATTAAATGGCACCATTATGAAATATAATTTATCCAGCAAAAAATGTGAATGGAAAAACTAAAAAGTTATGTCTTTGGAAGGAGAAGAGTAAGAAATGAAAATGAAAAAACTAAATCATGTAAGTCCTGCAGATTCTTGTCATGTAAACTGTGTTTTATGATCCTTGAAGGCTTTCACGTCTGTTAGTCTTTCTGTGCATAGTTTGCTTAGTTCATGTTTTGAGTTTAATTGATTAATTGTTTTACGAGCTAATTTAGTGCTACATGTAAGCCTACACACGTGGACAAAATTGTTGGTACCCCTCGTTTAATGAAAGAAAAACCCACAATGGACACAGAAATAACTTGAATCTGACAAAAGTAATTTGCCAAACTACATGTTGACAAGCCACAAAGCTTCTGGGAGAATGTCCTATGGACATATGACACAAAAATCTAAATTTTTGGCAAGGCACAGCAGCTCTATGTTCACAGACAGAAAAATGAAGCATATCTTAAAAAGAACACTGTCCCTACTGTGAGACATGGAGGAGGCTCTGTTATGTTCTGGGGCTCCTTTGCTGCATCTGGCACAGGGTGTCTTGAATCTGTGCAGGGTACAATGAAATCTCAAGACTATCAAGGGATTCTAGAGAGAAATGTGCTGCCCAGTGTCAGAAAGCTTGGTCTCACTCACAGGTCATGGGTCTTGCGACAGGATAATGACCCAAAACACACAGCTAAAAACACCCAAGAATGGCTAAGAGGAAAACATTGGACTATTCTGAAGTGGCCTTCTATGAGCCCTGACCTAAATCCTATTGAGCATCTTTGGAAGGAGCTGAAACATGCAGTCTGGAAAAGGCACCCTTCAAACCCGAGACAACTGGAGCAGTTTGCTCATGAGGAGTGGCCAAAATACCTGCTGAGAGGTGCAGAAGTCTCATTGACATAGAATTTTATATATTATTACTTTTGTCAGATTCAAGTTATTTCTGTGACCATTGTGGGTTTTTCTTTCATTAAACGAGGGAGGGGTACCAACAGTTTTGTCCACGTGTGTATGTATCCTATATCAGTAGACATAGTATTAGGGGAGACACATGAGTGCTGGGGTTGGCACGATGTTATTCAATCCCAAGTGTGATTGTATCACAAGTGTATAGAAGCTGCAGTTAAACATGGCACTTAGACAGGGCAGAAGACAGATCAGCTGAATAACCTTTCCAAACCCCAGTCCTCCTTCTGGTAACCTCAACTCTGTACCTGTCTCACCAAGAAACCCTTCTAACTTTATTAATATTTGTTGTCTGCCGTCTCCTTCTCCTCCACCAGTCTCTTTCTCTTGTGCTCTCTGGAACGCCCGCTCACTCTGCAACAAACTTGACATTACTCAATATCTCTTCATCTCAAAGTCTTTTAACCTGCTGTCTGTCACTGAAACCTGGATTAAACAGTCTGACACCGCATCCCCTGCTGCTCTCTGCTATGATGGCCTCCAATTTTCACACACCCCTAGACCTGAGGATAGGCAAGGTGGAGGGGTAGGTGTCCTATCACTACAATGCAATTTTCTGGTGATTCCCCCAGTACCATCTCTCTCTTTCTCCTGTTTCGAGGTCCACACTATCAGACTTTTCCACCCTTTCTCCCTGCGAGTAGCTGTCATCTACCGTCCCCCTGGCTCACCCTTCCAGTTCTTAGATCACTTTTCTTCATTGCTTCCCAACTTCCTATCCTGTGAGATTCCTACCCTCATTATGGGTGACTAACATTCCCTTTAACTCCCCTGTCTCCCCATCTGCCTCTCACCTTCTATCACTAACCGCCTCTCTTGGTCTCTCTCGGCTTACTTTTTCCTCTACTACACAAAGATGGTAATATCCTTGATCTGGTCTTCTTACGGCTCTGTTGTTTCTTTACTAATGCTCACCTATGAATTTCTGACCACAACCTTCTTTCCTTTAACATCAAAGCTTCTTGTCCTTCACAAAACACACCGACCTACCGCACATGCGCACATGTAAACACTCCGCACCTCTCAGACACCCTACAGTCATCACCGTCTCCCATCTCTGCTCTCTCCTGTCCTGAATTGGCCACCAAACATTAAAATGAGACTCTCAAAGCCACCCTGGATAAAGCAGAACCCTTGACTGTCTGAAAATCCCAACACAGACACCGGCAACCTTGGCACACTCCTCAAACACGTTTTCTTCAGCGATGCTCAAGATGTGCCAAACGGCTATGGTGAAAATCTCACACATCTGCAGATTTTCTTCACATCAAGTTTAAGCTTAAAGCCTATAACTCTGCCCTTCACCTCGCCAAACAAGCTTACTTCACCTCTCTCATCTCTTCTCTCTCCAATAACCCTAAACGACATCTTTCACTCCCTCCTCACACCAAAGGTGAGGGTACCTGTCACAGACCTCAGTGCTCAAGACATGGGCACGTACTTTAAAGACATAATCGACAACATCCGTCAGGAAATAACCCATTCTCCAAGCAGCATCAGTCCCCTTCCCTCCCTTGCTCTTCATTGTGAACTCTCATTATTTGACCCGGTAACAGAAGAAGCCTCCCAGCTCCTTTCTTCTTCTCGCCTCACTACTTGCACAAGTGATCTTATCCTGTCACACCTCCACCGGTCTCTGTCCCATACTGTTACAACTCACCTTACTGAAATTTTTAACCTTTCTCTTTCTTCTGGAATCTTTCCCTCCTCCTTCAAACATGCTGTCATAACCCCACTACTGAAAAACCTCCCCTGCCCCATCCTGTGCTGCTAACTACCGACCTGTCTCTAACCTCCCCTTCATCTCTAAACTCCTGGAACTCTTGGTCTGTTCCTGCCTGATCCGCTGTCTCTCTGCTAACTCTCTTCTGGCCCCCTTACAATCAGGTTTTCGTGCACTACACTCTACAGAAACGGCCCTTACAAAGGTCTCCAAGATCTCTTGACGGCTAAATCTAAAGGGAACTATTCACTACTTCTGGATCTCTCAGCAGTATCTGACACTATAGACCACGAACTCCTCCTCACTGCGCTCCGCTCTATTGGCCTCAGGGATACTGCCCTGTCTTGGTTTTCTTCCTATCTCTCTGACCGCTCATTTAGTGTATCATTCGCTGGTGCTATTTCTTCTCCTCTGCCCCTTGCCGTTGGGGTTCCTCAAGGCTCGGTCCTAGGTCCCCTCCTCTTCTCTCTGTACACAGCCCCAGTTGGACAAACCATTTGCAAATTTGGCTTTCAATACCATCTTTATGCAGATGATACCCAACTATATACAGTGCTGGCCAAAAGTATTGGCACCCCTGCAATTCTGTCAGATAATATTCAATTTCTTCCAGAAAATGATTGCAATCACAAATGCTTTGGTAATAATATCTTCATTTATTTTGCTTGCAATGAAAAAACACAAAAGCGAATGAAAAAAAAAAGTCAAATCATTGATCATTTTACACAAAACTCCAAAAATGGGCCGGACAAAAGTATTGGCACCCTCAGCCTAATACTTGGTAGCACAACCTTTAGACAAAATAACTGCGAACAACTGCTTCCGGTAACCATCAATGAGTTTCTTACAATGCTCTGCTGGAATTTTAGACCATTCTTCTTTGGCAAATTTCTCTAGGTCCCTGAGATTTGAAGGGTGCCTTCTCCAAACTGCCATTTTGAGATCTCTCCACAGGTGTTCTATGGGATTCAGGTCTGGACTCATTGCTGGCCACTTTAGAAGTCTCCAGTGCTTTCTCTCAAACCATTTTCTAGTGCTTTTTGAAGTGTGTTTTGGGTCATTGTCCTGCTGGAAGACCCATGACCTCTGAGGGAGACCCAGCTTTCTCACACTGGGCCCTACATTATGCTGCAAAATTTGTTGGTAGTCTTCAGACTTCATAATGCCATGCACATGGTCAAGCAGTCCAGTGCCAGAGGCAGCAAAGCAACCCCAAAACATCAGGGAACCTCCGCCATGTTTGACTGTAGGGACCGTGTTCTTTTCTTTGAAGGCCTCTTTTTTTTCCTGTAAACTCTATGTTGATGCCTTTTCCCAAAAAGCTCTACTTTTGTCTCATCTGACCAGAGAACATTCTTCCAAAAAGTTTTTGGCTTTCTCAGGTAAGTTTTGGCAAACTCCAGCCTGGCTTTTTTATGTCTCTGGGTCAGAAGTGGGGTCTTCCTGGGTATCCTACCATAGAGTCCCTTTTCATTCAGATGCCGAATGACACTGGGTTGACACTGTTGTACCCTCGAACTGCAGGGCAGCTAGAACTCGTTTGGATGTTAGTCGAGGTTCTTTAGCCACCATCCGCACAATCTTTCGTTGAAATCTCTAGTCAATTTTTCTTTTCCGTCCACATCTGGGGAGGTTAGCCACAGTGCCATGGGCTTTAAACTTCTTGATGACACTGCGCACGGTAGACACAGGAACATTCAGGTCTTTGGAGATGGACTTGTAGCCTTGAGATTGCTCATGCTTCCTCACAATTTTTCTTCTCAAGTCCTCAGACATTTCTTTGGTCTTCTTTCTTTTCTCCATGCTCAATGTGGTACACACAAGGACAGAGGTTGAGTCAACTTTAATCCATTTCAACTGGCTGCAAGTGTGATTTAGTTATTGCCACCACCTGTTATGTGCCACAGGTAAGTAACAGGTGCTGTTAATTACACAAATTAGAGAAGCATCACATGATTTTTCAAAGGGTGCCAATACTTTTGTCCACCCCCTTTTTATGTTTGGTGTGGAATTATATCCAATTTGGCTTTTTGACAATTCTTTTTGTGGTTTTCCATTGAAGACAAATTAAATGAAAATATTATTACCAAAGCATTTGTGATTGCAATCATTTTCTGGAAGAAATTGAGTATTATCTGACAGAATTGCAGGGGTGCCAATACTTTTGGCCAGCACTGTACCTCATCCCGTGACATCACTCCTGCACTACTACAGAACACCAGTGACTGTCTCTCTACTGTCTCTAACATCATGTCTTCTCTTTATCTGAAATTGAATCTTTCAAAAACTGGAACTTCTTGTGTTCCCTCCATCTACTAACCGACCTAACCCTGATATCTCTATTTCTATCTGTGGCCTTACTATTACCCCCGAGGCGGCATGCCCGCTGTCTGGGGGTTGTATTTGATTCAGATCTCACCTTTATCCCACATATTCAGACACTTGCACACTCTTGCCACCTGCACCTTAAAAACATCTCTAGAATTCGCCCTTTTCTCATCGTGGAAACATCAAAACCCCTCATTGTCGCTCTGATTCTCTCTCGTCTTCACTATTACAATTCTCATCTAATTGTTCTTCCTCTTACTAAACTCTCCCCGCTACAATCTGTCCTGAATGCGGCCGCCAGACTCATCTTTCTGTCAAACCGGTACACAGAAGCATCTACCTTGTGTCAGTCGCTGTATTGGTTGCCCATCCATCACAGAATACAATATAAAATTATCACACTGACCCACAAATCCATCCATAGCACTGCGCCCCCTATATCTCCTCTCTTGTCACTGTCTACCGCCCTAACCATCCTCTCCGTTCTGCCATTGACCTTAGACTTGCATCCTCTTTTATCCGATCATCCCATTTCCATCTCCAAGACTTTTCTCGAGCTGCACTGGTGCTCTGGAATGCAGATTAATCCCTAAATAACAATAACACCTTTTATCCTTCCTTCTCTGTTCCTCAGGTCCTGGCCCCTTCATCTAGAAGTTATCCTGAACTCCTTGCACTTAGTATCTGTTTATTCACAGATACTGGCTGGTGACGGGTTCATACAGCTTCAGTTACACAACCTTTTCTATTAAAAGATGGCTGGACCATGGTAGCAAACAAGCCCTCTGACCTCTTATGTCCCCCTATCTCCTCATAGAATGTAAGCTCTTGTGAGCAGGGCCCTCACTCCTATTGTTTGATATGTTTATTTCTTTGACACATCGTAATGTCTCATATTGTCTGTTCACGTGTCCTCTGATTTGTAAAGTGCTACGGAATATGTTGGTGCTATATAAATAAAGTTATTATTATTATTATTATTACAGTGGGGAAAAAAAAATATTTAGTCAGCCACCAATTGTGCAAGTTTTCCCACTTAAAAAGATGAGGCCGGCCTGTAATTGTCATCATAGGTAGACCTCAACTATGAGACACAAAATGAGAAAACAAATCCAGAAAATCACATTGTCTGATTTTTTAAGAATTTATTTGCAAATTATGGTGGAAAATAAGTATTTGGTCACCTACAAACAAGCAAGATTTCTGTCTCTCACAGACCTGTAACTTCTTCTTTAAGAGGCTCCTCTGTCCTCCACTCATTACCTGTAGTAATGGCCCCTGTATGATATTGTTATCAGTATAAAAGACACCTGTCCACAACCTCAGTCACACTCCAAACTCCACTATGGTGAAGACCAAAGAGCTGTGGAAGGACACCAGAAACAAAATGGTAGCCCTGCACCAGGCTGGGAAGACTGAATCTGCAATAGTCAAGCAGCTTGGTGTGAAGAAATCAAGCAATAATTAGAAAATGGAAGACATACAAGACCACTGATAATCTCCCTCCATCAGGGGCTCCACGCAAGATCTCACCCTGTGGGGTCAAAATGATCACAAGAACGGTGAGCAAAAATCCCAGAACCACACGGGGGGGACCTAGTGACTGACCTGCAGAAAGCTGGGACTAACGTAACAAAGGCTACCGTCAGTAACACACTACGCCGCCAGGGACTCAGATCCTGCAGTGCCAGACGTGTCCCCCTGCTTAAGCCAGTACATATCCGGGCCCGTCTGAAGTTTGCTAGAGAGCATTTGGATGTTCCAGAAGAGAATTGGGAGAATGTCATATGGTCAGATGAAACCAAAGTAGAACAGTTTGGTAGAAACACAACTCGTGGTGTTTGGAGGAGAGAGAATGCTGAGTTGCATCCAAAGAACACCATACCTACTGTGAAGCATGGGGGGGGGCAACATCATGCTTTGGGGCTGTTTCTCTGCAAAGGGACCAAGACGACTGATCCGTGTACATGAAAGAATGAATGGGGCCATGTATCGTGAGATTTTGAGTGCAAACCTCCTTCCATCAGCAAGGGCATTGAAGATGAAACGTGGCTGGGTCTTTCAGCATGACAATGATCCCAAGCACACCGCCAGGGCAACGAAGGAGCAGCTTCGTAAGAAGCATTTCAAGGTCCTGGAGTGGCCTAGCCAGTCTCCAGATCTCAACCCCATAGAAAACCTTTCGAGGGAGTTGAAAGTTCGTGTTATCCAGCGACAGCCCCAAAACATCCCTTCTCTAGAGGAGATCTGCATGGAGGAATGGGCCAACATACCAGCAACAGTGTGTGCCAACCTTGTGAAGACTTACGGAAAACGTTTGACCTCTGTCATTGCCAACATAGGATATAGAACAAAGTATTGAGATGAACTTTTGATATTGACCAATACTTATTTTCCACCATAATTTGCAAATAAATTCTTTAAAAATCAGACAATGTGATTTTCTGGATTTGTTTTCTCATTTTGTCTCTCATAGTTAAGGTCTACCTATGATGACAATTACAGGCCGGCCTCATCTTTGTAAGTGGGAGAACTTGCACAATTGGTGGCTGACTAAATACTTTTTTTCCCCACTGTAGATGCAAGATAAAGTTATGTATGAGACAACCAAGATGATTGTCTATAAAATGTTGGGAGTCTCACATTCTAAGCTGTAGTAGATGGTGAGATCTGGAGCCTGAAAGTCACTAGTTCAAAACTTTGTTGCCCTTTTGCTCGTCAGTGTAAACAAAGGACATACCCTGAATTGTGACCCAATGTATTAATAATAATAATAATAATAATAATAATACATTTTATTTATATAACACCAACATATTCCGCAGCACTGTACAATTTGTGTATTCAGCTCACTCGTGTGTAGATCTCGTACACTGACCTGTAACAACATGTATAGACCTCTAATGTAACAGGAACAGTCCTATCACTCAAATGATGCTTGAAAGTTAATGACGGGTTGTGTGCTGGGGGTGTTAGGAGATACCAGCAGTAGTGTCACCAGATGGGGGGCTCAAACAAAAATAGTCGCCGCCAATGCCCCTACTGATCCTATACGACACTATTTATACTATCCCTGGGACACCCCAAAATGACTCTCGCCATTATAAGGACAGTACCCAGACTTGCCCTATGTGCACATGACCCTGTATGGCCTTATCCCTATGCGTATTTCATCATGGGGACACGTGGTGGGTTATATCCCCATGGATCATGGATGGACTTTCCTCCCTGAAACGTAATAGAAAGAGCGGAGCTTAGAGACCGGGTTTGAACATGCTGCCCGGTGTCAGTGTAAACTCTACGTGTAGCATCTAAAGTCGGAGTGTTTCCACCCGGGCTCCCAACACACCTTCCACACCGGTGAGGTACAGCTGGTTTTTTGAATATCATTAGTTCTCTGGCTCACTTGTTGGCTGTAGTAAGCAGCACACAGGGAGGGCATGTATTATGTCTCCCTATTATTGACCCTAGCAGAAGTTTTTAGTTCCCTTGTCACCAAACAGGGTGGGGGAGCACCTACTGCCATTATTATTGGATGCCTTTAATTAGGTGTCTTTTTGGCCACGCTAGTTAGATCCCCTGAGGAGTCCCGATGTTCCTGTGATGAAATGCACATAGGGAAAGAGTCATAAAAGGTGATGTGCACCTAGGGCAAGTCTGGGTACGGCCTTTGTAAGGGCGGGAGTCATTTTGTGGTATCCCACGATTTGTTTTCTCATTTTGTCCCCCATAGTTGAGGTCTACCTATGATGACAATTACAGGCTGGCCTCATCCTTATAAGTGGGAGAACTTGCACAATTGTTGGCTGACTTTTTTTCCCCACTGTATTATTTGGAATAAAGCAACACTCTTTTAAGTTTGGTGAGCGCCCCCCTTACTTTATTCTGTAATGTTAGAATCTTCCATGATCTATATCTTTTGAATGGCTGGACGGATTTTAAAACGAAAAACACCAAATTGACAGGGGCGCAGCGAGAATCAAATGTATGGGATTTAGTATTTTGTACTTGATGACAGATACTAATTACATAATAGACATTTATTCAGGCAGAATCAGCTTTTGCTGTCAGAACAACAGTTTACATGTATTTAAAAATAACTCTTCCCAAAAAACCGTAAAGAAAAAAAAATTTCACTAGCAGGACTGACTGTCAGCACAAACTGTTTAACCACTATGTAGACAGATGTAAATGCTCTATTGCACAACAGATAGACACAATTATATTGGCAATGAAAGTGTTAACTGTCCTGTGTCTGCCTGTATTACTGCAGCAGCCTAGCTCACACAGCACAGATATTCTCCCTCACTCCTATCTATGATTTCTATCACTAATCTGCCTGTAATTGAATAAATCTGATTAAACTTTGTTCTATTTCTCCTACTCCTTATTCCATTGCAAGCTTTGAATGAATAACACATCCATCCCTGTGATGAAAAAAGCTATGTATTATTGTGTATGTGTTATTACTTATTCATACTAGTCATATAGATGTATACCTTTAGTGAATGTTTTGTTTATATTTGTGTTATCACAAAATACAGATTGTGTAGGGCCTGAGCTCACGGTACTGACCTACGACTTTGTCACTTGATAATGGTTATGAGTTTGCAAACACTGAAAAATGGTGTGTGCCATATAAAATATATATATATAAAACTAAAAATGGGAGGTGTGAAGAAATAAGCTGTGTATTATTGTGTGTGTGTATTTTTTTGTTTATGTTTGTGTATGTGTTGTGAGAAGGTGACAGGCAGAGTGCTGGAGTCCCGATATATCAGCCTCAGGTTTCTGACCTATGTGTGGTCCAGGGCGGGTCTCTGGGCCATAAAAGGCTGCAGAGCCTGCACTTCAGGGCGGATCCTGGGAGCAAGAGGAGGCGCCTGTCAAGGATGTTACATCTGTTGTTGCTGCTTTAAAGTTGTCAGGTCAACATAAAGAAGGATTGGTGGTTGTTGCTTTAAGGTTGCCATGACAACATAGGGAAGCTTCCTGAGCACGCCTATTTTAACCATTCCCTCATCACTCAGCTTTGCTGGCTATCAGTTTCCTAACTTCCTGCTAAGCACCTGACTTTGATTTGGCTGCTCCTATACCTGACTTTTGGCTGTGTACCTGGATTCCTCTTTTGTCTTGCGATTTTGTTCTGGCGTTCCTGATCGGTTCTGACTATTGGCTTTGTTTCCCGAATTTGTCTTTGTCTCGTGATTTGGATCTGTGTTTCCCTCCTCAGCTGCTGATCCATGATTGTTGACCATACTGTTTTCTCTGTCCCTGTGAGTAGTGTGTGGATTTGGTGTAGGCTTCTGCTGCAGTGCATTTATTTGTGAAACATTTTCTGTTCTGGTGACAATTCCGGTCTTCAGATTCAGCGAAAATCCATCTCTTCTTGTGAGGAGCTCTGGTGAAGGCGTCTGAAGCCGGTCTTGGATCGCAGTGGTGTTTTGCCTTTAAGTAGCATTTTCTACTGCTCGCAATTGTCAGCCCATTTCTGCTGCTGCTCTCCTATAGACCAGTACATTCCTTACCTTGCATCTGAATCTTAACAGGATAGCCAACCAGAAAATTTTTTTTTTCCATATTCCACTATGGAACACATTCAGATTTTGGTGGATCAGATGCTGGGTGTTTCCCAGCTGGTGCAAGAATTAGCTGAAAAGGTTCAACAACAAGAAGTGTTCCAGTCGCAAATCCCTAAAGTTGCCTCTGTTCCCATAGAGCCAAAAATTAACCTTCCAGACAGGTTTTCTGGCGATAGCAGGTCTTTTGTCAACTTTCGGGTGAGCTGCAAGTTGTATTTTCGCCTGCGACCTCATTCATCTGGAGGTGAGCAGCAACGTGTGGGAATTGTTATTTCACTCCTGCAAGGGGATACTCAGTCCTGGGCCTTCTCATTGAAACCACAGGCCCCTGAACTATTGTCCGCGGAGAGATTTTTTGCTGCCCTAGGATTGTTATTTGATGAACCCAATCTCCAAGAATATGCGCCGGTAATCAGGCTTAGGGTATTGGTCTATTCTATAGGGGGTTGTGTAGGATCTCTTGGTGGTTACCCAGTTTCTATAACATACAGTACAGACCAAAAGTTTGGACACACCTTCTCGTTCCAAGGGTTTTCTGTATTTTCATGACTATAAAAATTGTAGATTCACACTGAAGGCATCAAAACTATGAATTAACACATGTGGAATTATATACTTAAAAAAGTGTGAAACAACTCAAAATATGTCTTATATTCTAGGTTCTTCAAAGTAGCCACCTTTTGCTTTTACTGCTTTGCACACTCTTGGCATTCTCTTGATGAGCTTCAAGAGGTAGTCACCTGAAATGGTTTTCACTTCACAGGTGTGCCCTGTCAGGTTTAATAAGTGGGATTTCTTGCCTTATAAATGGGGTTGGGACCATCAGTTGTGTTGTTCAGAAGTCAGGTGGATACACAGCTGATAGTCCTACTGAATGGAGTGTTAGAATTTGTATTCTGGCAAGAAAAAAACAGCTAAGTAAAGAAAAACGAGTGGCCATCATTACTTTAAGATGGTTTGTTTTTTCTTTGGTTCTGGCACATTGGGCGTAGTGAATACGAAGGGTAGAGACAGCTTCTCTTCATACCAACATTGACACCTCCTGGTATAAGTAGTTGTGGTAAGACTCTTAAAGCATTTCTAACTGTATATTATGGTACTTAAAATTGTGTCCATGAATGTCAGGGGTTTGAACTCTCCTCAAAAAAGAGCCAATTTATGGCGTGAGGCCCGAGGTCATAACTGTGACATTCTTGCATTACAAGAGACGCATCTTTTAAAGGCAGATGCTTTTCGCATTAATCACCCAGCATACCCGCATGTGTTTCATGCTCACTACTCCTCAAAGCGTAGGGGCACATTGATTGGGATTAGGGACTCTGTAGCGTTTCAACTGTTATCTCAATACGCTGACCCGGGAGGGCGATTTGTTATACTAGTGTGTATAGGAAACAGGTGGCGTTCCTAGGGAGACTTGTGAGGGCGGTAGAAAAGAGGAAACAGGGATGTCTAATATTAATGGGAGACTTTAATATGGCCCCGGACCCGCTAGTAGATACCAATTCTGGCATACTAACACGTCACCCCTCCTTCTCGCAGGCTATATGGCGCTATGAACTATTTGATGTCTGGCGTATCCTGCATAATACTGAAAGAGATTATACGTATCATTCGACTGTACATAATAGCTATTCACGAATAGATTTGTTCCTAATCGAGCAATCTAGCATTCCCCTTGCTAAGCAGTCCGAGATATCTCAAATAACTTGGTCGGACCATGCAGCGATAACCTTGTCCATAGCTGAAAAATATGAATCTGCTAGAGCATATGTGTGGAGGTGTAATGACTTTTTAATGTCACAGCCAAAGTTAAAAGCAACGTTAGAGAATGATTTGAAGGAATTCTTTCAGATTAATGCCCCCTCTGCTCCTGGCCCTGAGATACTGTGGAATTCTCATAAGGCCTTTATTAGAGGAACGTTTATTCGCCTAGGGCATATCGAAAAGAAAAATAGAATGGCAGAAATAGATCGCCTGCTCCGTCAGATAAGAACCATGGACACCAGCAACAAACAATCTCCATCTTCCTTACATGCAACGAAATTAATAACTACGCCAACAGTTGACCGCTTGTTTATTGCACAAATATGAGAAAAACCTGAAAAAGGGTTAGAGCTACGTATTACTCTCAATCTAATAAAGCGGGCAAACTCCTAGAATCCAAGCTTAAACAAAAGCATGCAAAATCTAGGATCCCATTTATGCACAGCAAGGATGGTACATACAAAATTTATGACCCAAATGGCATCGCCAACGCCTTTAAACATTTCTATGAGGGTCTCTACAACCTAGCAAAAAACTCTTCGATGGTCCCCCCGACAACCTATGATATTGAACAATTCCTTAAGGCGGCTAAATTACCCGCACTCACTGAGTCACAGTTGGACTCCTTGAATGCGCCTGTTACCTCAGCAGAGTTATTATCCATCATTAAATCACTGCCGTCACACAAGTCTCCGGGCCCTGACGGCCTTACTAATGAATATTATAAATGTTTCTTCCCAGCCCTGATGAGCCCACTACTGTCATTTTTGTCGGCCGTGGTGGATTCTGGTATCATCCCAAAAGAAAATCAAGAAGCCCTGATAGTTACGCTGCCAAAGCCTGGCAAACCTGCCACCAGCCCCCAGAACTTCAGACCAATATCACTATTGAACACAGACTTAAAAATCTATGCCAAATTAATAGCAAGCAGATTGGCAGTCTGTCTCCCAAGTTTGATAAACCATGATCAAGTGGGATTTGTTAAAGGGAGACAATCATATGATTAATACTAGACATATTTTAAATATAATACACCATGTTGACTCTAGGAAGGAAACGGTGGTGATCCTTGCATTAGACGCAGAGAAGGCGTTCGATCGCATTTGCTGGTCGTATGCCTTTTCGGTGCTCAGAAATATGGGGTTTTCTGGAGCTATTTTAAGAGCGATTGAAGCGTTATACTCGGCACCTTCTGCGAGAGTGTTCACCAACGGAGTAGTATCAGATCCATTCCTCATTACAAACGGGACCAGACAGGGGTGCCCCCTATCGCCCCTGATATTTGTTCTTTCTATAGAACCTTTAGCCCAGATACTTAGACTAGATCCGAGAGTGGGAGGCATTGACATAGGAGATAAATCTCATCTTATATCATTATATGCTGATGATATTATTCTCACTTTGTCCAAACCGCGAACATCTATTCCTCATCTTATGGATACTATTAGTACTTTTGGGCAATTATTGTTTTACAAATTAAACATGGCCAAATCGCAGGCATTGCCTTTCAATGTCCCTCCACCCTTGCTCCAACATCTACAATTGACTTATGATTTTGATTGGAGGAAGGACAGCGTTCAATATTTGGGGATACAGCATCACTAGGAACCCTCTACAAAAGTAACTATATCCCAATGTTAAAAATATTGCAAGAAGAGACTGACCGACTGTCCAAAACAGATGTTTCCTGGATAGGACGGGTAGCTGCTTTTAAGATGTTGCTATTGCCTAGACTCTTGTATTTGTTCCGCACGCTCCCAATATCCATTCCTGTTTCCTTTTTTGAGACGGCACAAAGGGTGATTTCAAAATATGTATGGAATGGTAGGAGACCTAGAATCAATAAAAGCTTTCTATTTAAGCAACGAGAGGCAGGAGGGCTGGGAGTACCAATGGTGAGGAATTACTATATAGCATCACTGGATGGATACCTCGGTTCCATGGCTACATATAGAGCAGGCATTTATATTTCCTCTAAAACTGGAGGACGCGCTATGGTTGCCCTTTTGGAACATTCCTGGTCTGGGATCTTTCTCCCCGATCATGTGTGCCTCGTTAATGGCATGGAAGCTAATCCATGGGAAAGCAAACCCAATGAAGCATTTTCACATTGCAGAAATGCCTCTGTCATTGATGGCCTGGGTGATTGATGATGTAGGGGTCTCGGGTTGGGAATTGAGGGGGCTCACGCAGATTTCTCAGCTATACTCTGACTCTAAACAACCTATACCGTTTGTAGATCTCAGAAAAATACGGAATTCATGTAGGCGATTTCCTTAAATATTTTCAAATATGGCATTTCATATCTAAACACGACCTTGCCTCATAATAATTCACTTTTCATTTGGTTGTCGACCAATGTGAGGGGACTACGATTTCTATATGATAAAATGGATGGAATCTCGACTTTTACTAGATCTACTCCGTTCCGTTGTTGGGAGAGAGACTTAGGAATGGTCATTACTTTAGATGAATGGCAACAAACGATTAGACTGATCCATCTGTCTTTAAAATGTAGCACCCACATAGAGACGGCAATGAAAATCATTTTATGGTGGTATAGGACCCCATCTACTTTACAGTTAGCGTATCCCTCCATGTCTGGGTATTGTTGGAGGACCCCCTTACTGCACATATGGCTATTTTGCTACTTGGAATTCCCGGAGAGCTGAATAAGCATAAACAACTTATTTGTAAAATTTTAACTATAGCTAAATTAATGTTGGTACAGAGATGGAAGTCAGCGGTCTCCCCGCCTATGTCAGCCATGTTACTAGCCATTAATAACACATACTCCTATGAAAGGATAATCGCAATGGGAAACAACTCTTTTCATAGATTTGAAATAATTTGGGATGCGTGGATACACTTTAGATTTCTCACGTAGAGGGAACCGGAATGGTATATGAAACTCAGTCGAGGTGGCTGTAGCAGATATGGGGATGGATATGGGACTCGCCAACCCCGTTGAAAGGGGAGTTGGGGAGGGTAGTCAGCGCTGCGGTTACGTGTCTAATGTCCTTTGCATAACTAAACACCTAATGAAGAAGGGAAAGCTGTTCATGGAAAAACCACTCTAGACATAGACCTCAACAGCCCAATAAATGTGCCTAACTGTTATTATTAATGATTACTCTATAAGTAATCTTTATCTTTTGTTTCAAAGATATACGGTTTAAAGAATGTATCTTGAGACTATATTATAATGCATATCAACTGTATATCGCAATGTCTATCCATAATGTTCTTTACTTTTGTACCTTGAAAATTTGAATAAAAAATTATTGAAACTAAAGCAAGCATTAAGATACAGTGAAAGTTTGATACAGTGCTGTTCCCCTCCCTTACTTTGTATTCTATCCTATCTTTTATTTGGCAAATACCAGTGGATGGCTAGTGGGCTCAGAAGCAGAGCTCAAGAATTGCTTAACCAGGCTTTGGAGATCCTGAGCGTATGGCTGAAATGGAGGCAGCCACAGCCATGCAGTGAATCGAGCAGAGTCCTGATTTTGGGGCTAGGCCAGGAAGTGCGGCAAGCAGCCCGGTCCCAAGGATTACTTCACCAGGAGGGACCAGTAGCCCCAGCCTTGCTGGGGGAATGGCTTCATACTGGCAAATGGCCCTGCAGCAAATAGGCACCAGTGACCCTAACATATACCTGCAGGTGTTGTACTGTTTTCAGGAAGCTGTAGAACGAGAACGGCAGGCTGATCGTGAGGCAGCAGAACGAGAGCGGCAGTATCAGCTTGAGCTCAAAAGGATGGAGCTCTCCCAGCGGGCACAAACTCCAACAACCCTGCACAGACCCTCAAGTTGGAAGGAGAAGCCAGGCCGGAGTTTACCGAAGCCGTCTGTCGTCAGGTCGGGTGAAACAAACTATGCCCTGGGTGGTCCCTCCCCTGTCCCAAGAACTCTGGGCACCCGGGTGACCTTCCCCAAAACCCAAGGGGAGGTGCGGTTGGGCCATGCCTGTAACCAGACAGGACATTTCAAGGAGGGGTGCCCCAACCGCCCTGAGAACTTCCCTGTTTCCCAAGCCACATCTGTGTATCTGGACTGGGGTGCAGGAAAAGGAATGCGGACTGTGGGACTATTGACTGATTTGCCTGCTAATGTACTGTTGGGAACGGATTTAGGACCTATGATGTCCCAATATGGGGTGGGGAGTACCCCAATTTACTGTAATAAACTGTCTATGATTAATGCTGATAATGTGTCTGTCATATCTGCAGAGAAGGCCCGTAACCCCCTCTCTGAGATACTTCCCATGGCAGTCAATGTAAATGCTAATGAGTTGCCTTCAGCTGAGAGCAGGGAAGATGCCAATGAGCTTCCTGCAACCCAGCTCAGCAAAAATGTTATTGATGTTTTGTTCACTCCCGTGCTAGGAGCCAGTGAGACTTTGTCTGTAGACACACCCACATCTGCGGGGGCGTCTCCCTCCCAGCTTGTTAACATGTCTACTGCAGATCTCATTGAGGCCCGGTGTGAATTAACAATTGCTAATGAAGGTACTGTCAATGTAATTGCCAATGCTTGTTGTGAAAGTGTACAGGGTAGCTCTTCTGATTCACTGGAAGTGACTTCTACTATTTCGCCCAGTGCATCCGATAAGCACCCAACTGCTGACCATGTGCCAGGTGGTCAGGTAGGCTATGTGGATTTCATGGCTGATTCAGGTGAGGGACGGACTGCTGGTAGTGCGGTGTTAGCCCACAGCCAGAGTGCTACAAGGGTGGAGGGCGTTCCGACCCTTGAACCGTTGCCTACACCACCTGGAGTCGGTGCTGAGACCGCCATGACTAGCCTCACTCCCTTGAAGCTGGAGGAGTCCGGCCGGTATGAGACATACACGTCTCTTCGGTCCAGTTCTATTCCAGGAGTGCCCATGGCCCAAGTGCAGATGGCATGGGGTACTGGAGATGTGATCCAAGAAGAGGGTATGTCAAATGTATTACCTGTCAATGTATTGTGGGAGGATGGTTTGGGGAAGCATGATCTCAGTCATTTGCTCAAGGTATCACCATCACCCACCCAAGTACAGGAGGAACAGGATGTAGGCCCAAAGGGGCCAGGCGTACAGGAGGGAGGACAGGGTCCAAACATACCTGTGCTAGAACCAGAGGTGCCCCGAGGTTTGGAAGCAAAGGGGGAGGTGCAGAATCCCCTAGAACTCTCCCAACTAGCAGCTAGTGTGAGAGAGACCCAGAGAGACCACCGGGATGGGGTCTCTGAACTGGTATCCCAAAGACCTGGGGTCATGAGTGTGGCTCCACTGGATGCCAGTACTCAGAAAGCGGACCCAGAACAGGCAGGAGGTAGCCAAGTGTACGTGGCTCAGAGCCTGGGCCTTAGAAGTGTCCCTAGTCAGACTAGAGAGCCAGAAGGATCCGGCAGCTATGTAACATGCACCTCTCTTTTGTCTCACTCCAGCCAAGAGTTCAGAGATGCTGTCCAAGCTGACCCTAATCTGGACATATTGAAGGCGCGTGGCGCTCAACCACCCTCGGAGTCTGACAAGGCTCGAGTCTGCTGGGACCCTGGGGGGAGGTGAGGGAGCCTTGGGGACAGAGCCTGAGGAGCTGAAGCGGCAGAGGTGCTCTCAGAAGAGGGGCACAGGCCCCTACTTCCTACAAGCCCCATCTAAAGGGGGAGGTGTGATGATTCTGCTTAAATATGGCTATAACTCAAAGCTGTATTTTGGTCTCTGGGTAGTGTATCTCTTTACTCATAAGGTGCGCAGCCATAATCATAGATATATTGCCAATAGTGTATCCATCCCAGCAGGGCTCCATTGAATTCCTACACAGTCCTGGCTGATCAAACAAACATGCATGGTGCAGCCTGCACTGGTAGATCAGATATGGCTGATAACATTGTATCATTTCACTTGGTCTCAGCTCTTTACAAAGAATCTGGACTTGAGTGCATTAATCCATCAGACTTGCTGTTGCTGGTGACCTCATTCTGGGAGGTGGCATAAAGGGTATATAAGATGAGGTAAGAGGTCAGTGAGGGGAGATTGGGCTGAGACCATCACAGACTACAGAGTTTTTACAGAGAGACCACTGGGAAGAGCATGCAGGCTGGATTGTTGTATTAATGCCACATGCCAAGAAGCCTCCACTGGGTTATTCACACATACCAGAGCATGTGTGAGTGTTGGGTTATAGAGCCACATCAAGGAGATGCGTGGTAAAGTAATTATTTCACCTTTATTCCCTTTTATTTTAAGTACTGTATCTTGTAACTAGTAACTGTTAATGCTTGCATATATCTGCATATCTGTTCTGAACTGCATGTGTTAGATGTTAATACCGACCCATTTAGGGGTTAATAAATATATAAAATTTAGAAAGCTTGTCTTGTATTTATCTTGTGGACCCGGCACTCACTGGTGGTGAGTGTGGTTTTATATGAAAGAAGACTCAGGTGTGAGCCAAAGCGGTGTTGGCGCACTGAGGATCTTTGACAGGTATACATTACAATGAGATCAGTTGTTCCTTTTATTTATGTGATCGTTTATCTAGGATAACTCTATTTAGTCTCCACATGACCATTACTACTGTTTTGCCAAGGGAAAAAGATTCTTTGGATTCCGTGTAATAGAATAAAGTTATAGAATAAAACACTGGACTATCAACAATAGCTTAACATTTTATTAAGAAAGGTATAAGAAGATATCAAAAAGGTCTTACAACAAGGAAAAGTATAAAAGATATTAGAATGTAATTAAATCAACACTTCCAACACTTAAAGGTATATCAAAAGGTATATCAAATCAACACTTACAACACTGCCAAGCTTCATTGATGAACTCCGATAAGGGTAGCTTCAGGAAATATCATCAAGCCGTTGTGACAGGACGACTCATCATGCAGCATTAGGCGTCCCCAATAATCTGCAGTCAAGGTTGCAACATACGGCTAGGGGATGTTTCCCATCTTATATACCCTTTGTGTGCGTCATAGAGTGGGCGGTTACAGAAGTGTATACACCTCTGTAAGGCTTTACTCGTCTCCAAGCTCATATTCCTGTGAAAGGGGCCAATTTCCACTGGAATATTTCATGGGACACGTGCATCTCATACAGAGGTAAACTTTAAGCTGGCTTTTATGGACATGTAAATATCACCTCAAACAGCGTTAAACCTTAAGCTGTCCATGTAAACATTACAGAGTTGAACTTTGATCTGGCTTTATGTCTAACTAGACATTATCTCATACAGAGTTGAAATTAAGGTTACTATGAGCTGGCTATTATAGACATCTTGTCATGGGCAGCCATTTTATCAAGGGCAGCTATTTTGGTTTTTCTTGCATTACAACTACGGCAACAGGCCACGCCCCCTAGTGACGAAACGGATGCTGGGCGAGCATTATCATTTTATTGGCTCATTCTCAGTGTACGCCCCTCAGGTGGGCGGAGCCTGTACTAGGCGCTCTGGCTTAAAACTACAGCCGAGTGCAGTGTGAGCATCGGATATCCTAAGTACCGGGGCTCACCATTAGAGCCCCGGGAACTGCAGTTTTTACTGCTTTTTGAATGCTGTGATTATACCTAATTGCCTGAGAATCAGTCAGGAGTTAGGCATAGGGGGATGGACTCTAACACTAGGATCTAGCTTTATCACTGCCAGGTTCTGGAGGCAGGGGTAGCGTTTGGAGATATTATAGGTCCTGCTATGTGGTATATACAATCACTTCCATTTGCTCCTGATGAACTCATTTCAATAATCTAATGGGGCAAACGCGTTGAGCTTTTAAATTGGCACTGGGATAAATTATTCTCAGTGCTGTTGTTTGTATAGCAATTTAGAGCTTACAAATTGGTGCTGGGATTAATTATTCTCAGCGCTTTGTATAGCAGCTTAGGTGATTTTGGAGCCGCACTTACTGCTCTGACACCAGGCATTCGCTTATTAAGTGGTGCTGGGATAAATGACTCTCAGCGCTGTTGTTTGTATAGCAGCCTAGGTGATCTTGGAGTTGCACATACTGCTCTGACACCAGGCATTCAGCTGATGTGTTAATTATAGCTTTGGGTAATCAAAATGGGATGCGAGTATTGGGCTGGAATCAGATTTGTTCTGTTTGAGTTTCCAGTGATCTTCATCACAATACCATATATATATATTTAGACACTCACATATATAGTGGCTTATCCACTTTTATTAGATTATAATAAATGTAAAGTTTTATTATATTATTATTATTTTTTTAATTCCACTCCAATTTTGTGACGTATATGCCTGTAGGGGAATGGATAGACACCCTCTGTGATTTCGATCTCCAAGTTGTAGCAGAATCAAATTTGCTTGCCCTGGGCCAAGACCACCGTGACGCTGAAGAATATTGCTCAGAGTTTTGCAGATGGTCCGTTTAGTCACAGTGGAATGCTCCTGCTCTCAGCTGTCACTTCCGTAACGGTCTCTCAGAATCTATTAAAGACTTGTTGGCTAACTAACCGCAACCAGCCTCACTAGAAGAAAACATGACTCTGGCCATACGTTTAGATAGATGTTTACGTGAACGTAGGGAAGAATGTTTATCAGACTCCACTCTTCTGCCATCTCCTGACTCTGTGCCGGAACCGCATCCTGAGCCAGTGCAACTTGGTTCCACCAACTCACCTCGTGACAGAAGAAAATTTCCGGAGACAACGAGGGTTATGTTTCTACTGTGGGGACGCTGGTCATGTCCTGAATAAGTGTCCCAAGTGTTCTATGGCGGAAGGACTTCAGCACCTAGGTAGTTTTCAGGAAGACTGCCTAGGTGAACAGGTATTTCCGTTTATTTCTCTGCTGTGTTTCAAAATTTCGTAAACGATATTTTTCAAAATTTTATTGGACATTTTGTAATCATTTATTTAGATGATATACTTGTGTTTTCTCCTGACTGGGTCTCACACATCAAACATGTCAGGGCAGTTCTCCATGTTCTGAGGGAAAATTGCTTATATGCCAAGATGGAAAAATGCCGTTTTGGAGTGCAGGAATTGTCCTTTTTGGGGTATATTTTGTCCTCTTCTGCGATACGCATGGATCCAGCCAAAGTCCAGGCAATTGTGGAATAGACACAGCCCACCTCCTTGAAGGCATTACAAAGGTTTCTGGGTTTTGCTAATTACTACCGGAAGTTCATTCGTAACTTCTCTGCTATAGCCAAACCCCTAACCGATCTCACTAAGAAAGGCGCTGATTTACTGAATTGGAGTCAAGATGCTGTCTCTTCCGTTGAATCTCTGAAACAGGCGTTTACTGAAGCTCCTGTTTTAGTTCAGCCTGATCTCTCTCGTCCGTTTGTAGTGGAGGTAGATGCCTCTGAGGTAGGGGTCGGCGCAGTGTTATCCCAAGGCACCACCTCCCTTACTAAATTACGACCTTGTGCCTTTTTCTCTCGTAAGTTCTCTCCTACAGAGAAAAACTATGACATTGGCAATCGAGAATTGTTGGCTATTAAGTGGGCTTTTGAAGAGTGGCGACATTTCCTAGAAGGAGCCAGACATAGGATTACAGTCTAAAAATCTCACGTTTTTAGAATCAGCCAAGAGATTAAATCCTAGACAAGCAAGGTGGGCTTTGTTCTTTACCAGGTTTGATTTTGTGGTTACCTTCAGGCCTAGATCAAAGAATATTAAAGCGGATGCCTTATCTCGCAGTTTTTGTCCTTCTCAGACCCTGGACTCTGAGCCTGAATCAATTCTTTCTAAGGGAATTGTTGTTTCTGTCGTGTCCTCAGATCTGGCTGCTGAGATCGGGAAGAATCAACAGTTGGCCCTTCAGAACACGCCAGAAGGAAAATTGTTTGTACCTCCACAATTCAGACTCAGGTTTTTGAGAGAATTACATGATTTGGTTTTGTGTAGTCACCCAGGAGTCTCTGGTACTAAGAGGCTAGTTTCTCGCCACTACTGGTGGCCAATCAAATCCCGGGATATTATGTCATATGTCTCTGCATGCGATACTTGTGCCTGGGCTAAGGTTCCTCAGGTCCAACCAATAGGTGAATTGCTTCCTTTGCCTATACCTAAGAGACCTTGGACACATATTTCTATGGACTTCATTACTGATTTGCCGGTATCTGGAGGGAAGTCTGTCATTTGGACAGTTGTTGATCATTTTAGTAAAATGTGCCATTTTGTTCCACTGTCTCAACTGCCAAATGCCAAGACTCTCTCCAGACTGTTTATGGATCATGTTGTGCGACCTCATGGTACTCCTGACAATGTTGTCTCTGACAGAGGTGTTCAGTTTGTCGCTAAATTTTGGAAAGCTTTTTGTAGTCACTTGGGAGTTCAGTTGTCTTTTTCATCTGCTTTCCTTCCGGAGACTAATGGTCAAACTGAACACTTCAACCAAACACTAGAGCAATATCTGAGATGTTACATTTCCGATAATCAGTCAGAGTGGGTAACTTATTTGCAGTTAGCTGAATTTGCAATTAATAATCATCACCATGTTTGCTTGAATACTTTGCCGTTTTTTTGTAATTATGGTTTTCATCCTCGTTTTTCTTCTTTATCTCCTGCGACTGATAACCCTGAAGTAAATGTAGAGGCAGAAAAAAAAAACTGTGCACAGTTTGGGCTCAGGTTCAATCGAACCTGGAGATTTCCCAATCAGTCTTCTGCTTGTCCTGTTTTTTCTGTGGGAGAGAGGGTGTGGCTTTCCTCAAAAAATCTGCGGCTTAAAATCCCGTCGCACAAATTCGGTCCGAAATACATTGGACCTTATAAGATTATTGAGATGATCAATCCAGTATCTTTTCATTTGGCTCTTCCTCAGTTTTTTAAAATTTATAACGTCTTTCACAAATCTCTTCTAAAAAAGTATTCGCCGCCTGTAATTCCGCCCCCATAAACCCCCTCCTCCTATGGAAGTTGATGGGGATCAGGAGTCTGAGGTACAGAGAATTGTTGATTCACGCAGTGTCAGGGGCGTTCTTCCATATTTCATTCATTGGAAGGGTTATGGACCTGAGGATCGAACCTGGGAACCGGCTCGGTCTGTTCATGCTGAGGTTTTGATAAGAAATTTTCATAAACCTGGTCCAGGGGCCCTTCATAGAAGGGGGGTACTGTCAGGGATGTTACATCTGTTGTTGCTACTTCAACGTTGTCAGGTCAACATAGGGAAGCTTCCTGAGCAGGCCTATTTTAACCATTCCCTCATCACTCAGCTTTGCTGGCTATCAGTTTCCTAACTCCTGCTAACCGCCTGACTTTGATTTGGCTGCTCCTATACCTGACCTGTGGCTGCGTACTTGGATTCCTCTTTTGTCTTGCGATTTTGTTCTGGCATTCCTGATCGGTTCTGACTATTGGCTTTGTTTCCCGGATTTGTCTTCATCTCGTGATTTGGATCTGTGTTGCCCTCCTCAGCTGCTGATCCGTTATTCTCGACCATTCTGTTTTCTCTGTCCCTGTGAGTAGTGTGTGGATTTGGTGTAGGCTTCTGCTGCAGTGCATTTATTTGTGATACACTTTCTGTTCTGGTGACAATTCCGATCTTGTGACGAGGTACCATTTATTAGTCTGTACAATGTACTGGGAAGCTTTTTTTTTTTATCTTTTATATGTTTATCTTTGTTTTATTCATTGGATTTATTAGACCCCTCGGAGTCTTGGATCACAGGGGGTATTATCATTAATGCAGTGCAAAATATCAGCATTTGTATGACAGCCTTCAATAGTCTCCCAGCTGTCGTGGCAACAAAATGCCGGCCCTGAATCTCGGTCCGTGCTATTACGGCAGATGTTGGGAAGGGGTTAAAGAGGACCTTTCACGTCCTCAAGTATATGCTGTTTTACATACCGCTAGAAAGCCGACAGCGTGCTGAATTCAGCGCACTGCCGGCTTTCCCGGTATGTGCCCCGGGGCTGGAGATATCGGGGGTCGTAGTTTCACGGTTCACTGTCAGAAGGGCGTTTCTGACAGTCTAGCTGCGCTGTGAGGAGCGCCCTCCCTGACAGTATTCCTCCATAGCACTGTACTGGGGGGGGCGTTCCTCACAGCTCAGCGTCATCACTCTCTGTACTCGTCCCATAGCCAAGTAATGTAAAGGGGGGCGTTCCTTACCGCCCAGTGATGACGCTGAACTGTGAGGAACGCCCCCCCAGTACAGTGCTATGGAGGAATAATGTCAGGGAGGGCGTTCCTCATAGCGCAGCTAGACTGTCAGGAACGCCCTTCTGACAGTGAACCGTGAAACTACGACCCCCGATATCTGCAGCCCCGGGGCACATACTGAATTCAGCGCGCTGTCGGCTTTCTAGCAGTATGTAAAACAGCATATACATGAGGGCGTGAAAGGTCCTCTTTAAAGGTGTTTTTCAGGGCAAATTTATTTTCTATACTGATGACATATCCGCAGAAACCACCTGTATGCTGTGGAATGGGCCCCTGAGCTACTACTATTACTTGTATTGGAGCGGTGCTGCATGCGCTCCCCGTACACTAGAACAGCTGATCCGTACGGGGTCTGGGTTTAGTACCCAGTAAGACCACATATTGATGACCCACCTATCCTGTGAATAGGGCATCAGTATGAAAAATTGATTTTGGGGCAAAAAAATAGTTTTGGGGTATCTTTGATACCCTCCATGTGTCATAAAATAAGATCTACATCAGGTACGAGCTTTCCATAGATTTCTGCTGTGATTTATCCCAATTTCTGGTGTACATTATAGTGAATTTGGCAGTCCACAGGTGACCACCTCCTCCACTAAATCCCACCCATTACTAAAATGTGGCCAAAGCAGCGGAAAATTCTAAGATGTTACAACATTTTAAACAAAAAAAGTCCATATTTTTACCTAAAAAGTGTCACAAATCATTTAATCTGCCTCTATAGAAAAATGTTAAATAAATAGAAATTAAAAATTCTCTTACATAAAACTTTACAATATCTTACAAAAACAGAACAAACTGCTAAAATATAATTGTTACCTCCACATCAGGAATGAGCTAAAAATGATCCTGATATTTATCATACAAGGTAAATGTCTCAAAAAGAACTGAAAATCACCAACAAAACGTCATCCCACACACACGGAGCCCTCACATCGGGCACAATATACTGTATTTACTGTCTGGGGGCCACAAGAAGGACATTATACTGTGTGGGGGCTACAAGAAGGACATTATACTGTGTGGGGGCCACAAGGAGGACATTATACTGTGTGGGGGGCCACAAGGAGGACATTATACTGTGTGGGGGCCACAAGGAGGACATTATAGTTTGTGGGGGCTACATATGGACACAAAATGAAAAAAATAATTTTTCTATCCCAAGAAAAAAAAAAAATCTGATTTAAAATAAATTAATTAATTAATAAAACCGAACTTTTAATTTCCATGAGGAGACACAAAACCTATGAATGGAATACAATGTATATTAACCCACTTTTGCGTTTCAAGGCTTCTTCCCTTTAGTCATAGCATGGACTTCACAGCATATTGTTCACCATAAAATCCTTTTTCACAAACACCTGGGTGTTAATTCATGGCCTGTAAAGTAGGCACAAAACACGGTTGGGGGTAAAATCCCGGATCACAGTTACCAACCGTCTGATCTTTGTGAATATACTCAAAAGCAACAACAAAATCGTAGCAAGAAAAGAACAGAAAACAGATCCTATTAATCCTAGAACTAGATACAAGACGCCTTACTGACAGATCCGACACAAAGGATATATAGAAAGTAAAGAAATAAAGCAATGAACAGATCGATCCATCTGCACTATAGCAATGTTATACAAAAGCAGCCAGATGAAAAAGACATAGAGATCACTAACGGAATTTGTCATACCTGTGTTATGTTACTGAAAGTCCCCATGGCCATCTCGGGATTTATCAAAAACTCCAGAATATTATAATGCCCTTTATGTAAAAAATCCCAGAATCTGTGCCGGGAATAGTCCATGGCAGATCAGCCATGTAATGAAAAAGCAGGAAACCACAGAGATCATGTGACCTGAGACACGTGTCTGTGAGAACCTGATAGATATGAACGACACAACCTGAGACCAACCTTCTAGAAGATCCAGCAGGCCTCAATCTCACATCACATTTATCTTATTTTTATTACAGAACACTTTTTAATAAAAAAATCTTTTTTTGGTATTTCCGTGGGTTTGGCTTGGCATGAGCGTGAGCAGCTGCTTCCCTTAAGAGCTCCACTCCGTGCCCTGCTGTAACCAGGTGTTCTGCGGAGCGCGGGTCCTCAGACAGCGAAGGCCTGCTTGGATGCGCTGGTGCTGCCATATTTGATCCTGCATGTGCGCTCTGCCGGCTCGCTGAGCGGTACCTCCGCTTCACTGCAAAATGTGAGGCAGCGCTCATCCTCTGCTTCCATCGCTGGGTCCTGCTCTCCTGTGCTGCTCCAGGCGGCCCAAACCACAGTAACACCGCCAGTACCTAATCCTGGACCTGCACCCAGCTCCACCTGACTTCTGAGTGCTTCTCTGGTGGGATCAGCGGCATCACTGGCACTGCTGCTCTCAGATCCTCCAAATGCTGCTGGGGCCTCTGGAGAGTCTGGGGGTTTGTCCCAGGGACTCCTTCTGACCCCTCCACTTAAGCCCGCAGGCTCCCAGCCCTCTGCTTGTGCCAGAGACTCTGAATGGGGTGACAGCCCCCCTCTCTAAGAAGCCCCTATTCCGCTCCTCCAGACTAGGGCAGCGGTTTCCTGCGACCCCATCTCCCCCATCACGCTTCCTCTCCAGATGATAAGTCAGAGCGTGATGGGGGAGATGGGGTCGCAGGAAACCGCTGTCACCTGTAAGAAGAACCTGAGTGGCAATACTGCACCTGCTACTCGTAAGTAAAAGGGATATGGACAGTCTAGCTACTGACCTGAAGCGCGCATGGCGCCAGGACTTACAAGTGGTTAAATCTGACATTTCTGATCTGCAGCACAGGGTGGCTACTCTGGAACAGTTTCAGTCCTCAGTGACGGCCTCGCTCCACACCCTGCATCAGATCACCGTAGTCCATACTTTTCACTACCGCAAACTCATCTCTCATATAGATGACATAGAAAACCACAACTGCTGCAATAATATACGGATTTGTGGTCTTCCAGAAGCTACCCAGATGGCTGACCTGGTGCCTACACTTACTGGCATCTTCAACTCTCTCCTGGGCCGCCCTCCTGAGACTCTCATAGAAATGGACCGCGCACAACGTATCCTCCGACCTCGCAGCGCTGACCCTGCTAACCTCCGGGATGTCATTTGTAGGATCCACTTCTACGCTGTCAAGGAAGAAATTATGCTCAAGGCCAGGGATCGCAAAACTATAGACTTTGGTGGTGCCTCACTCCATCTTCCCAGATCTCTCTAGACATACACTGCGTCAGAGAACGGCCCTGAAGCCTTTGCTTGCTCTGCTCTAGGAACATGGGATTCCCTATCGCTGGGATTTCCCATTTGCCCTTCAAGTTTCCATGAAAGACCACTTACTTTCCCTGGCCCTTCCAGAAGAGTTGTCAGACTTTCTTCGCTCACTGGGTCTACCACCGATCCAACTCCCTGCTTGTGACCTACTCCTTAGCGATCCTGACCGTCTTGAACCTCTCCAGCCATCACTGGATGCTGCAAGAAGCCGTGTTGTGAGTCCCCCCGCGTTCCCAAAGACCGCGTCGCAGACGGAGACTGGCTCCAGATCGAGACCTCCCTGCATGAACTGTCCCTTGTCAGGTGAACTTCTCCTGCTAGACTTTCTGACCTCTTTCTGTTATGCTACTGTTTAATATGTTCATTTATGCCCGTTTTCACTTATTTGCATTTCTCATTGTACACCCGAACATATTCCTGTCTTTTCTCATCTCTTTCTTTATTAGGGCCGGCATGGCTCTGTTTCCTCTTTTTCTTCTGCTTCTCACCATATGTTGCCCTGCTGTTCGGGACCGCTTGGAGACTTGTGCTCCTTTGAGGGTATTCTATCCACCCTCTCCCGCTTGTCTGGTCCTCTTGCACCCCCCTATATTTCCATAGTCCTTAACTTTTCCCCTTAGACTTCTCTTTTTCTGCTCTCCCTGCTTTTCCCATCCTAGCGATCTCCTTCTCTGTCTTACCTTCCCCCTCCACTCTACATGGAAGACGTCACTGTATAGTCCTTTACAGTTAAGGGGCTGAATGTCCCTGAGAAACACTCTCAAGTCTTGTATGACGCTCATAAGCGCAAAATACAAATACTCTGTCTGCAAGAGACAAATTTTCTAGCTGAGCATAAGCCTATGATCAAAAACTGCTACTTCCTTCTGTGGTCACACAGCAGTAGTGCACAGAGTAAGACTAAAGGCGTAGCCACTTTTTTCATAAAAATCTCCTGGTTAAGATATTGAATTCCCTGATAGATCTTAGGCTAGGTTCACATCTTCTCCGACCTCTCCATCGTTTGGCTCCGCCAGGGAAGCCAGACCACTGTTTTAGAGGTTACACACAGACACCAGCGGACCCCACTGACTAGAATGGCGTCCACCATTTCAAAACTGAAAGAGGAGCTTTCACATCCTCTGGCACCTGCGGTATTATATACCGCTAGAAAGCTGGCAGTCCATTGAATTCAGCGCACCCTCATCTTTCTGATGTGCGCTCAGGTGCAGGAGATATTGGTGCCGTTAGTTTCGGCACATATCTCTCCGCTGTCAGAAGGGCGGGCCTTACTGCTCAACGTTATTGCTGGGCGGTAAGGAACACCCCCTGACTGTACTCTTCTATAGCCTTGTACTGTCAGAGGGGGCGTTCCTTACCGACCAGCGATGAGGCTGAGCAGTAAGGCCCGCACTGTTGACGGTGAAGGGATGTCGGTGCCTAAACTAACGGCACCAATATCTCCAGCACCCAGACATGTACCATCAAAGCTGACAGTGGTGGAGAGAAAATTTCTCCATGCAGGACTTTAGTCCTCGATATTCTGGAAGAAATTTACGTTGGAGCACAGGAGAGGTAAATAAGACCGTTTTTTGGGGGTTTTTTTGCCTGCTCTAGGGCTCCAGCATAACAATATCTAAGTCGCAGAAACTCCAATACTGCTTTAGGGGAGACCAGTGAAGGGGCATACAGTGGCCCCTTCAATATTCCACCCCATACAGTGACCCCTTCACTATTCTTCCCCCATACAGTAGCCACTCACTGGTTCCTTATACTGTATGGGGACCATTGATGTGTCCATTATATTGTGGGTGGGGGGGGGACAGTGATGGAGGCCTGCAGATCTGTTTTCTTCCAGCGGAAGAACCCTCTCAGCTAAATCTGGTGCCAGCTGAGACATACCTTGCATTTGATCCAACAGAGTCTGAATATTTTCCATACTGATATATGGTGATTGTGGGCCGACTAATCTGTTATGGTTAGATGTAAGGCCACAATAAAAGCAACAGCAAGAAATTGGTTGATAACTATGAGCAGTAGAGACAACTATCTACAACTAGCACACCTCTGGGAGCCAAGACCCTCAGATGCCTTCACCAGAGCTCGCCGCAAGGAGAGATGGACTTTAGCTGGGGATCTGAATTGTCACCAAACAGATAAATGTACTAATAATAAATGCACTGCTGCAGAAACCAACACAAAGTCCACTAAACTTACAAAGTGGCGTGGATGCAAGAGAAGTCGTACAGCAGGGTCAAAAAACCAGGAGAGAACGTAGTAAGTAGGGACGGGATACAAAAGTTATATCCGGGAAACTAGCCAAGGGTCACAAATCCAGCTAGAAACATCGATACAGAATCAAGAGGCAAAAGGGGAATCCAAGGAGCAAGTCAGAGGTCAGGAAGCAAGCAGGTATTCACAGACAGTAGAAGAGCCAAACTAGTGAGCAAACTAAATTTATTCGGCACCTGTATCAAAAAGGAGTGGTCTTATTAAGGACTCTTAAGTTGCTAATGGGTCAAGGCATGGCAGTATACAACAGAAAAACTTTCCTAAGTTGTCATGGCAACCTTAAAGAAGCAGCAGCTGAAGAGACACTCCTCACATGTACACATCATACTATGGGGGGCCACAAGGAGGACATTAAAGTGTATGAGAGCTATAAATGGGAACATTAAACTTTGCAGGGGCCACAAGTAAAACATTATAGTGTGTGGAGGCCACAAGGAGGACATTATAGCATGTTGGGGCCACTAAACAGTCTTTACACTGTGTGTGATTCTGGAATATGTTCTCTCTCTAGATTCAAAGGATTATTAAACGGCTCCACTGGGAAGTTTGGGTGCCCATTAGTGTCCATGTAGTACAGTTGTACTTCCTGAACATCAGAGACTTCAACGTGCCGCTGAACAGGACCCAGGTACTCTACAACATGCACAAGCTAAGGGTTGACATCCTACTGCTACAGGAAACCTACTTTAAGACGGGCCACGTGTCCACGATAATAAACACATATTTCCCTCGATAGTTCCACAGCTTCAACCCTGACAGTAAATCAAAGGGAGTTAGTGTTGGCTTACATAAACACCTCCAAGCCACGGTCATTTCCCAGTGCTCTGATGCACAGGGTAGATACTTGTTTCTAAATATACCTATCCATGAGAAATTATTCACAATCCCTAATTTCAATCTCCCAAACCAGAGCCAAGCTCAAGTCTTTTGCTCCTTTCTTTGTGCCTTAACTGAATTTGCTGAAGGGTCGGTGGTCATGGCTAGAGAACTGAACTTAACCATAGATGCAACAATGGATTTCATGTCGGACAGGTCCCCCATCCCTTTGTCACATTTACATGCCCTGAAATCTAAGATCATCCACATGAGGCTTGTCGACGTCTGCTGAACCCTTCAATCCCAGGTGAGAGACTACACCTATATTTTACAAGTCTGCAACACTCACAGTAGATTAGACTATTTCATTATTAATCACTATTTGCTCATATGGGACCCTCGTACTAACATAGTTCGCTCCTAGTGGTCTGACCAAACTCTCATTCACCTTTCCTTGATGATCCCTGATAGTCTAGAGGTGAGTGGGGCTGGATTCTTAATCTCAACCTTTGAAACACTCAGCATGGACAGCAGCGATTTCACAAGCCATTACAGACTTTTTTCACCATCAAGAACGTGACAAGACCCCTCTCCCGATACAATGGTAAGCACTAAAGAGTCATTCAACAAGGCACCTTCTTACTTAAATACAAACACCTAAATTCTCCCATAAACACAACAGGGATTCACAAACGCTGGTGGACCTACTGGAAGACAGATGCAAAGTGAAAGGCCATTTAGACACCAAATATGAAGCAAGCGACTGCACCGAAAGGTTCCATTATGAGTTCGTTAACAAGTGCAGAAGCTCCCTAGAAAAATGTCTCCACCTATGGGCACCCACAGAGTTTGTTTGTAACATCAAAAACGACACTGAGTATTCCCTGTCCCACCCTGACGCTATAGCTCAATCTTTCCCAGACTATTATGAGAGATTTACAATTGCAAGAGATGCAAAACAGGATCGACAATTATATGTGAATTCTCTGATGAGTAACAAGATGTGATTTCCGCACAAAACATTTCCCACATTCTGGGCATGAATATGGCTTCTGTTCTGTGTGAATTCTTTGATGCTTAACAAGGTTTGATTTGGTGTTAAAACATTTCCCACATTCTGAGCATGAATATGGCTTCTCTCCTGTGTGAATTCTTTGATGTCTAATAAGATGTGATTTCTGAATAAAACATTTCCAACATTCTGGGCATGAATATGGCTTCTCTTCTGTGTGAATTTTTTGATGCTTAATAAGATTTGATTTGAAAGTAAAACATTTCTCACATTCTGAACATGAAAATGGCTTCTCCCCTGTGTGAATTCTTTGATGTCTAATAAGATGTGATTTGAAATTAAAACATTTCCCACATTCTGGACATGAAAATGGCTGCTCTTCTGTGTGAGTTCTTTGATGTCTAACAAGATGTGATTTCTGAGCATAACATTTACCACATTCTGGGCATGAATATGGCTTCTCTCCTGTGTCAATTGTCTGATGTATAACACCCCTCCTACGACTTTTATTTTGCTTTACAGACTGTGATGAATTAGAAGAAAAATCTTTCTCCTGAAGGGCTGAGGGTATATCTGGGGTAATGACATGTTCTTCATATGGATCTTGTGTGATACCATGATCCTCTGCTTTATAATCTGTAGATATCAGATGTCCCTCTGAGCTCCTGGTACAGACATCTGACAAGAAGAAAACTGATATTACTATTGAACAACATAACCTTATAAGTATATTCCCCACTGAGCTGCCGCTGACGGAGACGCTTCAGACCGTGTGAAGAAGTGAAGTCAGTGGCACAGGCAGCAAACGACGGCAGCGCGGCCTACTTCATTAGTACTCACTGTGCTGAGACGGAGGTCAGTGATAGTGAATAGTAATGAAGCAGGGCAGGAGACGCCACCACTGCTCTAGGTCACTGTAGAGGTGAACACAATACATAGCGGCTTAAATATGGGCACTTATGTGGAATAATACTTTAGGATGCCATAAATCTTACTGTATTACACCCCATACACACAAAAGAATCCAAACCACATCAGATGGATTTCCCAGCCTGAACTCACCGTGGATCTGCTCTCCCGGGAAGTCCTGGTGTGTGGACAGAGCTCAGGCTGGGAAATTTGACTGGTGTACAGACCAGTTTTTCTAGTCCGGATTCCATAGTGTGACTGGGGTCTAAGGTGAGGCTTACACAGTGAAATCTGTAGAAGCTGCTTCAGGAATTCAGAAGAAGAATTTTTCCGCTTTACCAAATCAGTCACCGAATCTCCATCAGATTCCTTACTGGCCAGGCGGTATTTTCCACCTCCCATTTATTTCCATAGAGCTCTGAGGTGGAATCTGCCTGAAGATCGAACAGGAGGATTATTTTTTCCGCTAGCTGAAATAATCTGCTATATAATTCTGGTAAATTCTGTCCCTTCACGAGGACCCCGCCCCCACCCCATAATTTAAAATTTTTTTTTTTCATAATAAAACTAACATCCACCCCCACCCTCCACTTTATTTTTAAAGTTTTTTTTTAATTTTTTTTTTTACACTTTGGGGGGGCTGGGCTTATTTTTTTATATTTTTTTTCGCTCTGTTCTCGTTTTTTGCCCCTTTAATCCGCAATGCCCCCTTTCCCCCCCCGCCGCCCCCCCCCAGGGGGGGCCCCCCCCCCCCCGCGTTTTTTTGGGGGGGGGGGGCCCTTTTTGGGCCCCCAAGGGGCCCCCCTCCCGCCCCCCCTGGGGGGGCGCGCGCCCCCCCCCCCCCGTTTTTTTTTCTGTCCTGTGTGGAACAGGTGGACGGAGGTCTCTTGTGACCTCCCGTTGCTAGGGGTTTTTATTTACTCCTGGCTTACCTTTATGGGGTACCTCGGTCCCAAAGAAAAAACCTCCGGGCCTTCGGGCCTTCGCCCCGCAGCGCGTTATCCGGCATCCATCTGCAGGCAGCGCGATCCCGGAAGTAAGCGGGGAACCTCCTCGGCCGGAACTTTTCTCCGGTCCCGTGTTCCCAGGGGAAGGAAGCCTTTGCGCACCACCACGCCCTACTTCCGGTTTTCTCGGAAAAAGTGCGGTAAGTTTGGAAATTTTAAATTTAAAGGCAAAATATAGATTTGATTTTTGCTGCTTGTATTTTGAGCCTCTGGCTTAGGCTTATGTTCCATTATGGCGTTTGACTTGTTTTGGTGCTGTATAAATGTTTCTTTGTTGGCTTCCTCCCCTCGCTGCTGGATTACATTTAAAAGGTCTGATTGCAGTCCTTTATTTGTTGAGTGAGTGGTTTCTAGCTCCTCTGCTGCGGGTTGCGGTGGCTGGTTTTTTTCTCTCTTCAAGTGACCGATTTAAAAAAAAAAAAAAAAAAAAGAGGTACCCCTTGGTTTTTTATGCGATGCTTGGCGATCTTCCCTATTTCAGTGTCACGTGGCTGTTTGATGTTTCAGATGTCATCTTCTGCATCATGTAATGGCGATGCGCTTAGGAGGAAAAATTCCTCTAAACTTGAACACCTAACGTGTTTGGATTGCAATACCCCTTTACCTGACGGCTATGATTTTACCCGCTGTCACCAGTGTCGCGGACCTCCGCCGGAAGTACCTTCTATAAGAGGTTGCTACTTGGGTAAAGGACTATATGAGGAGTCTCTTAAGGAGATTCGTTCTTCCATCGCCCAGATTGCCAAGAGACCGCAGATTGAGACACAATCTTCCTTACGGATCTCTGATGAAGATTATCAGATAGTGGACGAGACACTCTCATCTGACAATTCCACTGAAGATCCCAGCAGGCCGTGCTTCCACTCGAAAAATTAAGCCGGCTGCTGAAGTCCATCCGGTCTAAGGATCGTGATGTTGACGGGGAAGCCTCCGCGTCCACCTATAGAGGGCCTAGGGTCTTCCAAGTGGACCAGACATTACAAAAGTTAATGTCCTCAGAGTGGAGAAGTCCTGAAAAATCTCTTGTGGTTCCTAGGAGGTTCAGCGCTTTATTCCCAGTTGCTCAATGAAATCAATGGGGTCCTCCTCCCAAGGTGGATATGGCGGTGGCTAAACTGTCCTGCTGCACTAAGGTACCATCAGATGATGGAGCAAATTTGCACGACGCCATGGCAGGCGCTTCGACAATACCTTCAAGAAGGCTTATTCAGCTGCCTCGCCCAAGACCGCTGTGGCGGTTGCGTCCTGTGAAGTGTCAGCCAAATTATGTACTGACCTGGTCCACCTCGAAAGTGACCGACTCTGGAGTCTCCAGAGACGAGCTGCTAGGGTTTCTAGGCTCAGTTTCCCTAGCAGCTGAATATTTAACGGAAGCCTCCCACCATCAATTAAGGCTGGCGGCCAAATCCCTGGCACTTACCAAGAACACTGCAGCAGGAAGACCTCTATGGTTAAAACCTTGGAGAGCTGTGTTCCCCTCAAAGTATAATTTGTGCGCATTACCCTTTGAGCCGGGTAGAGTCTTTGGCTGTGCCCTAGACGAGATCCTAGAGGGCTTGGCCGACAAGAAGGGTAAAACTTTACCCCAGGCCTTCAGAGGTAGGTCTGGCTCTGGCCGTGGTAGAGGCTATCCGCCTCGTCGTGGAAGGCAGTCCAGAGAGGCTCTAGTTATTCCTCTAGAGGCGCCGTCCGGAGATTCCGAAGTCTGATGATAAAAAAGTCAAGCCTTGCTTTTGACATCAGAAGCAGTTTTCCTGTGGCCGAGATTCCTGTCGGAGGTCGTGTCTCCCACTTTCTCAACTGCTGGCAGGAAAAAAATTCGAGACCCATGGGTCCGGTAGGTAATCCAAAGTGGTTATGCAATCAAGCTCCTCCGTCCTCCTCAGGATCGGTTTGTGTTAACTCGCAGCCTCCCTACAATGCAGCAGACTACATTGGAATGCTCCATCCGAGAGTACATTCACAAGGGAGCCCTGGTGGAAGTCCCTTCTCTAGAAGAAGGATCCCGTGTCTATTCTCCCGTCTTCCTGATGCCAAAACTGGCAGACAAGTGGAGAATGATCATAGACTTAAGGTACCTCAACCGCTTCATCAAAAAGAAGCGCTTCCATAGGAAAACCATAAAGTCTGTCACCACCTTTCTCCTCTAAGGCGATGTTTTTTGTGACTTTGGATATAAAAGATGCCTATTTGCATATTTCTATTTACCTCCACACAGAAGGTTCTTTTCTAAGGATTGCCGTAGTATTTTCCGGCCACAGGAAGCACTTTCAATTCACAGCACTACCCTTCGGGATCTCCTCTGCTTCCCACACCTTTACAAAGGTAGTGGCCCCCATAACGGCCGCCATCAGGCTTCAGGGGATATTCTTGGTGCCTTATCTAGACGACTGGTTGATAAAGGCCCAGTCAGAGTCTGTTCTGCTGCAGTAACTACAGACAGCCTTCAGAGTCTGTGATGGCTTATAAACTGGGAGAAGTCAAAAACGATCCCTTCAACTCGAAGGAAGTTCCTCTGAGAAAACTACTTCCTAGATTCAGTCCGCCTGCAAATCTCCTTGACACCAGCAAGGAAGGAGAAGCTGGTTGCGGCAGTCCGGCACCTCTCAAAAAGCCGATAGCCTCCATCAGAACATTGATGAAGATCCTGGGCTTGATGTCTTCCTCAGTGGAGGCAGTCCCATGGGCCTTGTGGCACTTACGTCCCCTCCAGAAGGAGTTACTAGAGGCTTGGGATCGCTCCCTTCTTACATTCAGCAAGAAGATTCGACTCTCCCCCAGGACCCGTCTTTCCCTCAAGTGGTGCTTGCACCTGAAAGACGGAAGGTCCACGGTCCAACCTTCTTGGACCCTGTTGACTACAGATGCATCCCTCTCGGGATGGGGAGCCCATTGGACGAAAACTCCATAAAGGGAGTCTGGAGCGCTCCTGAAAAAAGGACCTCGTCCAACTGGAAGCTCAGAGCCGTATATCGTGCCTTACTCTATTTCTTGCCTCTTCCCAGGGGAAGAGCAGTCTAAATCCGGTCAGACAACATGACCACAGTGCTGTACGTGAACAGACAGAGAGGCACCAGATCACCAACCCTCCTTAGGGAGGCAGATCTGATATTTACATGGGCAGAGAAAAATCTAACCCATTTATCCGCAGTTCACATCAAGGGCTCCCTGAACATAGTAGCGGATCGGTTGAGTCGGGGTTATGCCGTATCAGGAGAATGGTCACTCAATCCAGAAGTCTTTCATCAGATTACCCTGAACAGGGGTCTTCCAGAAATAGACCTCATGGCAACCCGACTCAACGCCAAGGTGGAGAAGTTCTGTTCCCTTTACCAGGAGGACAATCCCTTGGCAGTGGATGCCCTGTCCATCCCTTGGAGGTCCAGGCTGGCATACATCTTCCCTCCAATTCCAATAATACCAAAGGTATTAATGAAAATCAGACAGGACCAAGTCTCTGTGATAGCCATCATTCCATTCTGGCCAAAAAGAGCTTGGTTTTTCCCAACTCATGGAGATGAGTCGAGGGATATATTGGAGGCTTCCCCCCATCCAGAACCTGGTTTCCCAAGGATCTCTGAAGTGCCAGGATCTCTGGAGATTCACCCTGACAGCCTGGAGGTTGAGCAGTCCCTACAGCAGGATAGAGGACTGTCAGAGGCCGTCCTGAAGACCCTTTCTTCTGCAAGAGCAGAATCTACCAATAAGAACTACCAGAGGACAGCCAAGATTTTCATGGAGTGGTGCTCCAAGAAGGGTATTAATAATCTAGAACCTTCAACGGCTGATATTTTAAATTTTCTTCAGGACGGTTTGGATAAGGGCCTTGCCCCTGCCACTTTGAAAGTGCAGATTGCGGCCCTCTCCGCTTATTTGAACAGACGTCTGTCTCAGGATCCTCTGGTTGCAAGGTTCCTTAAAGGGGCAATGAGGCTAAAGCCATCAGTATCATCCCCAGTGGGACCTTGCGGTAGTCATTACAGGCCTGTGCGGTCCTCCATTTGGACCCTTGGAGACTACAGAGATACAATATTTAGCCTACAAAACCACTTTTTTGTTGGCTAGTATATCTGCCAAAGAGTAGGGGTACTCCAGGCCCTCTCTTCTAGAGAACCGTACATTTTGTTTTTGCAGATAGGGTACACCTTAGGTTTGCCTGGGTTTATCCCTAAGGTCCCCTCATACTATAATAGCAATCAGCTAATTTCGTTACCTGTGTTTTTCCCCTCTCCAACCTCTGAGGAGGAAGAAAAGCTCAACACCTTAGATGTGGTAAGGTGTCTGTGGATTTACCTATTCCACACTCAACCGCTTAAGAAGGCCGAAAGCCTACTAATTGATATACAGGGTAAAAACAGAGGCCTCAAGGCTTCCAAGCTTACTCTATCCACATGGATCAAGGAGACAATTAAGTCTTCCTTTCTTATTCAGGAGTTATTCCCTCCAGTCTTTCTACGGCCACTCGACCTGGGTTGTCGACTTCTTTGGCTGAGTATCGGTCCTTACCATTGGACCAGATTTGTGCGGCTGCATCATGGTCATCTCAGTTGACCTTTTGTTAAACATTATCATTGGACATCCGCAGTTTCCAGACAACTGCCTTTGGTCAGTCAGTCCTTGACGTTGTAAGGCGAGGAAACCCTCCCTAGGGGAATTACTTGCTATCTCCCCATATTGTGCTGCTGTCGGACGTAAGGGGAATCGTTGATTGTAATGTCAATCTGTATTCCCTTAGTCCAGACAGCAGCACAAGGCTTCCCTCCCTAGAAGCTTGTTTCCTGTTACTTTATAATTTACCCCCCCCCGGGGGGGGGCCCCCGCCCCCCCCTAAACGGCTAGAGGGGCGCCCCCTTTGTTGCTAATAAAAGGTGCCCCCCCCCCACAAAAACAAAACCGGGCGGAGGAACCCCCAATTTTGCCCCCGCCTGGCCAAAGGGAATACAGATTGCCATTACAATCCACGGTTCCCTGGCTACAGAGAGCCTGTATAGTGGTGTAGAACACTGTGCCTTGCAGTAACACGCATAGGGAGCATACTGTGGTAGTGACACAATACTGTGAGTCAGTATGACACGCACATTAGAGGCGTTGCACTTAGAACCACTGTACAATTCACTTATTTGGCCAGTTACGGGGCCAAAACTGACCAACTAACTCAATTGTAAACTCAGCCGTACAGGTCAATGTTAGTGCCAGGTATAAAGAACTGTGCAGAGGCCCAAGATCCTACTGTAGCATGAAAGAGCGCACTCCTTTTACACCGTCGTCTGCTGACTCCACATAGATGTCTACAGAACCTGTTCTATTAAATGCTTATACAAGTAGAGCCCCCCTGACAGAGTGGAGAGGGTGTCAGCAGTAAGTTTATGTTGACGTCACTGATTATTTTTCCCCTCCTCTGATCCGTCAGAACAATAACCCCCCAAAAAAACGGATCCTGTCTGTTGAGCATCCACCTTCACTCGGTCAGGATTTGGTCAGTAATCCATCAGTATTGCTGATGTCAAAAAAAAAAAACAGGAGTGGATCCAAATCAGATATGACACGTGAATGGAATATTTGCATATCATCTGTGTTTTGTACCCACTCCTGCTTTTAGCTACCAAATCAATTATAATTATATATTATATTATAAGCCAATTCTGATGGGACCATACAGGCCTTACAGCTGCTACACAGACAGGATCCGTTGTCCGTCTCATTTTTCCTTCCTTCTGACAGATCAGAAGAGGGGTCAAATAAATGATGATGTCAACCAGGCCAAAAAGGCAAAATAGTGGCCCAGTCATGGAGTGGGGAGGGTGGGAACAGCATGAGAAGTGACATAGTGTGGAGGTAGCAGCAGCATGAGGAGGCCACAGACTGGCAAGGTGACATAATGTGGAGGTAGCAGCAGCATGAGGAGGCCACACAGTGGCAAGGTGACATAATGTGGAGGTAGCAGCAGCATGACGAGGCCACACAGTGGCAAGGTGACATAATGTGGAGGAGGCAACAACATGAGGAGGCCATAGAGTGACTCGGTGACAGAGTGGGGAGGTGGGTAGCACAAACATTACCCGCTGACGATGATGGCTGTAAGAAGGAGCACTTGGGGGGTGGAGCCTTGACTGTTTGAAATGGGGTGCATGCAACTTGGTGATGCAGCGGTTGCTGCGGCAGGCTGAACCACCACATTGGAGCCACGGTTCTCCCAGGCCACTTTATGGTGATACTGCATATATTGACACAGGGCTGTGGTGCCAACATTGGCATCCTGCCCACAGATTTGACATATGGTCATGTTCCACACCCCAGTGGCTTAACAAAAAACTGCCACACCGCTGAGTAGGTGATTTTACCCCCAATACTCCGCACTGACTGACTGCTACCGCCACTGTCTCTGTGAACCCCTGCAACACTTCTTTCCGGGCAGGTAGGCTCCTGTGAAGTGAGTGGTCTAACCCAGCATGCTTGGCTTCCAACCTCCCACTGCTGCCACCCTGCTGACTCCTGGCCACGCTGCTGACTTGCTTGCTCTGCCACTGCCTCATGCACAAGCTGCCACCCTCTTCTCCTGATGATGATGAAGCCCCTTTGTCACCTGGCTCCCAATTGCGATCGGCTACATCATCATCGAGTACTGTCTGCAGGTCACTGATGTCCTCCTCAACGATCTCAGCCAAGAACCTGACCACTCGCAACACCAGCTCCCACGCCACTCTCTCATCACTACTTGTCTGCCTACCGCAGGAAGAGGCGGATGTCTCCTTCAGATCTTGGCTGGGCAGTAGCTGATGACTGTCCTCTAGTAGCTCCTCATCGCTGTATAGTGGATCTGAGCCCACAGCATAGAGTACTTCTCTGGCTGAGGGAACAGAAAAGGACAGAGGCAGGTTGAGGACAGGTGAGGCAAAGGGCCTGCTCCAAGGGCATGCCAACTAAGGGTTGTGTCTGATGAACCCACCGACTCTTGGCTGGGGGTGTCTGATGTGACTTGGGATGAACTGGATGACCGAGCCAACCAGTCTACAACCGTTGGGTTGCTGGTCAAGACACGACCACTACTTGACACTGGGAGCTCAGGCTTCTCTAACTGACCCCTGCTGCCACGCCCCCTTACTCTGCTGTGACCTTTGCCTGCGCCAGAAACATTTAGGCTTGTGCCCCTCCCCTGTACAGGGCCTACATTTATTATCCCCTATAGCGGTATCACATTTGTATTCATGTATTATTAGTATTTTAGCTGAATCAGGGAACAACAAATAGTCTAAAAAATGACTGAATAGAATGAGTGACCCTTCTGTGCTTTATATAGTGGTGACTCCTCACCTGGGCGGTTACCTGTAGGAATGTCCTCCTCACACTCCTCATCACCTCTCACATAGGGATCTTCCTCTATTGTCATAGATAGAGCATTAATGTCATTCAGATCTTTATCCTGATGGAAAATCTGTGAAACAAATAATGTAAAAGTCACCGGACAAATGGGGAAGTCACAGAGAATGTTCTAGATGCAGGTCTCTGAGAAGCTGGATAAACATATTAGATGGCGGCTCAATGACACCGCCCATGTACAGTGGGTACGGAAAGTATTCAGACCCCTTTAAATTTTTCACTCTGTTTCATTGCAGCCATTTGCTAAAAGCAAAAAAGTTCATTTTATCTCTCATTATTGTACACTCAGCTCCCCATCTTGACAGAAAAAAAAACAGAAATGTAGATATTTTTGCAAATTTATTAAAAAAGAAAAAATGAAATATCACATGGTCATAAGTATTCAGAGCCTTTGCTGTGACCCTCATATATATAACTCACATGCTGTCCATTTCCTTCTGATCCTCCTTGAGATGGTTCTACTCCTTCATTGGAGTCCAGCTGTGTTTAATTAAACTGATTGGACTTGATTAGGAGCGGCGCACACCTGTCTATATAAGACCTCACAGCTCACAGTGCATGTCAGAGCAAATGAGAATCAGGAGGTCAAAGGAACTGCCCAAGGAGCTCAGAGACAGAATTGTGGCAAGGCACAGATCTGGCCAAGGTTACAAAAGAATTTCTGCAGCACTCAAGGTTCCTAAGAGCACAGCAGCCTCCAAAATCCTTACATGGAAGAAGTTTGGGACGACCAGAACTCTTCCTAGACCTGGCCGTCCAGCCAAACTGAGCAATCGTGGGAGAAGAGCCTTGGTGAGAGAGGTAAAGAAGAACCCAAAGATCACTGTGGCTGAGCTCCAGAGATGCAGTAGGGAGATGGGAGAAAGTGCCACAAAGTCACCTATCACTGCAGCCCTCCACCAGTCGGGGCTTTATGGCAGAGGGGCCCGAAGGAAGCCTCTCCTCAGTGCAAGACATATGAAAGCCAAAAAACACATGAAGGACTCCCAGACTATGAGAAATAAGATTCTCTGGTCTGATGAGACGAAGATTGAACTTTTTGGCATTAATTCTAAGTGGTATGTGTGGAGAAAACCAGGCCCTGCTCATCACCTGCCCAATACAATCCCAACAGTGAGACATGGCGGTGGCAGCATCATGCTATGGGGGACAGGACCACTGGTTGTAATTGAAGGAAAGATGAATGCGGCAAAGTACAGAGATATCCTGGAAGAAAACCTCTTCCAGAGTGCTCTGGATCTCAGACTGGGCCGAAGGTTCACCTTCCAACAAGACAATGACCTTAAGCACACAGCTAAAATAACAAAGGAGCGGCTTCAGAACAACTCTGTGACCATTCCTGACTGGCCCAGCCAGAGCCCTGACCTCAACCCAATTGAGTATCTCTGGAGAGACCTGAAAATGGCTCCACCAACGTTCACCATCCAACCTGACGGAACTGGAGAGGATCTGCAAGGAAGAATGGCCGAGGATCCCCAAATACAGACGTGAAAAACTTGCTGCATCATTCCCAAGAAGACTCCTGGCTGTACTAGCTCAGAAGGAAGCAGCTTCTACTCAGTACTGAGCAAAGGCTCTGATTACTTATGGCCATGGGAGATTTCAGTTTTGCTTTTTTAATAAATTTGCAAAAATATCTACATTTCTGTTTTTTCTGTCAAGATGGGGAGCTGAGTGAGAAATAATTAATGAGAAATAAAATGAACTTATTTGCTTTTAGCAAATGGCTGCAATGAAACAAAGAGTGAAAAATTTAAAGGGGTCTGAATACTTTCCGTACCCGCTGTATATTACCATATAATACTGCTGGATACAACAAGACTGACCATAAGGACTTCACAGCCCGTCTACACATCGTAGGGAATATCTCCATGTACCTGATCATCCTGTGGAAGAAGAGGACTGGGACATCTCTCCGGTGTTGTCCTCTTACTGGATCTACCTGTAGGAAACACAGACAGGGACTGAATTCATTCTGTACATACAAATAATGGAAGTCCATGTGTATATAGTCATGTCTATTACCTGGTGATGTGAGGGGCTGGTGGTCCTCCATCATGACCTCCTTGTACAGATCCTTGTGTCCTTCTAAATACTCCCACTCCTCCATGGAGAAATAGACAGCGACATCCTGACACCTTATAGGAACCTGACAACACAATGATACAGTCATCCCCCAGACCCCTCCAATTACTGTATAATGTCCCAGCATTCCCAGCAGTGTCACCTCTTCAGTCAGCAGCTCCAGCATCTTGTTGGTGAGTTCTAGGATCTTCTGTCCATTGATCTCCTCCTGTATCAGGGGGTGAGGTGGAGGCCCTGGGATTAGGCTCAGGGTTCCTCCATATCCTTCATACACAGGAGCCTGACAGCGCCCATTAGAGGTCTTCTTCACTACTGTGTAATCCTGGTTATGGGGAGACACATTAATAAATATCACTACATACATGTGCAGAGTCCATCACCTCTCCAGTCATATCATCTGTTATTACTACAATTGTGCTAAAAAGTTTACATACCTCGGCAGATTTTTTTGTTGTTTTTGACCTTTTCTTTTTTTGAATGATAACACAAAAACGTTTCCTCCGCTCATGGTTAGTGGTTGGTTGAAGCCATTTATTGTTGAACTTCTGTGTTTTCTCTTTTTAAATCATATTGACAACCAAAAACATCAAAATCACCCTGTTCAAAAGTTCCCATCCCCTGGTGATTTTGGCCTCATGCCCAGAAGGTGACACAAAGGGGTTTGAATGGCTACTAAAGGTAACCTCCTTACCTGTGACCTGTTTGCTTGTAATCAGTGTGTGTGCATAAAAGCTGAGTGAGTTTCTGGGATCCAGACTGACTGCTGCATCTTTCCTCCAGCCACTGACGTTTCTGGATTGTGAGTCATGGGGAAAGCAAAAGAATTGTCCACAGATCTACGGGAAAAGGTAGTTGTACTGTATAAAACAGAAAAGGGATACAAAAAGATATCCAAGGAATTGATAATGACAGTCAGCAGTGTTCAAACTGTGATTAACAAATGGAAACTCAGGGGCTCTGTAAAAACCAAACCACGGTCAGGTAGACCAACCAAAATTTTGGCCACAACTACCTGGAAAATTGTTCGGGATGCAAAGAAAACCCCCACACATAACATCAGATGAAATACAGGACTCTCTGAAAACTATCAGTGTGGCTGTTTCAAGATGCACAATAAGGAGGCACTTGAAGAAAAATGGGCTGCATGGTCAAGTTGCCAGAAGAAAGCCATTACTGCGCAAATGCCACAAAGAATCTCGCCTTCAATACGCCAAACAGCACAGAGACAAGCCTCAAAATTTCTGGAACAAGGTCATTTGGAGTGATGAGACAAAAGTCGAACTTTTTGACCACAGCCATAAACGTTACATTTGAAAAGGTGTCAACAAGGCCTATGATTAAAGGAACACCATTCCTACTGTAAAGCCCGGAGGTGGATCACTGATGATGTGGGGATGTGTGAGCTTCAAAGGCTCAGGAAACTTGGTCAAAGTTGAAGGAAAGATGAATGCAGCACGTTATCAGCAAATACTGGAGGCAAATCTGCCCTCATCAGCCAGGAAGCTGCGCATGGGACGTACTTGGACGTTCCAACATGACAACGATCCAAAACACAAGGCCCAGTTGACCAGTCATTGGCTACAGCAGAAGAAAGTGAAGGTTCTGGAGTGGCCATCTCAGTCTCCTGACCTCAATATCATTGAGCCCCTCTGGGGAGATCTCAAGCGCACAGAACATGCAAGACAGCCAAGGAATTTACAGGAACTGGAGACTTTTTGCCAAGAAGAATGGGCAGTTTTACCATCTTAGAAAATAAAGAGCCTCATCCACAACTACCACAAAAGACTTCAAGCTGTCATTGATGTTAGAGGGGACAATACACGCTATTAAGAATTGGGGGATGTGAATTTTTGAACAGGGTCATTTTGATGTTTTTGGTTGTCATTATAATTTAAAAAGAGAAAACACAGAAGAACAATAAATGGCTTCAACCAACTACTAACCATGAGTGGAGTAAAGGTTTTTGTGTTATCATTCATATTCTCTGAGAAAAGGTCAAAAAACAAAAAAATCTGTCGGGTTATGTAAACTTTTTAGCACAACTGTATGGATAAGAATGATGTAATGTGACATCATCAGAATCTCTCACCTCTCCAGTAAGCTGGTAGATGATCTCTAGGGTGAGATTTAATATATTTTCTGCCATCTTGTTCTTGTCTCTTTCCATCCTTGATGGATCAATCAGGAATATTCTCTTATATAGAAGATACTGAGAGGATTCTATATTGTAGGAATCTGAATGGAGAGAAGATGAGACAATGTAATCACTACACGGAATCCCATGTAATACATAGAACAGTTGAGTCACATTATTATGACCACCTCCTACTTCTGACGTCTAATGTCTCAGGTAAAGGGGACGAGTTATCGGAGGTTCAAAAGGGATGATTATTGGCTGTCGGGCCAAGGGTGACAGTATTTCTCCAACAGCGCAGGTTGTGAACTGATTGTGTGCTGCTTTGGTGAAAGTGTATTGTGAGTGGAGAAATGGCACCATTGGGAATAACCAACGTGGAAACTGTGGAGAACCACGTGCCAGTGATGTGACAACAAGTTCACAGTAGAGATTAAGTGAACCGATTCGTTACGAGCTGAAGTCAACCCGACTTTTCATTTTTTAACAAAACAGAATACATTTACAAAATACTGAACTACTAAAATGTCCTTTGTAATGTGCAGTGCGCAGTGATAATACTGAGGAGACGTGTCTGAGACGTGGGCTGGGGTTCTAGCATCACCTGACAGCCTCACAGCCAAAGACATGACATAAGGTTTTAGCTGAGGAGGACAGGGCCATTTTGGGATGTGTCAAACTGAGAGTAATGAGTGTCCCGAAGAATGTTCCATCCAGAGATCTAACACAGATACAGGGGCTTGTAAAAGACTTTACACCCCTTGAACTTTGTCACATTTTGTTCCAACCACAACTTACAGTAAATGTATTTTCTTGACATTTTCAGTGATAACAACACAAAGTATCAGATAATTGTGAAGTGGAAGGAAAATGATACAAGGTTATCAACATTGTAAACCAATAAAAATCTAAAAAGTGTGACATGCAAAAGTCTTCAGCCCCCCCTATAGCAATACTTTGTAGAGCCGCCTTTGGCTACAATTCCAGCTCCAAGTCTTTTGGGCTCTGTCTCTACCAGCTTTGCACATCTAGAGATGAGATTTCTGCCCCTTCTTCTTCTTCTTTGCAGCCAGATTGGATGGAGCGTCTGTGAGCAGCAATTTTCATGTCTTGCCACAGATGCTCAATGAGATTTAGGTCTGGACTGTGACTGGGCCATTCTAACCCCGGAATATTCTGTCATCTAAACCATCCCCTGGAGCTCGGGCTGGAGGTTTAGGGTCATTGCTGGAAGGTGAATCTCCTTCCCAGTCTCAAGTCTTTTGCAGCCTCCAACAGGGCCACAAGGAGGACATTATACTGTGTGGGGGCCTCAAGGAGGACATTATACTGTGTGGGGGCCACAAGGAGGACATTATACTGTGTGGGGGCCACAAGGAGGACATTATACTGTGTGGGGGCCACAAGGAGGACATCATACTGTGTGTGGGCCACAAGGAGGACATTATAGTGTGTGGGGGCCTCAAGGAGGACATTACACTGTGTGGGGGCCACAAGGAGGACATTATACTGTGTGTGGGCCACAAGGAGGACATTATAGTGTGTGGGGGCCTCAAGGAGGACATTATACTGTGTGGGGGCCACAAGGAGGATATTATACTGTGTGGGGGCCACAAGGAGGACATTATACTGTGTGGGGGCCACAAGGAGGACATTATACAGTGTGGGGGCCACAAGGAGGACATTATACTGTGTGTGGGCCACAAGGAGGACATTATACTGTGTGGGGGCCACAAGGAGGGCATTATAGTGTGTGTGGGCCACAAGGAGGACATTATAGTGTGTGGGGGCCTCAAGGAGGACATTATACTGTGTGGGGGCCACAAGGAGGATATTATACTGTGTGGGGGCCACAAGGAGGACATTATACTGTGTGGGGGCCACAAGGAGGACATTATACAGTGTGGGGGCCACAAGGAGGACATTATACTGTGTGTGGGCCACAAGGAGGACATTATACTGTGTGGGGGCCACAAGGAGGACATTATACTGTGTGGGGGCCACAAGGAGGACATTATAGTGTGTGGGGGCCACAAGGAGGACATTATACTGTGTGGGGGCCACAAGGAGGACATTATACTGTGTGTGGGCCACAAGGAGGACATTATAGTGTGTGTGGGCCACAAGGAGGACATTATAGTGTGTGGGGGCCTCAAGGAGGACATTACACTGTGTGGGGGCCACAAGGAGGACATTATACTGTGTGTGGGCCACAAGGAGGACATTATAGTGTGTGGGGGCCTCAAGGAGGACATTATACTGTGTGGGGGCCACAAGGAGGATATTATACTGTGTGGGGGCCACAAGGAGGACATTATACTGTGTGGGGGCCACAAGGAGGACATTATACAGTGTGGGGGCCACAAGGAGGACATTATACTGTGTGTGGGCCACAAGGAGGACATTATACTGTGTGAGGGCCACAAGGAGGGCATTATAGTGTGTGTGGGCCACAAGGAGGACATTATAGTGTGTGGGGGCCTCAAGGAGGACATTACACTGTGTGGGGGCCACAAGGAGGACATTATACTGTGTGTGGGCCACAAGGAGGACATTATAGTGTGTGGGGGCCTCAAGGAGGATATTATTCTGGGTGGGGGCCACAAGGAGGACATTATACTGTGTGGGGGCCACAAGGAGGACATTATACAGTGTGGGGGCCACAAGGAGGACATTATACTGTGTGTGGGCCACAAGGAGGACATTATACTGTGTGGGGGCCACAAGGAGGACATTATAGTGTGTGGGGGCCACAAGGAGGACATTATACTGTGTGGGGGCCACAAGGAGGACATTATACTGTGTGTGGGCCACAAGGAGGACATTATAGTGTGTGGGGGCCACAAGGAGGACATTATACTGTGTGGGGGCCACAAGGAGGACATTATACTGTGTGTGGGCCACAAGGAGGACATTATAGTGTGTGGGGGCCACAAGGAGGACATTATAGTGTGTGGGGGGCCTCAAGGAGGACATTACACTGTGTGGGGGCCACAAGGAGGACATTATACTGTGTGGGGGCCACAAGGAGGACATTATACTGTGTGGGGGCCACAAGGAGGACATTATACTGTGTGGGGGCCATAAAGAGGGTGACTGAATGTATGAGAAGGGCTGAGAGCGAGCATTTACCGCCTCCTGTACAGCTTCCATCTACTCGCAGGACCTGTGATGATGTCATAGATGTGGGAGGAGTCAATGAGTCACATGATCAGGTCCTGCTGTTATAGATTCAGCTGTGCAGAAGATACTAAATCCTAGTGAGCTAAAGGACCTGTGATGATGTCACATGTGTGGGAGGAGTCACATAATCATGAGACCAGATATCAGAGGTCTCTGCAGAGCCGTCTGTGTGTGACGTGTATGTAGCGGAGCCGTCTGTATACTGCCCACAGTGCCCATCATACAGGGCATTAGGAGAGACCCCAGATACTACTGCCCACAGTGCCCATCATACAGGACATTAGGAGAGACTCCAGATACTACTGCCCACAGTGCCCATCATACAGGACATTAGGAGAGACTCCAGATACTACTGCCCACAGTGCCCATCATACAGGGCATTAGGAGAGACTCCAGATACTAGTGCCCACAGTGCTCATCGTACAGGACATTAGGAGAGACTCCAGATACTACTGCCCACAGTGCCCATCATACAGGACATTAGGAGAGACTCCAGATACTACTGCCCACAGTGCCCATCATACAGGGCATTAGGAGAGACTCCAGATACTACTGCCCACAGTACCCATCATACAGGGCATTAGGAGAGACTCCAGATACTACTGCCCACAGTGCCCATCATACAGGGCATTAGGAGAGACTCCAGATACTACTGCCCACAGTGCCCATCATACAGGACATTAGGAGAGACTCCAGATACTACTGCTCACAGTGCCCATCATACAGGACATTAGGAGAGACTCCAGATACTACTGCCCACAGTGCCCATCATACAGGGCATTAGGAGACACTCCAGATACTACTGCCCACAGTGCCCATCATACAGGGCATTAGGAGAGACTCCAGATACTACTGCCCACAGTGCCCATCATACAGTGCTGGGGTTGGCACGATGCAATTTAATCCTAAGTGTGATTCAATCACAAGTGTGCAGACGCTGCAGTTAAACATGGCATTTAGACAGGGCAGAAGACAGATCAGCTGAATTATCACTCCAAAAACTTGTAAATTTTAATACAACTGTCTCACCATGTTCACTGAATGTCTTTTGTCTCTATTTGCTTCTTTTTTTCAAATTTGCCGCCCATTCCCGCATCCTGTTTCTCCTCTCCACATCAGTCCGTCTCTCCTTCCCTCTCCTATGTGTAGCTCCCATTCTCTCTTCACCTTCCTCAACCATCTTAACCCACCTTGGGCTTCTGTGCAACAAATCAGACAATCTCACAAGTCATTTAACCATCTGCTGTCTCTCGCCATTCTCCTGCTACTAGCTGCTGGGGATATTTCTCCAAACCCCGGTCCTCCTTCTGGTAACCTCAACTCTGTACCTGTCTCGACAAGAAACCCTTCTAACTTTATTAATATTCGTTGTCTGCCGTCTCCTTCTCCTCCACCAGTCTCTTTCTCTTGTGCTCTCTGGAACGCTCGCTCACTCTGCAACAAACTTGACATTACTCAAGATCTGTATTTCAAAGTCTTCTAACCTGCTGGCTGTCACTGAAACCTGGATTAAACAGTCTGACACCGCATCCCCTGCTGCTCTCTGCTATGATGGCCTCCAATTCTCACACACCTCTAGACCTGAGGATAGGCAAGGTGGAGGGGTAGGTGTCCTATCACCACAATGCAATTTTCATGTGATTCCCCCAGTACCATCGCTCTCTTTCTCCTCTTTTGAGGTCCACACTATCAGACTCTTCCACTCTTTCTCCCTGCGAGTACCTGTCATCTACCGTCCCCCTGGCTCATCTACCGTCCCCCTGGCTCATCTACTATCCCCCTGGCTTGTCCACCGTCCCCCTGGCTCGTCTACTCTCCCCCTGGCTTGTCTACCGTCCCCCTGGCTCATCTACTATCCCCCTGGCTTGTCTACCATCCCCCTGACTCAACTATTACCCTTATTACTCATCTACCGTCCCCCTGGCTCACCCTTCCAGTTCTTAGATCACTTTTCTTCATTGCTTCCCAACTTCCTATCCTGTGACATTCCTACTCTCATTATGGGTGACTTTAACATTCCCATTAACACCCCTGTCTCTTCATCTGCCCCTCGCCTTCTATCACTAACCGCCTCTCTTGGTCTCTCTCAGCTTACTTCTTCCCCCACACACAAAGATGGTAATATCCTTGATCTGGTCTTGTTACAGCTCTGTTGTTTCTTTACTAATGCTCACCTACCAATTTCTGACCACAACCTTCTTTCCTTTAACCTTAAAGCTTCTTGTGCTTCACAAAACACACCGACCTATTGCACATGCAGAAATCTACGGGCTGTAAACACTCCGCACCTCTCAGACATCCTACAGTCATCAGTGTCTCTTCTCTCTCCTGTCCTGAACTGGCCACCGAACACTACAATGAGACTCTCAAAGCCACCCTGGATAAAGTAGCACCCTTGACCATCTGAAAATCCCAACACAGACACCGGCAATCTTGGCACACTCCTCAAACACGTTTTCTTCAGCGATGCTCAAGATGTGCTAAACAGCTATGGCGAAAATCTCACACATCAGCAGATTTTCTTCACTTCAAGTTCATGCTCAAAGCCTATAACTTTGCCCTTCACCTCGCCAAACAAGCCTACTTCACCTCTCTCATCTCTGCTCTCTCCAATAACTCTAAACGACTCTTTCAAAAACTGAAACTTCTTGTGTTCCCTCCATCTACAAACCGACTGAACCCTGATATCTTCATTTCTGTCTGTGGCCTTACTATTACTCCGAGGCAGAATGCCCGCTATCTGGGGGTTCTATTTGATTCAGATCTCACCTTTACCCCACATATTCAGACACTTGCACGCTCTTGCCACCTGCACCTTAAAAACATCTCTAGAATTCACTCTTTTCTCACTGTGGAAACATAAAAAAACCCTCATTGTCGCTCTGATTCTCTTTCGTCTTCACTATCGCAATTCTCTTCTAATTGGGCTTCCTCTTACTAAACTCTCCCCACTACAATCTTTCCTGAATGCGGCCGCCAGACTCATCTTTCTGTCAAACCAGTACACAGACGCATCTACCTTGTGTCAGTCGCTGTATTGGTTGCCCATCCATCACAGAATACAATATAAAATTATCACACTGACCCACAAATCCATCCACAGCACTGCGCCCCCCTATATCTCTCTTGTCACTGTCTACCACCCTAACCGTCCTCTCCATTCTGCCAGTGACCTTAGACTTGCATCCTCTGTTATCCGAACATCCCACTCCCATCTACAAGACTTTTCTCGAGCTGCACCGGTGCTCTGGAATGCTTTACGGAAGACAATCCGATTAATCCCCAGCTACATTGGGAGAATGTCATATGGTCAGATGAAACCAAAGAAGAACTGTTTAGTAGAAACACAACTCGTCGTGTTTGGAGGAGAGTGAATGCTGAGTTGCATCCAAAGAACACCATACCTACTGTGAAGCATGGGGGTGGCAACATCATGCTTTGGGGCTGTTCTCTGCAAAGGGACCAGGACGACTGATCCGTGTACATGAAAGAATGAATGGGGTCATGTATCGTGAGATTTTGAGTGCAAACCTCCTTTCATCAGCAAGGGCATTGAAGATGAAACGTGGCTGGGTCTTTCAGCATGACAATGATCCCAAGCACACCGCCAGGGCAACGAAGGAGCGGCTTCGTAAGTGGCCTAACCAGTCTCCAGATCTCAACCCCATAGAAAACCTTTGGAGGGAGTTGAAAGTCCGTGTTACCCTGCGACAGCCCCAAAACATCCCTGCTGTAGAGGAGATCTGCATGGAGGAATGGGCCAACATACCAGCAACAGTGTGTGCCAACCTTGTGAAGACTTACAGGAAACGTTTGACCTCTGTCATTGCCAACAAAGGATATAGAACAAAGTATTGAGATTAACTTTTTTATTGATCAAATACTTATTTTCCACCATAATTTTCAAATAAATTCTTTAAAAATCAGACAATGTGTTTTACTGGATTCGTTTTCTCATTTTGTCTTTCATAGTTGAGGTCCACCTATGATGACAATTACAGGCCGGCCTCATCATTTTAAGTGGGAGAACTTGCACAATTGGTGGCTGACTAAATACTTTTTTCCCTACTGTAATGAGGTCTCCGTATTCTTCTGACGTCCTGTAGGGACTCTATTACTCGTACTATAGGACTGCAGAGTTTATCGTCCAAATTAAATGGGTTTCACGTTCAGCCAATAAAATCACTTTATATTCTAGTGTCTTTGTGCTCAACACCTGTAATTCGTCTTTCAGGTGACAGGAGGTAAAAAAATACTGCTGCATCCCCACTGTATTATTTGGAATACAGCAACACTCTTAAGAAGTTTGGTGAGCGCCCCCCTTACTTTCTTCTTCAATGTTAGAATCTTCCACGGTCTATATCTTTTGGATGGCTGGACGAATTTTAAAACGAAAAACACCAAATTGATCAGGGGCGCAGCGAGAATCAAATGTATGGGATTTAGTATTTTGTACTTGGTGACAGATCCTCTTTACATAATAGAGATTTATTCAGGCAGAATCAGCATTTCGCTATTAGAGCAGCAGTTTGCATGTATTTAATGAAAAAAAATTACAACTTTTCCCAAAAAATCGTAAAGAGAAAAAAATTTCACTAGCAGGACTGACTGTCAGTACAAACTGTTTAACCACTATGTAGACAGATGTAAATGCTCTATTGCACAACAGACAGACAAAATTATATTAGCAATGAAAGTGTTACCTGTCCTTTGCCTACCTGTATTACTGCAGCAGCCTAGCTCACACAGCACAGATATTCCCCCTCACTCCTATCTATGATTTCTTTCACTAATCTGCCTGAAATTGAATAAATCTGTTTAAACTTTGTTCTATTTCTACTACTCCTTATTCCATTGCAAGCTTTGCATGAATAACACATCCATCCCTGTGATGAAAAAAGCTATGTATTATTGTGTATGTGTTATTACTTATTCATACTAGTGATATATATGTATACCTTTAGGACGGAGAGGGAGAGAGACACGTCTCACTCCATGAACAGTTAGGCCACACCCCAGGAAGGTCCAATAATCTGACACATTCTCCCCTGTGCCACTGTGAGGTAGTCGAGGACTATGGTGTGTTGATTGGTGACTATTATGAGTTGTCCTTGTATCGTGAATACAAGGACAATAGAATGGTGTATATCTGCTGATCTAGATAATCGGTGGATTCTACTAACTTGTCCCAAGTTTGCATAACCATGGGATACAAGAGTATCATGCTGATGATTCTGTTGCTTATACCCATCGAAACCACATGAGGTCACCCATCTTTCCTAGGGTGATTGTCTGTTGCACACTTGTACAAAGTATGACGGGGTATCATCTCAGGTTTCACATTTTCATGGGCAATTATGAAGATGGCTGGTGTCAGTCTAGCTAGAGTACAAGTCCCCTCTCCCCCTGGGGGTAGCCACTTGTATGCCTGATGACCACATACTAGATATACATCCTTGGGCAATATGCATGCTCTCCAAAGCTGAACTAGGCAATTAGAGGTAGCTAAAGAGTCGCTGCATTGGGGGTTTTGCACACCACTTATCCCCCGTCTCTATGTCTCTTTGGGGTCCAGTGCTCTGTATTAGACACCCCTGACTATCCCTAACTAGTCCCCCTTCTATTGAGGAGTTGTGCTCTGGATAACCCTTTATTCCCTCTGTGAATCATCTGTCACTATCTTGTAAGGGGGCATGAATCTTTTTCTTAAAAATGAACTCCACTTTACCTGACCTTACACTAGAGGTGCTTGGCAGACTAAAGCTAATATTAAGCTCTTCTGTGGAAATGATACCGGCATGAAATGGGACTTTGGATTTATGCTCAAATTCTCCTTTTACCAGGTTCCAATCATACCACTTGCTTGGTCTACCTGTCAGGTTTAGCTGTAACCATGGGAGGGTCACCCAACCTGCTATGGGAATTGGAACAAAGTTATTATTACTGATGTTCATTCCCTTATAAGTCACTGGACTCCACGAAACATTATGAAAACAGGAGTCATTAAGAGAAAAACTCATCTAGGTCAAGAGGGAGTGCTAGATAAAACATAGTCTTTGCAGAACCAGGGCTGTGAGTACAGATCCAACAGTCCCTGGGTTCTTCCTACTCATCCTAGTTAACACCTGATGGTGTTTAATCAATTTATTGTCCCATTCTTCTTTTAGAACAAGCTCACTGGTTGTGTCACCAGGGCGAGGATCACCAGTAGGTACCAGATCCTTTCAGTCCTCTTCCGGGCAGGTCGCCTTTTTACAGTGACTAGCGTGGATCCACGTCGACTTTCCTTCTAACTTGACTGAAGAGGATGTTGTCGGAAGCACTTGGAAAGGACCATCAAACCGTGGATCAAGGCTCTCACGTGTCTCTTTACCACCACCCAGTCTCCTGGCTTTAGGGAATGTGTTCCCAGTACACGGTTTGGATCTAGAAGAGAACTGTCCAGGGAAGTGAGTGCCATTATCACTTTCGATGGTCTCGGGGATCCCATATCTGCACACTACTTCTTTAAGTAGTTTATCTGCAGTTACTTTAGCGGTGGTTTTCTGTACCGGAAATGCCTCAGGCCATCCTGAAAAGAGATCAACACACACAAGCACGTACTCATACGTTCCCACCTTTGGTAACTGTATATAGTCAACCTGCAATCTCTGAAACAGGTACAAGGGCTTTGGGGTGTGTTTCTAAGGAACCTTTACTTTTTGGTCCACATTGTGCGTAGCACATGTCATGCAGGCTTGCACGTATCTGGCTACAGTTGTGCTAAAACCTGGAGTTACCCTTCGTTGCTCACCAGGTCACACATGGCTGTTTTTGAGTGGTGCACTTGAAAATGAGCTGCTTGCGCCATCATTGGGAACAATGCTCTTGGTAAACATACTCTCTTACCACTGACCATCAGGCCTTGTTCATCTTCTTTTGCACCTTGCTGCTCCCAAGTCTTCTTTTCTTCTGTACCGGCTTGGTCCTGCAATGTTTTTAGAACCTGAAAAGAGAGCTGAGAAGCTTGCTCTGGTATGGTGACCCCCTGTGCTGAGGCATGTTCCCTAGGCTTTTCTGCAGCTAGTTTGGCAGAAGCATCTACCCTCGCATTATCTCTACTCTCTTTTGTATCAGCCTTAGTGGCAGCATGATCTCCATCAGCTCCTGAATAGCCTGGAAATCCTTTATAAGCATACCATTAGAACTAAGGTAAGCTCTTACTCTCCAGATCGGACCATAGTCTTATTCTATATCAAAGGCATAGCGGGCTTACCCTCAGCTATTTTACACCGTTTCAGTGAGTGCTTTCAGTTCAGCTTCTTGAGCTGAGACCTGTGGGGGTAATGGTTCTGCTTGTTTACCTCATGTTCACTGGCATATCTGGTATAGAATTTGCCATCTTTCCCAAATCGAGAGCCATCTACAAAAGAACTCAAAATCAGAGTTAGCAATAGATTCATCATTTACATGACCAAATCTTACAGTTTCTTGCTGCATCAGTTATATACAGTTCATCAGAAAATACATGTGTGTACAGGTTGTTTCACTGTTGTCCTTCCTTTTCCCCCCTTGAATCTATTGGTAACAGGGTATAGGGATTGAGTGTTGTGCAGAGTGCAAGGGTGACATTAGGAGGCATAAGTAAGGCACACTATAATCTGAGTTGTCTAGCCTTTGAAATGTGCTTAGGCTGGCCCTGGGACAATATGCCGTGTACATCATGAGGAGTAAGTACTGTGATAGGGAAATCCAATACGATTTTTGCACCTTTCTCCAAGGACAATTGGACCGCAGCTACTGTCCTAACATAAGAAGGTGCTCCTCTGGACACTGGGTCTAATCTAGCAGAATAGTAAGCTACTGCTCTATGTTGGTGTCCATGAGTCTGAGTAAGCACTGCTGTTGCGTGTCCCGACATTTCTGTACAGTAAAGAGAAAAAAAGTCTCGTCATAATTAGGAAGTCCTAAAACTTGTGCAAATAAGTGCCAACTTGATGGAGTGGAAGTTTTCCACTGCCTGTTCTGGTTTAGTGATGCAGTCATAGAGAGGTTGCATTAACAGGGATACATTATAGATCCACTGTCTGCAGTAGTACACAAGGCCTAAGAATGTCGTAAGTTGTACCACACCATTCGGGGGTTTAAGCTCCTGTATGACCTGAAGTCTATCAGGGTCAGATTTCCTTGTAAAATGCAATGACCTAGAAAAACAACTTTAGTAAGGCAGAACTGCAATCTGGACTTAGATGCTTTACATCCAGTTTCTGCTAAAAAGCACAACTGAGATACTGATGCTTGTACACATCTCCTGGGAGGGGCAACATAAAAGCAGGTCATCCACATACTGGAGTAGCACCACGCCCTGCAGTATGCAGGGTGGGAGAATGCTTTGCCCCGTGTGGTAGCACTGTCCAGGCATATTGTTTGTCCTTCAAGGTAAATGCAATGTGACCATTACTGGGGATACTGGCAATTTGCCTATATCTGTTTTTCCTTTTGCAAGAGGAAATGGGGCACACAACCTAGATGTTCCTCTACACTAACTACCTCTGCATTGTTTTGCTTTGTCAGGAAAACCAGGGAGTGTAACATAAGGTGTCTTCTGACATTACTGGTAACAGTGAGACCGTCCCATCTGGCTCACACACAATGTGAGCCATTAGGGCTTGTAAAACGTCTGATCCCACCAAGTTAATTGAGACAGACTCACTGACAAGGAATCTAGTGGTAATCATAAGTTATCTCATAGGGAAAAAAACATTGTCAGCGTGCAAAACAGGTTTGTTAGCTCCAGTATCCACTAACAATTCACAAGTTCTCCCCTCAGGCAATTGTAGGGAGATCATAGGGGCTGGCCTCAGTTTATCAGGTACTGATATTAAATGCACGCTTACTGGAGTACCTATTTCCTATTGATGGTTATTGTCAGAATCTTCCTGTCTGTCTTTGGGTCTCCCATCTTGGAACTTTGCAGTTCCAGGCAAAATGTCTGGATTCAACACATTCCAACATTTAAGCACATGCTATAGGCAATAAACATTCAGACATCTTTAAAGACAATGACATTCCTTCCTGTGTCTAATAAGTTCAACCCCCACCTCATTAGCATACATATAGTTGGATTTTATCTCTCCTTCCATCTTTTAAATTGTCAGCTCATTCAGACTATCCAGAACAAGTAAAACTAGTATTGAGCTCCTACACACTCCACAGTTACAAACAATTCCATGACTTTAGTAAATACACAAAATATCCTCAATCAGTGAAGCAGGCAGAAGAAATGGGAGAGCTTATAATATGACTTCAAAGTCAATTTATATTGTGGTCACTTTTTTCTCCCAATCCATCTACCATGCGACATCTGTATAACTAGTCAGACATCTACTCAAATCCTAAGCAGATACAGGATTTCTAGACCATATACATGACTCTATCATACACTTTCTTGCAAATCATGGCATTCATTCCGTCACACTCATAAATTCCTTCAAATGTGCATTATAAACAAAAAGACATTACAAAACAGATATGCAAGTTACTTCTAATTCACTGACACAATGGATTTTCTTCTACAACCATGTGCACAATACTCTAGATTAGGCCTTCTATTGTTTAAGGGGGATGGACTACAAAAGCAACAGTTGCTACCTCACCAGTGTGAGGAATCTTTAAACAAGATCAAAGACACTTTATTGCACCAAGCTCAACTTCCTCTGAAACCTTCAGTTACTAACTTGCTGAAACACTTTGTTTTCTGAGAGTCACTCCACTTTTCTCCATCTCACTCCACTTACTCCACTTTTCAACATTCAGAAACTCATCTTTTCACATCCTATCATTATCACCTATCTTGCTGTTTTGTCGCTTTCACTTGCCTAATAGAGCACCCCTTCACTACGTCAGCACCCTCTTTTACTCTCACAATCTCTATAGCAGGAATTCCTCTATTCTTAGGATCAGCCTCACACCGCCCAGGCAAATTCCCCATGATTTGCCTAATCTTCTGTGATGAACCTCAAAGGGTACAAACGGTACCGGTACCTCTCAGATGCCCTGCGTTTAACGACACACTTCTTATACGCAAACCTCCAAAAAGGATATCTCTCGGGCGCCCAGCACTTAATTAAGGCAACATCTTGCCTTAAAACCTCAAAGGATATCTGTCGGCAATAAAAAAAAGTGTTAACTACGTACAAGGAACTCATACAGTAACCCCAGGCTACTACTTTCTCCTCTATCTTAACTTAGGAGATCGGCGATGGGCTAATATTTCCTGGATAATCTTTCCTTAATAACTTTCCACAGGGTCCAACACATAAACAAACCAAATGAGATATATACCAAAAACACAGCAGAAAATTTCTACATTAGTTATTCTTCAAATACGGATACTTCATAAACAGGGTTCTTAAAAAGACCAGAGGATTTACTTTTCTTACAACTCACCCGGCATCCAGAGAGGGCACATAAGACAAGGAGGAGTGGAAAGTGGAGACAGTAAGAATAAAGCTTCTTACCCTGCAGCTGCTTTTGAACCAGTTTCCAAATTCTCCTCGTCCCATTGTCCTTTCCGTCTGTTTTGTCCGGATGTGTAGTAATTTACCTCTGGCCCACCCAGGGACGCCAATTTCTGTGAGCGCAATCAGCTCTAAGTATCACCGTATTGAAGTCCAAATTCATAGAGTTGATGTATGAGCTAGCACAGAGAGACACACACATACACAGCTGTTGTGTATATAGTGGGTTCTGCTTTAATGGAGGGAAAAAGGTATATATAAATACAGTGTAGACAGAACAGGTCGGGTTACTGTAATTTGCATAACATGATTGGTGGCAAAGTTGTAAAATAGTTCTGGCACATGGCTATTGGATAAGAAACAAAAGAAGAGCCGCATCCCCTTAAGCCATCTGGTGGGGGATGAGCTCTCTAAACAAAGGAGGAATGTAAAATGGCTACAGGCATGGTCCCACATGGCCCTGGAATCCAAAATGGAGGATACAATAGCTGAGTTGTCCTCCACATTTGCCACACGTATAGTTAGTGCTCAGACGAGCACTTTATTTACATTCTTTTGCCTGAAGTTAAGACTGTATTCTATTTTGCTCATTTTGTGCCTGAAGTAAAGGTTTATTTATTTTGCTGCTTTTTTCTAAATAAAACAGTTTGCTGCAGATTTTGTGTCCCTGTCTCTGACTAGTTGGGTCCGCATCATTGCTGCTACCGAGCTACCTTCCCCACAGTGTGTATACAAAAGGGAGGGGATCAGAGGTGAAATTTCTTCTCCTGGCTGTGCACAACCAAATATACAGTTTTGTTGTTTTATGACATCTTGGACAGACAAAAGAAGGGGGGTGCTGTGACCCTGGGCTAACCTACAGAGCCCAGCAAACACCAACCATTCCTCTTTCCCAGAGGAATAAATGTCCTTGATTTCCCACCTCAGGGAGTAAGAGGAGGGGGGGCACTTTGGCAGGGAGATGTGGCTAAGCATAAGCCATAAGAAACTGTTTTTACCTTACCAACAACAAACATCTATGGAGTCAGCTAAGAGAGCTGGGTGTTTCCAATTCCATCAGAAGATCCTCCAAGCTTCCAGGAACCAAAGACTCTTAAGTATCATTTTGTTTACTCCCATTATTTTAAGGCTATTTGCATTTTGTGTCATTTGTCATTTTTTCTTTTATATATAGCACTGAACCCTTTGGGTATTAAATTGTTAAATTAAAGATTACTTTGTGTTTCTCTATGAACCCATTACCTTTTTGAAGTGTGTTTGTGTCTGACTGTTGGAGAGACACCTTTATATGTTAGTGTGGTTTCCGCTGAGCCTGTCAAGTTAGTGGTGGTGGCAGCGTATATTTGGGGGTATATACTGTATTGGGGTGCAATTTATGCCCAATTTGCAGTGTGAGTGAAGGGTGACTGCAGGATTGAGTGAGTTGAACCCAGACAGCTGCACCCGTGTCATGTGACAGGACGGCCCATATGTGACAATCCCTATTTTCACCATCAATGCAATGCCTCATGTTCATACTCACCACACATTATATAGTGTGTAGGACATCAGCACTGTAAAGTGTCCAACTGTCACTGACTATTGGCTTAGAGGCTGTCAGATACATGTTTCTTCTGTATTTTTCCTGTGCAATACATGCGGTGGTGGCTGAGACATCATTTTTTGTTTTTTTAAAAAAGGTAAAATTTGGAATATTCAGTACTAATCCGGATTGTGACGAGGTACCATTTATTATTCTGTACAATGTACTGGGAAGCTGGAAAAAAATTCACAATTGGGTGGAATTTGGAGAAAAAGTGCATTTGTGCAACTTTCTTAGGGGTTTCGCTTTTATGGCATTCACTGCATCCAAAATAACAAGTCACCTGTATTCTATGTTTCGGTATGATTCCAGGGATACCAAATTAATACAGTTTTATTAACATTTTAACCCCTTAACAAAAATGCAAAACTTTGCAAAAAATTTTTTTTTTCTAAAAGTTGCCATATTCTGACACCATAACTTTTTTATATTTCCGTGTATGGTGATGTATAGGGCGTCTTTTTTTGCAGGGCCAGGTATATTTTTTAGTTATACCATTTTGGGGAATGGATATTGCTTTGATCACTTTTTATTTCAAATTTTTAACACAGGCGAAACAGCAAAAAAACAGCGGCTCAGCACTTTTGATTTTTTTTTCATTGTATTTGAAAAATATTTTTCTAAGTTTGTAAACCAAGCTTGTTTGGATACAGGGATATCTAATGTGTTTCACAGTATCTTTTTTTTTCTCATTGGATTTATTAGACCCCTCGGGGTCATGAATCGCAGGGGGTCTTATCATTAATGCAGTGCAAAATATCAGCATTTGTATGACAGACTGTATAGAGCAGCCGGCCATACAAATCAAAGGCCAGACAAGCCTGGAAGCCTTCAATAGTCTCCCAGCTGTCATGGCAACAGAACGCCGACCCTGAATCTCGTTCTGTACCATTACGGCGGATATTGGGAAGGGGTTAAAGGTGTTTTTCAGGCCAAATTTATTTTCCATACTGATGACATATCTGCAGGAACCACCTGTATGCCGTGGAATGGGTCACTGAACTACTACTATTACTTGTATTGGAGCGGTGCTGCATGCGCTCCCCGTACACTAGAACAGCTGATCCGTGTGGGGTCTGGGTTTAGTACCCAGTAAGACCACATATTGATGACCCACCTATACTGTGAATAGGGCATCAGTATGAAAAATCAATTTTGGGGCAAAAAAAACCCTTTAATAGTTTTGGGGTGTCTTTGAAATCTCCATGTGTCACAAAATAAGATCTACATCAGGTATGAGCTGGAATAGATTTCTGCTGTGATTTCTCCCAATATCTGGTGTACATTATAGTGAATTTGGCAGTCCATAGGTGACCACCTCCTCCACTAAACCCACCCATTACTAAAATGTGGCCAAAGTTGTAAGATGTTACAACATTTTAAGCAAAAAAAAGTCCATATTTTTACCAATAAAGTTTCACAAATCACTAAATCTGCCCCTATAGAAAAATGCTAAATAATCTTAAATAAAGAAAAATTTAAAATCTTACATAAAACTTTACAATATCTTACAAAAACAGAACAAACCCCTAAAATATAATTGTTACCTCCACATCTGGAATGAGCTAAAAATGATCCTGATATTTATCATACAAGTTAAATGTCTGAAAAAGAACTGAAAATCACCAACAAAACGGGAATAAAAGGACATCAAACACTTGTGTGTACCCGAAAAGGCAACCGATGAAAACTACAAGTCATCCCACACACACCGAGCCCTCACACCGGGCACAATATACTGTGCGGGGGCCACAAGGAGGACATTATACTGTGTGAGGGCTACAAGGAGGACATTATACTATGTGGGGGCTACAAATGGACACAAAATGAAAAAAATAATTTTTCCAGCCCAAGAAAAAAAAAATCTGATTTAAAATAAATAAATTAATTATATAGTTACATAGTAGATGAGGTTGGATGAAGACATCAGTCCATCAAGACCAACCTGTAACCCTACAGTCCCCTACAGTGTTGATCCAGAGGAAGGCAAAAAACCCCATGAGGCTTATGCCAATTGCCCCATTTCATGGGAAAAAATTCCTTCCCGACTCCAATCTGGCAATCAGTATAAAACCCTGAATCAACGTGCCCTTAAAATCTAGAACCCATAACCCGTAATGTTGTTCTGTTCGAGAAAGGTATCCAGGCCCTCTTTGAACTTGTTCAATGACTTCACCATCGCCACTTTTAATTCCCATGAGGAGACATAAAACCTATGGATAGAATACAATATATATTAACCCGCCTATGCGTTTCAAGGCTTCTTCCCTTTAGTCATAGCATGGACTTCACAGCATATCATGGCCTGTAAAGTAGGCACAAAACATGGTTGGGGGTAAAATCCCGGATCACAGTTACCAACAGTCTGATCTTAGTGAATATACTCAAAAGCAACAACAAAATCGCAGCAAGAAAAAAAAGAACAGAAAACAGATCCTATTAATCCTAGAAGTAGATACAAGATGCCTTACTGACAGATCTGACACAATAAAGGATATATAGAAAGTAAAGAAATAAAGCAAGATCGATCCATCTGCACTATAGCAATGTTATACAAAAGCAGCCAGATGAAAAAGACATAGAGATCACTAACGGAATTTGTTCATACCTGTTTTATGTTACTGAAAGTCCCCATGGCCATCTGGGGATTTATCAAAAACTCAAGAATATTATAATGCCCTTTATGTATAAAATCCCAGAATCTGTGCCGGGAATAGTCCATGGCAGATCAGCCATGAAAGGAAAAGGCAGGAAACCTCAGCGATCATGTGACCTGAGACACTTGTCTGTGAGAACCTGATAGATATGAACGGCACAAGCTGAGACCAACCCTCTAGAAGATCGCTATCCAGCAGACCTCAATCTCACATCACATTTATCTTATTTTTATTACAGAACACTTAATAAAAAATCTTTTTTTGGTATTTCCGGGGCTTGGCATAAGCGCGAGCGGCTGCTTCCCTTAAGAGCTCCGCTCCGTGCCCTGATGTAACCGGGTGTTCTGCTGCTAAAAATGGGCAAGCCGAGGGCCAGAAGACCAGCAGGGGATTCTCCGTCCTCCCTGCCGCCGGAGGCTGCCATATCAAATTACTTTCTCCCGCTGGGAGAGAAGGGCGGATCCTCAGACAGCGAAGGCTGGTTTGGATGCGCTGGTGCTGCCATCTTTGATCTTGCATGTGCGCTCTGCCGGCTTGCTAAGCGGTACCTCCGCTTCGCTGCAAATTCTAAGGCAGCGCTCATCCTCTGCTTCCATCGCTGGGTCCTGCTCTCCTGTGCTGCTCCAGGAGGCCCAAACCACAGTAACACCGCCAGTACCTAATCCTGGACCTGCACCCAGCTCCACCTGACTTCTGAGTGCTTCTCTGGTGGGATCAGCAGCATCACGGGCACTGCTGCTCTCGAATCCTCCAAATGCTGCTGGGGCCTCTGGAGAGTCTGGGGCTTTGTCCCAGGGACTTCTTCCGACCCCTCCAGCCCTCTGCTTGTGGCAGAGACTCTGAATGGGGTGACAGCCCACTCTCTAAGAAATCTCTATTCCGCTCCTCCAGACTAGGACAGCGGTTCCCTGTGACCCCATCTCCCCCATCACGCTCTGACTTATCATCTGGAGAGGAAGCAGCCCCCGCTGTCACCTGTAAGAAGAACCTGAGTGGCAATACTGCACCCGCTACTCGCCGTACTAAGGTGCCTTCTTTTATATCTCACCTACCTCCGCCAGAGGAGGCGGATCTCACTCTCCAGAAACATCCAGAATTACAGGCTCTACTCACCTTAAGTAAAAGGGATATGGACAGTCTAGCTACTGACCTGAAGCATGCATGGCGCCAGGACTTACAAGAGGTTAAATCTGACATTTCTGATCTGCAGCACAGGGTGGTTACTCTGGAACAGTTCCAGTCCTCAGTGACGGCCTCGCTCCACACCCTGCATCAGATCACCGTAGTCCATACTTCTCACTACCACAAACTCATCTCTCATATAGATGACATAGAAAACCACAACTGCTGCAATAATATATGGATTTGTGGTCTTCCGGAAGCTACCCAGATGGCTGAACTGGTGCCTACACTTACTGGCATCTTCAACTCTCTCCTGGGCCGCCCTCCTGAAACTCTCATAGAAATGGACCGCGAACAACGTATCCTCCGACCTCGCAGCACTGACCCTGCTAACCTCCAGGATGCCATTTGTAGGATCCACTTCTACGCTGTCAAGGAAGAAATTATGCTCAAGGCCAGGGATCGCAAAACTATAGACTTTGGTGTTGCCTCACTCTCCATCTTCCCAGATCTCTCTAGACATACCTAGTGCCAGAGAATGGCCCTGAAGCCTTTGCTTGCTCTGCTCTAGGAACATGGGATTCCCTATCGCTGGGGTTTCCCATTTGCCCTTCAGGTTTGCATGAAAGACCGATTACTTTCCCTGGCCCTTCCAGAAGATCTGCCAGACTTTCTTCACTCACTGGGTCTACCACCGCTCCAACTCCCTGCTTGAGACCTGCTCCTTAGCGATCCTGACCATCTTGGACCTCTCCAGCCATCACTGGATGCTGCAGGAAGCCATGTTGTGAGTCCCCTGCGTTCCCAAAGACCATGTCGCAGACGGAGACTGGCTCCAGATCGAGACCTCCCTGCATGAACTGTCCCTTGTCAGGTGAACTTCTCCTGCTAGACTTTCTGACCTCTTTCTGTTATGCTACTGTTTAATATGCTCATTTATGCCCGTTTTCACTTATTTGCATTTCTTATTCTACACCCGAACATATTCCTGTTTTTTCTCATCTCTTTATTAGGGCCGCCATGGCTCTGTTTCCTCTTTTTCTTCTGCTTCTCACCATTTGTTGCCCTGCTGTTCGGGACAGCCTGGAGACTTGTGCTCCCAACCCGTAGGCCCTTTGAGGGTATTCTATCCGCCCTCTCCCGCTTGTCTGGTCCTTTTACACCCCCCTATATTTCACTAGTCCTTAACTTTTCCCCTTAGACTTCTCTTTTTCTGTGCTCCTTGCTTTTTCCATCCTTGCGATCTCCTTCTCTGTCTTACCTTCCCCCTCCACTCTACATGGAAGACGTCACTGTATCGTCCTTTGAAGTTAAGGGGCTGATTGTCCCTGAGAAATGCTCTCAGGTCTTGTATGACACTAATAAGCGCAAAATACAGATACTCTGTCTGCAAGGGACACATTTTCTAGCTGAGCATAAGCCTATGATCAAAAACCGCACAGCAGTAGTGCCAAGGGTAAGACTAAAGGGGTAGCCACTTTTTTTTCATAAAAATCTCCCGGTTAAGATATTGAACTCCCTGATACATCAGGATGCCAGATACCTTTATCTCATCTGTGAAATATATGGAGCAGTGTATACCATAGCTAACCTGTACAAACCAAACGCCAATCAGGTCCGTTCCTCATATCTGCTGTGACTGCCCTCCAGTCTTTCGCTAAGGGTCACTTCATTCTGTGTGGCGACTTTAACCTCCCCATAAACCCTCAGCGGACAGATCCCAGATCCCCTACAGCAGCCTAAACAAGCTCCGCAAACTCTTGCTCTCTGCTCTTGTGTGATGCTTGGCTGATTCTCCATCCAGCTGACAGAGATTTTTCCTTCTACTCCCATGCCCAAAATTCCTATAGCAGGATTGATTACGTACTCCTATCTCATGCTCTTCTCTCCCAAGTGACTGCGGCTAGGATGGACACGGCCTACCTTTCCGACCATTCTCCTGTCTCCTGCTCTATCCGTCTCCTGTCTCTTGGACCATACTAACTCCTGGACACTGAATGAGTCGCTCTTGCTTGAAGCTCAGTGGGTTTTTCTTTCATTAAATGAGGGGTACCAACATTTTTGTCCACGTGTGTATCTCTCCATTGTAGGAAGGGCGGGCCTTACTGCTCAACATTATTGCTGGGTGGTAAGGAACACCCCATGACTGTATTCTTCTATAGCCTTCTACTGTCAGAGGGGGTGTTTTTCACCGGCTCTTCTGACGGTGAAGGGATGTCGGTGCCTAAACTAACGGCACCAATATCTCCAGCACCCAGATATGTACCATCAAAGCTGACAGAGGTGGAGAGAAAATTTCTCCATGCAGGACTTTAGTCTTCGATTTTCTGGAAGGAATTTGCGTTGGAGCACAGGAGAGGTAAATAAGACCGGTTTTTGGGGGGGTTTTGCCTGCTCTAGGGCTCCAGCATAACAATACCTAAGTCACAGAAACTCCAATACTGCTTTAGGGGAGACCAGTGAAAGGGCATACAGTGGACCCTTCAATATTCCACCCCATACAGTGGCCTCTTCACTATTCTTCCCCCATAACAGTGGTCACTCACTGGTTCCCTATACTGTATGGGGACCATTGATGGGTCCATTATGTTGTGGGTGGGCGGGGACAGTTATGGAGGCCTGCAGCTCTGTTTTCTTCAAGTGGAAGTTCCCTCTGCACATGACTACCTGTGATGTCACGTAGCCCCTGAGGCCAATCAGCGGCCTAAGGGAAAGGACCTGGGACGCCAATGAGGACTTCCAGCAAAAGAAGATAGCGGAGCTGCAGGATGGGACCGTGCTGTGACCTGCTGACACCGGAGAAAAAAAATATACTGGCAGCAAAAAATTTGTCCACAGAACATAGTTCAGAAGCATGCGACTTTAATGAGAAGGCCCAGGTCTGGGGATCACCCTGCAGGAGTGAAAGAATGAGTCCCACTCCCTGATGTTCATCTCCAGAAGAATGAGGTCACAGACGAAAGCATAACTTGCAACTCTCTTGGAAGATGACAAACGATTTTCTATCTCCAGAGAATCTTTCTGGTAGATTTTTCTTAGGTTCAATTGGAAGAGAGGCAGCTTTTGGGGCTTGGATCTGGGATACCTCTTGTTGTTGAACCCTCTCAGCTAAATCTGGTGCCAGGTGAGAAATACCTTGTATCTGATCCACCAGAGTCTGAAAATGTTCCATATTGATATATGGTGATTGTGGGCCGACTAATCGGTTATGGTTAGATGTAAGGCCACAATAAAAGCAACAGCAAGAAATTGGCTGATAACCGTGAGCAGTAGAGACAACTATCTACAACTAGCACACCTCTGGGAGCCAAGACAGAGCCTCAGATGCCTTCACCAGAGCTCGCCGCAAGGAGAGATGGACTTGAGCTGGATCTGGGGATCTGACTTGTCACCAAACAGATAAATATACTAATAATAAATACACTGCTGCAGAAACCAACAGAAAGTCCACTAAACTTACAAAGTGGTGTGGATGCAAGAGGAGTCGTACAGCAGGGTCAAAAAACCAGGAGAGAACGTAGTAAGTAGGGATGGGGGACAAAAGTAATATCCGGGAAACTAGCCAAGGTTCACAAATCCAGCCGGAAACATCAATACAGAACCAAGAGGCAAAAGGGGAATCCAAGGAGCAAGTCAGAGGTCAGGAAGCAAGCAGGTATTCACAGACAGTAGAAGAGCCAAACTAGTGAACAAACTAAATTAGTCGGCACCTGTATCAAAAAGGAGTGGTCTTATAAAGGACTCTTAAGCTGCTAATGGGTCAAGGCATGGAAGTATACACAGAAAAGCTTCCCCAAGTTGTCACGGCAACCTTAAAGAAGCAGCAGCTGAAGAGACACTCCTGACATGTACACATCATACTATGGGGAGCCACAAGGAGGACATTATAGTGTATGAGAGCTACAAATGGGAACATTAACCTTTGTAGGGTCCACAAGTAAAACATTAGTGTGTGGAGGCCACAAGGAGGACATTATAGCATGTTGGGGCCACTAAACAGTCTTTATACTGTGTGTGATTCTGGAATATGTTCTCTGTCTAGATTCAAAGGATTTACAGGGAGATTCAGTTTCTATTAATCGGCTCCACTGGGATGTTTGGGTGTCCATTAGAGTCCATGTAGTGCAGTTCCATTTCTGAACATCAGAGGCTTCAACGTTACACTGAACAGGACCCAGGTACTCTACAACATGCACAAGCTAAGGGTTGACATCCTACTGCTACAGGAAACCTACTTTAAGACGGGCCACATGTCCACGATAATAAACACATATTTCCCTCGATAGTTCCACAGCTTCAACCCTGACAGTAAATCAAAGAGAGTTAGTGTTGGCTTACATACACACCTCCAAGCCATGGTCATTTCCCAGTGCTCTGATGCACAGGGTAGATACTGGTTTCTAAATATACCTATCCATGAGAAATTATTCACAATCCCTAATTTCAATCTCCCAAACCAGAGCCAAGCTCAAGTCTTTTGCTCCTTTCTTTTGTGCCTTAACTGAATTTGCTGAAGGGTCGGTGGTCTCATGGCAAGAGAACAGAACTTAACCATAGATGCAACAATGGATTTCATGTCGGACAGGTCCCCCATCCCTTTGTCACATTGACAGGCCCTGAAATCTAAGATCATCCACATGAGGCTTGTCGACGTCTGCTGAACCCTTCATCCCCAGGTGAGAGACTACACCTACATTTTACAAGTCTGCAACACTCACAGTAGATTAGACTATTTCATTATCAATCACTATTTGCTCATATGGGACCCTCGTACTAAGATAGTTCCTTCCGAGTGGTCTGACCAAACTCTCATTCACCTTTCCTTGATGATCCCTGATAGTCTAGAGGTGAGTGGGGATGGATTCTTAACCTCAACCTTTGAAACACTCAGCATGGACAGCAGCGATTTCACAAGCCAAGCCATTACAGACTTTTTTCACCATCAAGAACGTGACAAGCCCACTCTCCCAATACAATGGTAAGCACGAAAGAGTCATTCAACAAGGCACCTTCTTACTTAAATACAAACACCTAAATCCTCCCATAAACGCAACAGGGATTCACAAACGCTGGTGGACCTACTGGAAGACAGATGCAAAGTGAAAGGCCATTTAGACACCAAATATGAAGCACACGAATGCACCGAAAGGTTCCATTATGAGTTTGTTAACAAGTGCAGAAGCTCCCTAGAAAAATGTCTCCACCTATGGGCGCCCACTGAGTTTGTTTGTAACATCAAAAACGATACTGAGTAGTTCCTGTCCCACCCTGACGCTATAGCTGAATCTTTCCGAGACTATTACCGAAATCTCTACAATATTAGAGATTTACAATTGCAAGAGATGCAAAACAGGATCGACGATTATATATGGCTTCTCTTCTGTGTGAATTCTTTGATGCTTAACAAGGTCTGATTTGGCGATAAAACATTTCCCACATTCTGAGCAGGAATATGGCTTCTCTCCTGTGTGAGTTCTTTGATGTCTAACAAGATGTGATTTCTGAGTAAAACATTTCCCACATTCTGGGCATGAATATGGCTTCTCACCTGCGTGAATTCTTTGATGCTTAACAAGGTCTGATTTAGCGAAAAAACATTTCCCACATTCTGGGCATGAATATGGCTTCTCCCCTGCGTGAATTCTTTGATGCTTAACAAGGTCTGATTTAAAGATAAAACATTTCCCACATTCTGGGCATGAATATGGCCTCACTGTTGTGTGAATTCTTTGATGCTTAACAAGGTCTGATTTAGCGATAAAACATTTCCCACATTCTGGGCATGAATATGGCTTCTCTCCTGTGTGAGTTATTTGATGTCTAACAAGATGTGATTTCTGAGTAAAACATTTCCCACATTCTGGGCATGAATATGGCTTCTCCCCTGCGTGAATTCTTTGATGCTTAACAAGGTCTGATTTAGTGATAAAACATTTCCCACATTTTGGGCATGAATATGGCTTCTCTCCAGTGTGAATTCTTTGATGCTTAACAAGGACTGATTTAAAGATAAAACATTTCCCACATTCTGGGCATGAATATGGCTTCTCTCCAGTGTGAATTCTTTGATGCTTAACAAGGTCTGATTTAGCGATAAAACATTTCCCACATTCTGGGCATGAATATGGCTTCTTTTCTGTGTGAGTTCTTTGATGTCTAACAAGATGTGATTTCTGAGTAAAACATTTCCCACATTCTGGGCATGAATATGGCTTCTCTTCTGTGTGAATTCTTTGATGCTTAACAAGGTCTGATTTAGCGATAAAACATTTCCCACATTCTGGGCATGAATATGGCTTCTCTTCTGTATGAATTTTTTGATGTTGAATAAGATTTGATTTGACAGTAAAACATTTCTCACATTCTGAACATGAAAATGACTTCTCCCCTGTATGAGTTCTTTGATGTCTAACAAGATTTGATTTGACAGTAAAACATTTCTCACATTCTGAACATGAAAATGACTTATTCCCTGTGTGAGTTCTTTGATGTTCAACAAGACGTAATTTGCGAGAAAAACATTTCCCACATTCTGGGCATGAATATGGCTTCTCTCCTGTGTGAAATTTTTGATGTTCAACAAGATGTGATTTCTGAGCATAACATTTACCACATTCTGGACATAAATATGGCTTCTCCCCTGTGTGAGTTCTTTGATGTCTAATAAGATGTGATTTGTGAATAAAACATTTCCCACATTCTGGGCATGAATATGGCTTCTCTCCTGTGTCAATTTTCTGATGTATAACACCCCTCCTACGACTTTTATTTTGCTTTACAGACTGTGATGAATTAGAAGAAAAATCTTTCTTCTCAAGGGCTGAGGGTAGATCTGGGATAATAGCATGTTCTTCATATGGATCTTGTGTGATACCATGATCCTCTGCTTTATAATCTGTAGATATCAGGTGTCCCTCTGAGCTCCTGGTACAGTCACCTGACAAGAAGAAAACTGATGTTACTATTGCTGAATAATATAACCTTATAAGTATATTCCCCACTGAGCCGTCGCTGCCTGAGACGCTTCAGACTGTGTGAAGAAGTGAAGTCAGTGGCACAGGCAGCAAACGACGGCAGCGCGGCCTACTTCATTAGTACTCACTGTGCTGAGATGGAGGTCAGTGATAGTGAATAGTAATGAAGCAGGGCAGGAGACGCCACCATTGCTCTAGGTCACTGAAGTGGTGAACACAATCCATGGCTGCTTAAATATGGCCACTTATGTGGAATAATACTTTAGGATGCCATAAATCTTACTGTATTACACCCCATACACACAATAGAATCCAAACCACATCAGATGGATTTCCCAGCCTGAACTCACCGCGGATCTGCTGTCCCATACAGTATGTAGTATGGGTCTGTGGAGTCACAAGGAAGCAGGGACTCCTAGCTTCATACATCACTAAGATACAGGGAGTCCTGGTGTGTGGACAGAGTTCAGGCTGGGAAATTTGACTGATCTACAGACCCGATTTTCTAGTCGGGATTCCATAGTGTGATTGGGGTCTAAGGTGAGGTTTACACAGTGAAATTTGTAGAAGCTGCTTCAGGAATTCAGAAGAAGAATTTTTCCGCTTTACCAAATCAGCCACCGAATCTCCATCACATTCCTTACTGGCCAGGCGGTATTTTCCACCTCCCATTTATTTCCTTAGAGTTCTGAGGGGAAATCTGCCTGAAGATGGAGCAGGAGGATTATTTTTTTCCATTAGCTGAAATAATCTGCTATATAATTCTGGTAAATTCTTTCCCTTCACGAGGACTGACAGCCGGTGATGAAGAAATTTGCCTCGTTCACATAGATGTCAAGTCCATATTCCTGCTGTATATTTAGAGATGAGCGAATTTTTCAAAAATTCGATTTGGCAGCTTCGGCGGATTTTCCAAAATGATTCAATTCGATCTGAATTAATTAGCAGCGAATCACTTTAAAAAACAGCTATTTCCTGGCTACAGAGAGCCTGTATAGTGGTGTAGAACACTGTGCCTTGCAGTAACACGCATAGGGAGCCTACTGTGGTAGTGACACAATACTGTGAGTCTGACACGTTCATGACAGGCGTCGGTCTTAGAATCGATGCACACTTCACTTATTTGGCCAGTTACAGGGCCAAAACTGACCAACTAACTCAAGTGTAAACTCAGCCTTACAAGTCGATGTTAGTGCCAGGTATAAAGAACCGTGCAGAGGCCCAAGATCCTACTGTAGTGTGAAAGAGTGCACTCCTTTTACACCGTTGTCTGCTGATTCCACATAGATGTCTACAGAACCTGTTCTATTAAACGCTTATACAAGTAGAGCCCCCCTGACAGAGTGGAGAGGGTGTCAGCAGTAAGTTTGTGTTGACGTCACTGATTATTTCGCCCTTTCTCTGATTCATCAGAACAATAACCCCCAATAAACGGATCCTGTCTGTTGAGCATCCGCCTTCACACGGTCAGGATTTGGTCAGTAATCCATCAGTATTGCTGATGCCAAAAAAAACAGGAGAGGATCCAAATCAGATATGACACGTGAATGGAATATTTGCATATCATCTGTGTTTTGTACCCACTCCTGCTTTTAGCTACCAAAACATAAGCCAATTCTGATGGGACCATACAGGCCTTACAGCTGCTACACAGACAGGATCCGTTGTGCATCTCATTTTTCCTTCCTTATGAGAGATCAGAAGAGGGGTCAAATAAATGATGATGTCAATCAGGCCCAAAAGGCAAAATAGTGGCCCAGTCATGGAGTGAGGAGGGTGGGAACAGCATGAGAAGTGACATAGTGTGGAGGTAGCAGCAGCATGAGGAGGCCACACAGTGGCAAGGTGACATAATGTGGAGGTAGCAGCAGCATGAGGAGGCCACACAGTGGCAAGGTGACATAATGTGGAGGAGGCAACAACATGAGGAGGCCATAGAGTGACTCGGTGACAGAGTGGGGAGGTGGGTGGCACAAACATTACCCGCTGACGATGATGGCTGTAAGAAGGAGCACTTGGGTGGTGGAGCCTTGACTGCCTGAAATGGAGTGCATGCAACTTGGTGATGCAGCGGTTGCTGCGGCAGGCTGAACCACCACATTGGAGCCACGGTACTCCCAGGCCACTTTATGGTGATACTGCATATACTGACACAGGGCTGTGGTGCCAACATTGGCATCCTGCCCACAGATTTGACATATGGCCATGTTCCACACCCCAGTGGCTTAAAAAAAAACGCCACAACGCCGAGTAGGTGATTTTACCCCCAATACTCCGCACTGACTGACTGCTACCGCCACTGTCTCTGTGAACCCCTGCAACACTTCTTTCCGGGCAGGTAGGCTCCTGTGAAGTGAGTGGTCTCACCCGGCACACTTGGCTTCCAACCTCCCACTACTGCCACCCTGCTGACTCCTGTCCACGCTGCTGACTTGCTTGCTCTGCCACTGCCTCATGCACAAGCTGCCACCCTCTTCTCCTGATGATCATGATGATGAAGCCCCTTTGTCACCCGGCTCCCAATTGCGATTGACTACATCATCATCGAGTACTGTCTGCAGGTCACTGATGTCCTCCTCAACGATCTCTGAGCCAGGAACCTGACCACTTGCAACACCAGCTCCCACGCCACTCTCCTCACCATTACTTGTCCGCCTGCGGGAGGAAGCGGCGGATGTCTCCTCCAGATCTTGGCTGGGCAGTAGCTGATGACTGTCCTCTAGTAGCTCGTCCTCGTTGTATAGTGGTTCTGAGCCCACAGCATAGAGAACTTCTCTGGCTGAGGGAACAGAAAAGGACAGAGGCAGGTTGAGGACAGGTGAGGCAAAGGGCCTGCTCCCAGGGCATGCCAACTAAGGGTTGTGTCTGATGAACCCACCGACTCTTGGCTGGGGGTGTCTGATGTGACTTGGGATGAATTGGCTGACCGAGTCAACCAGTCTACAACCATTGGGTTGCTGGTCAAGACACGACCGCTACTTGACACTGGGACCTCAGGCCTCTGGAAGTGACCCCTGCTGCCACGCCCCCTTACTTTGCTGTGACTTTTGCCTGTGCCAGAAACATTTAGGCTTGTGCCACTCCCCTGTGCAGGGCCTGTCACTTCTCTGTCTGACATACTGTTAGATCAAATAAGTAAATGAAAAGGAAAATAATACAGGGCAAAAAGGCCTGTAATTTTCTCCCTTGAACCCACAGGTATGATCTATTGCAAACCTGCAATGAGCAGCAGTATAATGGCAGTCAGTGCAGCAATGTGTAGTAGGATTGTTCCTATTACCCAGGCTGCAAACACCCCACCGTGTTCTTCTTGAATACTTGGCATAGATTCCTCCCTATCCTTTCCCTACACTACTAAAGCTCTTTCCCTGAACTACGATTGAGCAAAATATCAGTTTTCAAGTGTTTTCTACCACTTTCCATAGCACCTGCTGACGTCTCTCCCTGCACTAAATACACTGGGAAATGCCTAAATCTAAGATGTGGGAGGGTATTTATAGGGCTGTGACATCACAGGGCCAGCTGACTGCTGATTGGCTGCAAGCATGGTATTGTGGGTGATCTCGCATTCCCAGAGTTCCTTGCAGCAGCCATTTTAGGAAAAAATGCGCTTCGTTACCACGACGCATGAGGAAATCCGGATTCGACGCAACTCGAATAAATCCTGAAATTCGGATCGAATTCCACTTTGTGAGCTTTCATTTGCTCATCTCTAGTTACAGTATATTATATTCTACATTTATTATCCCCTATAGCGGTATCACATTTATATTCATGTATTATTAGTATTTTAGCTGAATCGGGGAACAGCAAATAGTCTAAAAAATGACTGAATAGAATGAGTGACCCTTCTGTGCTTTATATAGTGGTGACTCCTCACCTGGGCGGTTACCTGTAGGAATGTCCTCCTCACACTCCTCATCACCACTCACATAGGGATCTTCCTTTATTGCCATAGATAGAGCATTAATGTCCTTCAGATCTTTATCCTGATGGAAAATCTGTGAAACAAATAATGTAAAAGTCACCGGACAAATGGGGAAGTCACAGAGAATGTTCTAGATCATTAATCCGCATGAAGATCAAAGATGTCCTGACAGTAGCTGCAGGTCTCTGAGAAGCTGGAGAAACATATTAGATGGCGGCTCAATGACACCGCCCATGTACAGTGGGTACGGAAAATATTCAGACCCTTTTAAATTTTTCACTCTTTGTTTCATTGAAGCCATTTGCTAAAAGCAAAAAAGTTCATTTTATTTCTCATTAATGTACACTCAGCTCCCCATCTTGACAGAAAAAAAACAGAAATGTAGATATATTTCCAAATTTATTAAAAAAGAAAAACTGAAATATCACATGGTCATAAGTATTCAGACCCTTTGCTGTGACCCTCATATATAACTCACCTGCTGTCCATTTCTTTCTGATCCTCCTTGAGATGGTTCTACTCCTTCATTGGAGTCCAGCTGTGTTTAATTAAACTGATTGGACTTGATTAGGAAAGGCGCACACCTGTCTATATAAGACCTCACAGCTCACAGTGCATGTCAGAGCAAATGAGAATCAGGAGGTCAAAGGAACTGCCCAAGGAGCTCAGAGACAGAATTGTGGCAAGGCACAGTTCTGGCCAAGGTTACAAAAGAATTTCTGCAGTACTCAAGGTTCCTAAGAGCACAGCGGCCTCCATAATCCTTAAATGGAAGAAGTTTGGGACGACCAGAACTCTTCCTAGACCTGGCCGTCCAGCCAAACTGAGCAATTGTGGGATAAGAGCCTTGGTGAGAGAGGTAAAGAAGAACCCAAAGATCACTGTGGCTGAGCTCCAGAGATGCAGTAGGGAGATGGGAGAAAGTTCCACAAAGTCACCTATCACTGCATCCCACCACCAGTCGGGGCTTTATGGCAGAGTGGCCCAAAGGAAGCCTCTCCTCAGTGCAAGACATATGAAAGCCGCATACAGTTTGCCAAAAAACACATGAAGGACTCCCAGACTATGAGAAATAAGATTCTCTGGTCTGATGAGACGAAGACCGAACTTTTTGGCATCAATTCTAAGCGGTATGTGTGGAGAAAACCAGGCACTGCTCATCACCTGCCCAATACAATCCCAACAGTGAGACATGGTGGTGGCAGCATCATGCTATGGGGGACAGGACCACTGGTTGTAATTGAAGGAAAGATGAATGCGGCCAAGTACAGAGATATTCTGGAAGAAAACCTCTTCCAGAGTGCTCTGGACCTCAGACTGGGCCGAAGGTTCACCTTCCAACAAGACAATGACCCTAAGCACACAGCTAAAATAACAAAGGAGCGACTTCAGAACAACTCTGTGACCATTCCTGACTGGACCAGCCAGAGCCCTGACCTCAACCCAACTGAGCATCTCTGGAGAGACCTGAAAATGGCTCCACCAACGTTCACCATCCAACCTGACGGAACTGGAGAGGATCTACAAGGAAGAATGGCCGAGGATCCCCAAATCCAGATGTGAGAAACTTGTTGCATCATTGCCAAGAAGACTCCTGGCTGTACTAGCTCAAAAGGAAGCGGCTTCTACTCAATACTGAGCAAATGGTCTGAATACTTATGACCGTGTGAGATTTTATTTTTGCTTTTTTAATAAATTTGCAAAAATATCTACATTTCTGTTTTTTCTGTCAAGATGGGGAGCTGAGTGTACATTAATGAGAAATAAAATATCTCCATCTACCTGATCATCCTGTGGAAGAAGAGGACTGGGACATCTCTCCGGTGTTGTCCTCTTACTGGATCTACCTGTAGGAAACACAGACAGGGACTGAATTCATTCTGTACATACAAATAATGGAAGTCCATGTGTATATAGTCATGTCTATTACCTGCTGATGTGAGGGGATGGTGGTCCTCCATCATCACCTCCTTGTACAGATCCTTGTGTCCTTCTAAATACTCCCACTCCTCCATGGAGAAATAGACAGCGACATCCTGACACCTTATAGGAACCTGACAACACAATGATACAGTCATCACCCAGACCCCTCCAGTTACTGTATAATGTCCCAGCATTCCCAGCAGTGTCACCTCTCCAGTCAGCAGCTCCAGCATCTTGTTGATGAGTTCTAGGATTTTCTGTCCATTGATCTCCTCCTGTATTAGGGGGTGAGGTGGAGGCCCCGGGATTTGGCTCAGGGTTCCTCCATATCCTTCATATACATGAGCCTGACAGCGCCCACTAGAGGTCTTCTTCACTACTGTGTAATCCTGGTTATGGGGAGACACATTAATAAATATCACTACATACATGTCCAGAGTCCATCACCTCTCCAGTCATATCATCTGTTATTACTAAAGTTGTGCTAAAAAGTTTACATACCTCGGCAGATTTTTTGATTTATTTTGGCCTTTTCTCAGAGAATATGAATGATAACACAAAACCTTTTTAACCACTCATGGTTAGTGGTTGGTTGAAGCCATTTATTGTCAAACTTCTGTGTTTTCTCTTTTTAAATTATAATGACAACCAAAAACATCAAAATGACCCTGTTCAAAAGTTCACATCCCCTGGTGATTTTGGCCTGATAACATGCCCACAAGTTGACACAAAGGGGTTTGAATGACTACTAAAGGTAACATCCTCACCTGTGACCTGTTTTCTTGTAATCAGTGTGTGCATAAAAGCTGAGGGAGTTTCTGGGATCCAGACTGACTGTTGCATCTTTCCTCCAGCCACTGACGTTTCTGGATTGTGAGTCATGGGGAAAGCAAAAGAATTGTCCACGGATCTACAGGAAAAGGTAGTTGAACTGTATAAAACAGGAAAGGGATACAAAAAGATATCCAAGGAATTGATAATGCCAGTCAGCAGTGTTCAAACTGTGATTAACAAATGGAAACTCAGGGGCTCTGTAAAAACCAAACCACGGTCAGGTAGACCAACCAAAATTTTGGCCACAACTACCTGGAAAATTGTTCGGGATGCAAAGAAAAACCCCCACACATAACATCAGCTGAAATACAGGACTCTCTGAAAACTATCGGTGTGGCTGTTTCAAGATGCACAATAAGGAGGCACTTGAAGAAAAATGGGCTGCATGGTCGAGTTGCCAGAAGAAAGTCATTACTGCGCAAATGCCACAAAGAATCTCGCCTTCAATACGCCAAACAGCACAGAGACAAGCCTCAAAACTTCTGGAACAAGGTCATTTGGAGTGATGAGACAAAAATCAAACTTTTTGACCATAACCATAAACATTACATTTGGAGAGGTGTCAATAAGGCCTATGATGAAAGGAACACCATTCCTACTGTAAAGCCCGGAGGTGGATCACTGATGATGTGGGGATGTGTGAGCTTCAAAGGCTCAGGAAACTTGGTCAAAGTTGAAGGAAAGATGAATGCAGCGCGTTATCAGCAAATACTGGAGGCAAATCTGCCCTCATCAGCCAGGAAGCTGCGCATGGGACGTACTTGGATGTTCAAACATGACAACGATCCAAAACACAAGGCCAAGTCGACCAGTCATTGGCTACAGCAGAAGAAAGTGAAGGTTCTGGAGTGGCCATCTCAGTCTCCTGACCTCAATATCATCGAGCCACTCTGGGGAGATCTCAAGTGCGCAGAACATGCAAGACAGCCAAGGAATTTACAGGAACTGGAGAACCATCTGAGAAAATAAAGAGTCTCATCCACAACTAGCACAAAAGACTTCAAGCTGTCATTGATGTTAGAGGGGGCAATACATGGTATTAAGAACTGGGGGATGGGAACTTTTGAACAGGGTCATTTTGATATTTTTGGTTGTCATTATGATTTAAAAAGAAAAAACACAGAAGTTTGACAATAAATGGTTTCAACCAACCACTAACCACGAGTGGAGAAAAAGTTTTTGTGTTATCATTCATATTCTCTGAGAAAGGCCAAAAAAACAAAAAATCTGCTGCGGTATGTAAACTTTTTAGCACAATTGTATGGATAAGAATGGTGTAATGTGACATCATCAGAATCTCTCACCTCTCCAGTAAGCTGGTAGATGATCTCTAGGGTGAGATTTAATAGACTTTCTGCCATCTTGTTCTTGTCTCTTTCCATCCTTGATGGATCAATCAGGAATATTCTCTTATATAGAAGATACTGAGAGGATTCTATATTGTAGGAACCTGAATGGAGAGAAGATGAGACAATGTAATCACTACACGGAATCCCATGTAATAAATACAACAGTTGAGTCACATTATTATGACCACCTCCTACTTCTGACGTCGGCAGCGTGTAGCTCAGGAAGGAAGTGACTTGTTGTGGGCCGGCTTGGTGGGTGTATAAGGTGTGTGATAGGCTGAACAGAATCTCATTGTTGTCTCGGGTAAAGGGGAGTTTCAAAAGGGATGATTATTGGCTGTCGGGCCAAGGGTGACAGTATTTCTCTAACAGCGCAGGTTGTGAACTGTTCATGTGCTGCTTTGGTGAAAATGTATTGTGAGTGGAGAAATGGCACCATTGGGAATAACCAATGTGGAAACTGTGGAGAACCACGTGCCACTGATGTGACAACAGGTTCACAGTAGAGATTAAGTGAACTGATTCGTTACGAGCTGAAGTCAACCCAACTTTTCATATTTTAACAATATAGAATACATTTACAAAATACTGAACTACTAAAATGGCCTTTGTAACGTGCAGTGCGCAGTGAAAATACTGAGGAGACGTGTCTGAGACGTGGGCTGGGGTTCTAGCATCACCTGACAGCCTCGCAGCCAAAGACATGATATAAGGTTTTAGCTGAGGAGGACAGGGCCATTTTGGGATGTGTCAAACTGAGAGTAATGAGTGTCCCGAAGAATGTTCCATCCAGAGATCTAACACCGATACAGGGGCTTGTAAAAGTCTTCACACCCCTTGAACTTTGTCACATTTTGTCACAACCACAAACTTAAATGTATTTTCTTGAGATTTTCAGTGATAACAACACAAAGTAGCAGATAATTGTGAAATGGAAGGAAAATGATACAAGGTTATCAACATTGTAATCCAATAAAAATCTGAAAAGTGTGCGTGCAAAAGTCTTCAGCCCCTGTGTGATTAAATATGGCTATAACTCAAAGATGCATTTTGATCTCTGGGTATCGTATCTCCCTCTTAGTTCCATTTACTCATAATGTGTGCAGCTCTAATCCTAGGTGTATGTTGCCAGTAGTGGCAACAATGTAATAATAGGGCTTTGTATCCATCCCAGAATGGCTCCACTGAATTCCTACATAGCCCTGAGTGATCAAATACACATGCATTGTTCAGCCTGGGCTGTTGATCAGACATGGTTGATAACATATAGAAGGAATTGTGTCATTCCACTTGGTCCCATCTCCTTACAAAGAATCTGGACTTGAGTGCGTTAGTCAATCAGACTTGCTGTCGCCGGTGACCTCATTCTGGGTGGTGTAATCAAGGGTATAAAAGATGAGGTAAGAGGTCAGTGAGAGAGAATACTATGATGAGACTACAAGAGACTACTACTGAGAGACTGTGATGAGCATGCAGGCTGGAATGTGTTGATGTTGCTGCCTCCACTGGTTATCCCCACATGCCATGTGTGAGGGTTGGATTATAGAGCCACATCCATGATATGTGTGATAAAGTAATTATTTCAATTTTATTCCGTTTTTATTTATTGTACTGTATCTTGTAACTAGTAACTGTTAATGCTTGTATATATCTACATATCTGTTCTGAACTGCATGTGTTAGATGTTAATCCCGACCCATTTAGGGGTTAATAAATATATAAAATTTAGAAAGCTTGTCTTGTATTTATCTTGTGAACCCAGCACTCACTGGCGGTGAGTGTGGTTTTTTATGAAAGAAGTCTCAGGTGTGGGCCAAAGCGGTGTTGGCGCACTGAGGATCTTTCACATTGGTGGCAGAGTAGTGGGATCGTAGGATAAACAGCGTGTGTTGGTGACCTTTTGTCACTCAGATGCTGGGGATTGTGGTAATCCTATGAGACAAGCTCGGTATTAAAGCAAGCATTAAGATACAGTGAAAGTTTGATACAGTGCTGTTCCCCTCCCTTACTCTTTGTATTCTATCCTATCTTTTATTTGGCAAATACCAGTGGATGGCTAGTGGGCTCAGAAGCAGATCTCCAGAACTGCAGAACCAGGCTTTTGGAGATCCTGAGCGTATGGCTGAAATGGAGGCAGCCACAGCCATGCAGAGAATCGAGCAGAGTCCTGATTTTGGGGCTAGGCCAGGAAGTGCGGCAAGCAGCCCCAAAAGGATTACTTCACCAGGAGGGACCAGTAGCCCCAGCCCTGTGGGGGGAATGGCTTCATACTGGCAAAAGGCCCTGCAGCAAGTAGGCACCAGTGACCCTAACATATACCTGCAGGTGATGTGCCGCTTACAGGAAGCTGCAGAACACGAACGGCAGGCCGCAGAACGGCAGGCTGATCGTGATGCAGCAGAACGAGAACGGCAGGCCGCAGAACGGCAGGCTGATCGTGATGCAGCAGAACGAGAACGGCAGGCCGCAGAACGGCAGGCTGATTGTGATGCAGCAGAACGAGAACGGCAGGCTGATTGTGAGGCAGCAGAACGATAACGGCAGGCTGAGCGGCAGCATCAGCTTGAGCTCAAAAGAATGGAGCTCTCCCAGCAGGCACCGTCTGTCACTGCACGCACTCCAGAAGCTCAAGTACCAAGGCTCCGATCCGAGGACTTTCCAATCCTTGAAACAAACCGGGATTTGGACTCGTTCTTGCGGGCCTTTGAGAAAGTATATCAGCTACCACAGACGGATTGGGTCCGTTACCTGGCTCCCCGGTTGAGGGGAAAAGCCCTGGACACTTACGCCAATTTGCCAGTTGACCAGGACTATGAGTCCGTTAAAGCAGCGCTGATCCGGAGATACCAACTCACGCCGGAGCTGTACCGTCGAAGGTTCCGAGGCCTGCAGAAAAAGCCTTCAGAGAGCCATGAGGATACAGCGGCCCAGCTGCGCGTGTGGTTCCGGGAGTGGACGGAGGGCAAGTCCGTCACCTCGCAAGAAAGCCTTGCAGACCTCATGCTTCAAAAGCAGTTCTTGACCATTTGTACCAAGGAAGTGCAAAAATACCTCCTGGACCGAGAGCCCAAGGACCTTGAAACAGCCGCAGCAATGGCGGATCGTTATGTTGCCAACCAGTTGCCGTGGAAACCTGCCAGCGACGGCTGGAGGAGGGGTAAGACACAATCTGTCCCGGGGAATCCTGAACCAAGCTGGAGGTCACCACAGCCCTCTGCTTCCAGGTGGGGTAGGCCAAACTCTGTCCCAGGTGGTTCCTATACGTCCCCTGCCCATCAAGCTCTGGGCTCCCCGGCGACCTCTCTCATACCCCAGGGAGAGATCAGGAGGTGCCACGCCTGTAATCAAACGGGACATTTACAACGAGACTGCCCCAACCGCCCTAGGAACCCCCCTGCTCCCCAAACTACAACGCCCAGCTTAATGCTAACTGTCAACAGGTCACTGTGGGGGATAAAGTGGTGATGGGATTCCGGGACACTGGGGCAGATGTTACGCTGGTACAACCAGATTTGGTCCCCACAGACAGTATTATTCCCGGGAAAACTCTGACCCTACGGGGTATTGGATTGGAGCGTTTTACTGTACCCATGGCTTGTGTTCATTTAGACAGGGGTGCAAGGAAAGGAATGCGGGATGTGGGAGTGATGTCTGAGTTGCCTGCCAATGTACTGTTGGGGACAGATTTGGGGCCTATGATGTGCCAATATGAGGTTGGGGCCACCCCAGCTCCCTGTGATCAGCTGTCTGTCCAGGCTGATATATCTGACACTGTACCTGTGGGACTACCTGCAGAGGGGGCTGGTAACCCTCCCTCTGAAATGTCTCCTCATACAGTTTGTGAAAATGCTAATTTAATTGTACCTGTGGGAATACCTGCAGAGGGGGCTGGTAACCCTCCCTCTGAAATGTCTCCTCATACATTCTGTGAAAATGCTACTGAAACGGTACCTGTGAATGTTGTAGATGAACTTGCCATGTCCAAAGGGAAGGCTAAACCCCTTACTGAGTTCTTTCCTCCAGGCTGTGATAATGCTAATTCTACTGTCTCTGGGATTAATGTAGGTGTAAAGGAGCTGAGTGAGGACTGGGCTGTAGACCCGCCCACATCTGCGAGGGCCTCACCCCCCCAGTCTGTGTCTCTATGTCTGCCAGTCCTCCCTCCAGCTCAGTGTGATAGAACCAATGCTGTTAATGATATTGCAAATGTCTGCCATGAAACTGTGGATGTTGTACCAGGTGGTTCGGTGTCTCTCTGGGCTCTCAGTGATGGTCCGGATGTAGGACGGACTGCTGGTATTGCGGTGGTTACCCGCAGTTTACGCTGGTATGATCAGAATGCTCGTGAGAGGATATACCAGCCGGGGCAGAAGGTATGGGTGCTAGTCCCTGAGCCCAAGGATAAGCTTCAGGCCAAATGGTATGGTCCATACATTGTGCATCGGCAGGTCAACTGTGTCAACTACCTGGTTACCATTGACCCAGGCCGGAACAGGCATAAGGTCTTCCATGTTAATATGATGAAAGATCATCATGACAGGGAAGCCACTGCCTTTCCCGTATGTAGTCTGCTAGAGGAGGGCGAAGAGGAAGACCTTGTGGAGAGGGAGAGGGAAGGTCACCCCAGGAAGCGCAGTTAAACCCCCTACTGACTGAGACCCAAAGGTCACAACTTAACAGTGTTCGGTGTGCCCTCCCCGGTCTGTTTTCCGGAAAGCCAGGGAGAACTGACCGGGCCATCCACCACGTGGATACCGGGAATCATGCCCCTATCCGGCGACCGCCATATCGCGTCTCCTCGGAAGTACGGGCCCAAATACATAAGGAGATCGGCGAGATGCTGGAAATGGGGGTGATTCAGCACTCCCACAGTGCATGGGCCTCGCCTGTAGTCCTGGTACCTAAAAAAGATCGGACCACCCGGTTCTGTGTGGACTACTGGGAGCTCAATGCGGTTACAGTTGATGACGCGTATCCCATGCCACACATCGACGATTTACTAGACTCGTTAGGTAAGGCCCAAGTATCTGTCCATCATGGACTTGAGCCGGGGATACTGGCAAATTTCCCTATCCCCAGAGGCACGGGAACGGTCGGCCTTTACCACTCCCTTCGGACTGTATGAGTTCACTGTAATGCCATTCGGCATGAAAAATGCCCCTGCCACTTTTCAAAGGATGGTCAATTCCCTGCTGTCGGGATGTGAAGGGTTTGCAGCTGCATACCTGGATGATATCGCCGTCTTCAGCTCCACTTGGGAAGAACACCTACAACACCTGGCGCAGGTGTTGAGGCGGGTTCACCACGCGGGCTTGACCATCAAACCAGAGAAGTGTCAGCTGGGCATGCGTGAGGTCCAGTACCTGGGACACCGGGTGGGTGGGGGAACCTTGAAGCCAGTGCCTGAGAAGCTGGAGGCAATCACCACATGGCCAACCCCCCGGACCAAGCGACAGGTGATGTCTTTCCTGGGCACAGCAGGGTACTACAGGAAGTTCGTCCCGAACTATGGTGCCCTTGCTGCTCCTCTGACAGACCTCACCAAGAAGAAGTTGCCGCAAACCGTGCAATGGACGGATACCTGTGAGCACTCCTTCCAGGCCCTGAAGGCAGCCCTGGCACGCGGTCCTGTACTTCAAGCGTACGATGAATCTCGTCCACTTGTATTACAGACCGACATCAGCACCTACGGTCTCGGTGCCGTGCTGAGCCAGATTGACTCAGCGGGGCAAGAGCACCCAGTGCAGTACCTCAGTAGAAAGCTTCTGCCGCGGGAGGTGGCCTACGCCACAGTGGAGAAGGAATGCCTGGCAATTGTTTGGGCCCTGCAGCATCTGCAGCCTTACTTGTATGGGCACCACTTCACCGTGGTGACGGACCACAACCCTCTGATCTGGATAAAGCGTATCGCAGGTCAGAATGGGCGATTGTTGCGCTGGAGCCTGGTGCTCCAGCAATACAATTTCGACATTCGGCACAAGCCCGGCCGGGCCCATGGCAATGCAGACGGCCTATCCCGGCGCGGTGAAGCGGCAGAGGTGCTCTCAGAAGAGGGGCACAGGCCCCTACTTCCTACAAGCCCCATCTAAAAGGGGGAGGTGTGATGATTCTGCTTAAATATGGCTATAACTCAAAGATGTATTTTGATCTCTGGGTATCGTATCTCCCTCTTAGTTCCATTTACTCATAATGTGCGCAGCTCTAATCCTAGGTGTATGTTGCCAGTAGTGGCAACAATGTAACAATAGGGCTTTGTATCCATCCCAGAATGGCTCCATTGAATTCCTACATAGCCGTGAGTGATCAAATACACATGCATTGTTCAGCCTGGGCTGTTGATCAGACATGGTTGATAACATATAGAAGGCATTGTGTCATTTCACTTGGTCCCATCTCCTTACAAAGAATCTGGACTTGAGTGCGTTAGTCAATCAGACTTGCTGTCGCCGGTGACCTCATTCTGGGTGGTGTAATCAAGGGTATAAAAGATGAGGTAAGAGGTCAGTGAGAGAGAATACTATGATGAGACTACAAGAGACTACTACTGAGAGACTGTGATGAGCATGCAGGCTGGAATGTGTTGATGTTGCTGCCTCCACTGGTTATCCCCACATGCCATGTGTGAGGGTTGGATTATAGAGCCAAACCAAGATATGTGTGGTAAAGTAATTATTTCACTTTTATTGCCTTTTATTTTATTGTACTGTATATTGTAACTAGTAACTGTTAATGCTTGCATATATCTGCATATCTGTTCTGAACTGCATGTGTTAGATGTTAATACCAACCCATTTAGGGGTTAATAAATATACAAAATTTAGAAAGCTTGTCTTGTATTTATCTTGTGAACCCGGCATTCACTGGCGGTGAGTGTGGGGTTTTTTATGAAAGAAGTCTCAGGTGTGGGCCAAAGCGGTGTTGGCGCACTGAGGACCTTTCACAGCCCCCCCTATAGCAATACTTTGTAGAGCCGCCTTTGGCTGCAATTTCAGCTCCAAGTCTTTTGGGCTCTGTCTCTACCAGCTTTGCACATCTAGAGATGAGATTTCTGCCCCTTCTTCTTCTTTGCAGCCAGATTGGATGGAGCGTCTGTGAGCAGCAATTTTCATGTCTTGCCACAGATGCTCAATGGGATTTAGGTCTGGACTGTGACTGGGCCATTCTAACCCCGGAATATTCTGTCATCTAAACCATCCCCTGGAGCTCGGGCTGGAGGTTTAGGGTCATTGCTGGAAGGTGAATCTCCTTCCCAGTCTCAAGTCTTTTGCAGCCTCCAACAGGGCCACAAGGAGGACATTATACTGTGTGGGGGCCACAAGGAGGACATTATAGTGTGTGGGGGCCACAAGGAGGACATTATAGTGTGTGGGGGCCACAAGGAGGACATTATAGTGTGTGGGGGCCACATGGAGGACATTATACTGTGGGGGTCAAAAAAAGGGTGACTGAATGTATGAGAAGGGCTGAGAGCGAGCACTTACTTCCTCGGGTTCAGCAGCCGTGTGCTCACAGGACCTGTGATGATGTCATAGGTGTGGGAGGAGTCAAGGAGTCACATGATCAGGTCCTGCTGTTATAGTTTAATCTGTGCAGAAGATACTAAATCCTAGTGAGCTAAAGGACCTGTGATGATGTCACGTGTGGGAGGAGTCACGGAATCACATGACCAGATATTTGAGGTCTCTGCAGAGCCGTCTGTGTGTGACGCGTATGTAGCGGAGCCGTCTGTGTGTGACGCGTATGTAGCGGAGCCGTCTGTGTGTGACGCGTATGTAGCGGAGCCGTCTGTGTGTGACGTGTATGTAGCGGAGCTGTCTGTGTGACGTGTATGTAGCGGAGCCGTCTGTGTGTGACGTGTATGTAGCGGAGCTGTCTGTGTGACGTGTATGTAGCGGAGCCGTCTGTGTGTGACGTGTATGTAGCGGAGCTGTCTGTGTGACGTGTATATAGCGGACCCGTCTGTGTGTGACGTGTATGTAGCGGAGCTGTCTGTGTGACGTGTATGTAGCGGAGCCGTCTGTGTGTGATGCGTATGTAGCAGAGCTGTCTGTGTGACGTGTATGTAGCGGAGCCGTCTGTGTGTGACGTGTATGTAGCGGAGCCGCATGGTGATGTGTATTTAGCGGAGCCGTCTGTGTGTGACGTGTATGTAGCGGAGCCGTCTGTGTGTGACGTGTATGTAGCAGACCCGTCTGTGTGTGACGTGTATGTAGCAGAGCTGTCTGTGTGTGATGTGTATGTAGCGCAGCGGTCTGTGTGTGACGTGTATGTAGCAGAGCCATCTGTGTGTGACGTGTATGTAGCGGAGCGATCTGTGTGTGACGTGTATGTAGCGGAGCTGTCTGTGTGTGACTGCGGTGACCAGATGGAAGGTAACGCTGCAGTTGGGATTGCGGGGTGCAAACAGCGCAGACTTGTCACGGTCTCTGGGCACGAGGGCGCAGCGCTGGTGCTGTCCCACGTTACCACCACTGGTACCGGTGATGAGGGGGCTGCACAAATGTTGGTGGTGATTGTTCCCCCGGGGCGCTTCCCCTATACTGTGCCGACTGGTGGTGTTTGGGGCGCCCTGATGTTGTCGGTGCAGAGTCAGACACAGAAACGGTTGTAAAGTTGAACTTTTACTTCCATGGGTGTGGAGGCACAAATGCTTAAACAGTTTCTTCAATACAAAACAACGGGGTACGCCTGGTGACACAGCAAAGTCCTGGGGTGCAGGGTAGACTTGATGAAAGGTGTTCCTAGCCCCTTATACTTCAGTGTTACAGCCCTAAGGTGCGTCTGGGCTCCTATTTGGCTCATAGGAGGATGCCCACCATGATACTAGTACATAATATTCCCCACTCACGTTATGTGGTCCTGATAGCTCAGAGTTTCGGGGTGCAATAGTCAGGGGGGCAGGATATTCCACAGGTCTGGCCTTGGCCCCTGGATCCTGTGATACTTGCTATGGAGCACGTGTTCCAGAATGTTCTCTCCACAGTCTCATGCTGACAAGATAATGATGCTTGACTTCCTTCAGGGCGATGGCTAGGCAGACAGGGGACAGGATCTTCTGAATAGCTGGAGTATGTCAGCTCTCCAACCTTCCTGGGCCTGTCTAGGACTTGAGGTTCCTGCACTAAACTCACTGCTTTCTTCACAGGACATCACACTTATCTCCTCACCTCCTCCTCCTAACACTCCACACTTCTAACTCCTCACACGCAGGACCTTCCTGCAGGGGTGTTACCATGGGGACCCAGTGATCAGCTGACTCCTCCCCTTTTCCCAGGCGATGTCCTCCCATTGGACATTTGGTTACTATTCAATCCTATGGGAGGTGTAATGCATGTGTGAGGCTCACTAGGTGGCGCTGTGTTGTGTGAGACTCAGGACCCCCTGCTATGTCACACAGGCTATGAAGCAACAGGAAATAATACAATGCACAGAGATCACCCTCAGCCCAGCCATAGCCAGCTCTGGGATGCCACATGACGTGTATGTAGCGGAGCTGTCTGTGTGTGACGTGTATGTATCAGAGCTGTCTGTTTGTACGTGTATGTAGCAGAGCTGTGTGGGTGATGTTTATGTACTGTAAGTATGTGAGCCAGAGGGCGCTGTTGAGCGACCCAGGCCAGGCCAGAAAAGGCTCTCAGCCACGCCTTTGGGTGGTGGCACGTAACTCCAGGAGGGCTGGAGTGTCCTGCAGGAAGCAGGAAGTGGTGGACCAGCTAGGACAGAGAGATAGGCTCTGTCCCAGAGGGCTGGCGTCCACAGAGGACTGTTGCTGGAGCTGAGCAATAGTCAGGACAGTTAGGGGCTCAAGGAGTGAGTTAGGCCCTAACTGTGGCATAGGTTTTTGTTGTTTTGCTGTGTTGCAGTTAAGCTGAATAAAGCCACTTTTATTTACACTTGGACCGTCTGAAAGCTATCTTTCCGGCGCCCAGTACCATGAACCACCGCTGTCCGGACCAGGACAAGCCGCCATTTTGAGTTTAATTCCCCAAGTTGTCACATATGGTGGAGAACGCGCGCATAAAGAGATCCACGCAAGTCCTGGAAGACAAGTGGTTGGTGACTGCAGTACTGCTAAGTGTGCATTGTGGCCTACAGCTGGAAGAAATCTGTGATTTCCACTGAGAAACCCAGGAAGGGGTGAGTGAATTGCAACATAGCAAAGTGTGTGCAAAACTGGTGAAAGTAAAACTCTGGATGAGGAATCCAGGGAATGGACTTTGTGTATACTGTGGCACAGAAGTCTGTGAAGTGTTTGCTGATGGCAAGAAAGTATGCAATGTGTATAGAAGATGGATATTGCAAACAGTTTATGTGAAAGGCTATGGTGCCATGTTGATGTTTTCTGTGGAAGACAGAAGAAAATTCTGGTTGTTGTAGTGCCACATAAGTTAACTGTGTGAATACATGTGACTGCAGAAGATAGCAAAAAAGTTGCTGCCGGTTGAACCCAAGGTTGCTGTGGAATATTGTGTAATTTTGTTAGTAAACCATGGGCAAGAAAAAGAGAATTTCAGCTTGTAAAAAAGCAGAGAAGTTATGCACAGGTTTATTAGTGCAGCAGTCTGAATGCAGAAAGATACAAAACCCGGAACAGATCATGTGGAATGCAAGTAAGGATAAAGTGTTGCATGACGGTGACTCAATTTTTCTAAAGCACCTCTGTTCTATGATGGAATATGTCCCTGCTGAGTGTGTATCTCATAATGGAGTGCAAAGTGCCAAAGATGAAAATATTATGGTGCAGCAGCTTCAAGATGAGAATAAAACCATCAGGTTCATGTATGAGAATGAAATATCTGAATGGAAATGGCAACTTTTGGTATCAGAAAGAGAGAACCTTAAGTTAAAGGCAGAGCTTGACTCTATGAAGAGGTTATGTCCTAGTCATTGTGAAAATGTGGTGCTGGGTTTGCCTGGAATGGGCTGTGTCACTAAGAAGGAGTTTGCTGAAATGAAATATGCTCTATCTAATGAAGTTATACAGAGTGTAGAACAAAAGCAAGTGCTTGAGAAGCAATTGCAGGATTTAAAGGAGCAGCATGTTCAAGACTCCATTGCCAAAGAGAGTGTCATTGAAAAATTAAGAGATGACCTTGAAACTGCTAAACATGAGAGAAGTGAATTTTTGCAGAGTCAGTCAGAATGTCTGGATGAACAAGTCAGGAAGTGTGAAAAACTTTCGGTTGCATTATCTGACAAAGAAAATGAAATTGCCGAGCTGAGGAAGTATGTGTCTGACCGAGAGAGTGATTTAGAATCTGTGGTGCAGACATTGCAGTCAGAGCAAAACTTGCATCAGGTTCGCCTAAATGGTGAAATCCACGAATGGAGAAGTAAAGCTGGAGTTCTGGAACAAAGAGAAAAAAAAACTCAAAGCTAGAATATGTAGCCTGGAGAGGGCGCTGTCAGGATCTTGTGAAGATAATGAGAAGTTGTCTGTTTTGGTGCAAAATAAAGACAAAGATTTGATGGAAATGTCGTCTGTCCATGCTCAGAAAGTGCAAACCTTACAGGAGAGTCACAAAAAGGTAGAGACTCAACTTCAAGTGATGCAACTAAAAGTCACAGAAGGGGACAGGTTTCAAGCAGAACTACAGGCTCAGGCGACTGATATGAAGAAAAAAAAATGGAAGATAGTATTGGGTCCTTGGACTCTGTTGAAGAAGTAAAGGAAAAGTTGCAAAAGGAGCTAGAAGCTACAAATCAACGGTTTGAGGAGAAGGTTGCTGCTTATGACAAACTTGAGAAGATGAAAATTAGACTGCAGCAGGAACTAGAAGATGTAGGTGTAGATCTTGATCATCAACGTTGGATGGTGTCAAATTTTGAAAGGAAGCAGAAAAAGTTTGATCAGCTGCTTGGTGAAGAGAAGACTCTTTCTGCTAGATATGCAGAAGAACATGACCGTGCTGAAGCAGAAGCTCGTGGAAAAGAGACCAAAGCTCTTGCCTTGGCTCGCTCCCTAGAAGAGGCCCTTGAATTGAAGGCCAAGTTAGAGAGGCTCAACAAGCAACTGTGCACTGAAATGGAGAATTTGGTTAGCTCCAAGGATGAAGTTGAGAAAAACCTGGAATCTGTGCAGATATTGTATGAGAACAAAGCTAATGCTTATGACAAGCTGGGAAAGGCCAAGAGAGAATTGGACCTCCAGATAGAAGACATGAAAATTCAGTTTGAGGAAAACCTGTCTAATTTATCTGCTGAGATTGTAGATCTAAAAATGATTGTTGCTAAACTAAAGGTGCAAGTGAACAAGCAGGAGGAAATTGCACGCATCAAGGAACAGCTGGAGTTTCAGATGGATCAAGTGAAGCGTGAGCCAGAAATAAAGTTGGAAGAGCGCACCGTTCAGATTGAACAGTTAAAAACCGAAGTGGAATCTAAAAGAGAAGAATTGGATCGATTGCAGCAGTCTTTATCCAATACTGAACAGTCGGCATCTGCACTATCTTCAAAGCTGGCAGCACTAGAAGCTGAGAAGGATTCGCTGCAGAGCCTGTTAACCTCTAAAGAATCAGAGCTGCAAGGTGCACTAGTAAAGACTGAGATGGAAGCGGCACAGAAAAATGTGGCAGTGAAGAAAGTTCTGGAGCTGGAATCAGAGATTTGTGCGCTACAGAAGGCGTTACAATTGGAAAAAGCTGCCAGCATAGAGACAGAGAAAGCAGAGACATTAAGTCAGGCAGACATGAGTGACCTGTCCACTGATGATGATACCAATGATCAGATTATGATGAAACCATGTGACTCGGTAAAACGTCAAGTAGAGGGTATAGTTACCCAGGAAGATGCTGCTAAAGGTGGACTTCCTGCAAAATGTGAGGAGGCCAAAGAAGGTCCAACAGAAGAAGAAACTGTGATTGGTCACCCACTGCCTGTGAGAGTGGGTCCAGCCTCAAACCAATGAGGTCCAAAGCCTAGAGGGCTGTGAGATGATAAATAAGGTGAAGGGTCATCAAAGAGTCCGTGAGAAGACTGACCACGCATGTGTTGTCCCAACAGATAAAGTGTCTGAAGCCATTGTGGATAACGGTGTTGCTGTTCCTGTCTCTAGCCAAATGTTTGGTGGACAAATGGTGAATAATGACTCCATGTTGTCTGTGAAGGGGGAGTCAGGAAGTAATACAGTCAACCCAAAAAGAAGAGAAGAGGCAGAAGTTGTTTTACTGCCTGATGCTAATAGCAACAAGAAGAGGTTGAGATACAATGTTGCTATGTCCCTAACTAATGGAAGTAACCGTGGTAGAGGTTCTAATGCAGAGACTGAGCAGCCGTCATTTGTATGCAGAAGTAAGAGATGGTTACATGTCACCAAGGATGTGACAGTTGTTAAAGACATGCCAGAAAATGTAGTTCAGCGTGATCTATTATGTGAGGGTGTACGGTATGGCCCTCGTGCAGAAGGAGAAGATATTGCAGTACAGAGATTGTGTATCTCAAACAAAGGGGAGAGCAAGCGGCCTATGTCTCCTAAACTTCTAAGCCTTGATGGTGATGGCAAAGTTTGCTTTGAGATGAAGGTTATGGAAAAAGTACCCGTGAAACATTTATACTCTAAAGACATTGATGTGCATGAAGTACGTGTTAGTTGGTCTCTGAGCTCCTGTGGTTTCATGATAGGAGAAGATGAAGATTTTTACGGCTATTCACTAAAGGGATCAAAGTCATGTAATGGGAAGTCTGAAGACTATGGCGAGATATGGGATGAAAATGATGTGATCCCCTGTGTGGTGAATTGTGAAGATGATGGAGTAAAACTTGCATTTGCACAGAATGGCCAGGATCTTGGCGTAGCATCGAAAGTGATGAGAAGACGGAAAACTCGATGGAGCGGAATTTGGAAGAAAAGACCGCCAGATTGTGACTACTGGAGAGACACTGGACAGGCATACATGGTTGAAGAGGGACTTCATCATAGGATGTCTCGTCCCATTGTAGCTCACCCCATGGGTAGTGAGCTGAGGGGGGAGGGTATGTAAGTATGTGAGCCAGAGGGCGCTGTTGAGCGACCCAGGCCAGGTCAGAAAAGGCTCTCAGCCATGCCTTTGGGTGGTGGCACGTAACTCCAGGAGGGCTGGAGTGTCCTGCAGGAAGCAGTGGACCAGCTAGGACAGAGAGAGAGGCTCTGTCCCAGAGGGCTGGCGTCCACAGGAGTGGACCAGCTAGGACAGAGAGAGAGGCTCTGTCCCAGAGGGCTGGCGTCCACAGGAGTGGACCAGCTAGGACAGAGAGATAGGCTCTGTCCCAGAGGGCTGGCGTCCACAGAGGACTGTTGCTGGAGCTGAGCAACAGTCAGGACAGTTAGGGGCTCAAGGAGTGAGTTAGGCCCTAACTGTGGCATAGGTTTTTGTTGTTTTGCTGTGTTGCAGTTAAGCTGAATAAAGCCACTTTTATTTACACTTGGACCGTCTGAAAACTATCTTTCCGGCGCCCAGTACCACGAGCCACCGCTGTCCGGACCAGGAGTCAGCCGCCATTTTGAGTTTAATTCCCCAAGTTGTCACAGTACCTTAGATCTATCTTCCTTGCTCCTGCCCCTCCCCCGGTGCTCCTTCCATATATAATAACCTGGATTACACCCACAATCTTTTCATCTCTTGTAACTTTCTTTTCTTGCTATCACTGACATCCTCGGACATCTCCTCTGCTATAGAGGAAGTTTGATAGATTAATAAGGTATATTACAAAAATGTCCCCTCCCCCGACACAATAGCGGAAAAAAAAAAAAAAGGGAATATTAAAAAATATATATGGGTGTCAGAATATGGAGACTCAAATAGTTATTTTTATTTTTTAATATTTTGGATTTTTGTTAGTATGTTAAAACTTAACACAAACTATATAAGACTGAAGCCCCACATTGCGAAAACGCAGCGTTTTTACATTATCTGCAAAGTGAATGAGATTCTGGCTGATCCCAGCCACATATTGCAGAAAAAAATCCACAGCAGAAAAATAGCAGCATGTCAATAATACCTACAGAAACACTGAAGTTCTCCGTATAAGTATAATAGGGGCAGAAAGTCCAAAGAGGAAAACTCTGGAATTTCTGTTAAAAGCGCTGCGGGAAAAAAACACAATGTGTTTCCTCCGTGTTCTTTTCTGCTGTGCTTTTGGGGTACAGCTCAGTACGTGGGGCCTGAGCCTAAAGAACATTATGTGCTCTAAACATTAGATCTTTCTTTATCAACTGTTTTGACTCATTTACCTATAACAATATTTTGTGGATTTTTTTCCAGCTTCCCAGTACAATGTACAGAATAATAAATGGTACCATTATGAAATCAAATTTATTCAGCAAAAAATGTGAATGGAAAAACTGAAAAGTTATGGCTTTGGAGGGAGGGGAGTAAAAAATGTTATCGAAACCCAAACCGGGTTCAATATTCTTTTATTTTTTTCAACTGTTTATTTAAAGAGTTTTAACATATAAAGAAGGTAATAAAACAACGAAAGAAACTAAAGTAGAAAGAAAAAACATAAAGAAATACGGTCTCAATATTCTGATTGTCAAGTGGTGCCAAATTATTTGTAATCCATATATATATATATATATATATATATATATATATATATATATATATATATATATCACGAGCTCACAAAGGAAAAACTAGCCTGACCACACAATCGGTGTTATCAAAGCAAGTTGTGTTTATTAAAAACATGGCATAAGATTTTATACAGGAAAGTAAATGGTCGTGTCAGTTATAACAGAGCATGTGCAGAAACCGGTAATTATGATTGGTCATTGGCGGGAGGAGTGTCCTGACACTCCCCCTTACTCATCTCCATAATCACAGCATATTAGTCCTAAACTCTACGTATTGCAGGGATTGCTGGGACCCATAGTTCCACATTAGGAAAAGCTGATTCTCCACATACTACTGCCCACAGTGCCCATCATACAGGACATTAGGAGAGACTCCAGATACTACTGCCCACAGTGCCCATCATACAGGGCATTAGGAGAGACTCCAGATACTACTGCCCACAGTGCCCATCATACAGGACATTAGGAGAGACTCCAGATACTACTGCCCACAGTGCCCATCATACAGGGAACTAGGAGAGACTCCAGATACTACTGCCCACAGTGCCCATCATACAGGGCATTAGGAGAGACCCCACATACTACTGCCCACGGTGCCCATCATACAGGACATTAGGAGAGATTCCAGATACTACTGCCCACAGTGCCCATCATACAGGACATTAGGAGAGACTCCAGATACTACGGACCACAGTGCCCATCATACAGGACATTAGGACAGACTCCAGATACTACTGCCCACAGTGCCCATCATACAGGGCATTAGGAGAGACCCCACATACTACTGCCCACGGTGCCCATCATACAGGACATTAGGAGAGACTCCAGATACTACTGCCCACAGTGCCCATCATACAGGACATTAGGAGAGACTCCAGATACTACGGACCACAGTGCCCATCATACAGGACATTAGGACAGACTCCAGATACTACTGCACACAGTGCCCATCATACAGGACATTAGGAGAGACTCCAGATACTACTGCCCACAGTGCCCATCATACAGGACATTAGGAGAGACTCCAGATACTACTGCCCACAGTGCTCATCATACAGGACATTAGGAGGGACTCCAGATACTACTGCCCACAGTGCCCATCATACAGGGCATTAGGAGAGACCCCAGATACTACTGCCCACAGTGCTCATCATACAGGGCATTAGGAGAGACCCCAGATACTACTGCCCACAATGCTCATCATACAGGACATTAGGAGAGACTCCAGATACTACTGCCCACAGTGCCCATCATACAGGACATTAGGAGAGACTCCAGATACTACTGCCCACAGTGCCCATCATACAGGACATTAGGAGAGACCCCAGATACTACTGCCCACAGTGCCCATCATACAGGACATTAGGGGAGACCCCAGATACTACTGCCCACAGTGCCCATCATACAGGACATTAGGAGAGACTCCAGATACTACTGCCCACAGTGGCCATCATACAGGACATTAGGACAGACTCCAGATACTACTGCCCACAGTGCCCATCATACAGGACATTAGGAGAGACTCCAGATACTACTGCCCACAGTGCCCATCATACAGGACATTAGGAGAGACTCCAGATACTACTGCCCACAGTGCCCATCATACAGGACATTAGGAGAGACTCCAGATACTACTGCCCACAGTGCCCATCATACAGGGCATTAGGAGAGACTCCAGATACTACTGCCCACAGTGCCCATCATACAGGGCATTAGGAGAGACTCCAGATACTACTGCCCACAGTGCCCATCATACAGGGCATTAGGAGAGACTCCAGATACTACTGCCCACAGTGCCCATCATACAGGACATTAGGAGAGACTCCAGATACTACTGCCCACAGTGCCCATCATACAGGACATTAGGAGAGACTCCAGATACTACTGCCCACAGTGCTCATCATACAGGACATTAGGAGGGACTCCAGATACTACTGCCCACAGTGCCCATCATACAGGGCATTAGGAGAGACCCCAGATACTACTGCCCACAGTGCTCATCATACAGGACATTAGGAGAGACTCCAGATACTACTGCCCACAGTGCCCATCATACAGGACATTAGGAGAGACCCCAGATACTACTGCCCACAGTGCCCATCATACAGGACATTAGGGGAGACCCCAGATACTACTGCCCACAGTGCCCATCATACAGGACATTAGGAGAGACTCCAGATACTACTGCCCACAGTGGCCATCATACAGGACATTAGGACAGACTCCAGATACTACTGCCCACAGTGCCCATCATACAGGACATTAGGAGAGACTCCAGATACTACTGCCCACAGTGCCCATCATACAGGACATTAGGAGAGACTCCAGATACTACTGCCCACAGTGCCCATCATACAGGACATTAGGAGAGACTCCAGATACTACTGCCCACAGTGCCCATCATACAGGGCATTAGGAGAGACTCCAGATACTACTGCCCACAGTGCCCATCATACAGGGCATTAGGAGAGACTCCAGATACTACTGCCCACAGTGCCCATCATACAGGACATTAGGAGAGACTCCAGATACTACTGCCCACAGTGCCCATCATACAGGACATTAGGAGAGACTCCAGATACTACTGCCCACAGTGCCCATCATACAGGACATTAGGAGAGACTCCAGATACTACTGCCCACAGTGCCCATCATACAGGACATTAGGGGAGACTCCAGATACTACTGCCCACAGTGCCCATCATACAGGACATTAGGGGAGACCCCAGATACTACTGCCCACAGTGCCCATCATACAGGACATTAGGGGAGACTCCAGATACTACTGCCCACAGTGCCCATCATACAGGACATTAGGGGAGACCCCAGATACTACTGCCCACAGTGCCCATCATACAGGGCATTAGGAGAGACTCCAGATACTACTGCCCACAGTGCCCATCATACAGGGCATTAGGAGAGACTCCAGATACTATTGCCCACAGTGCCCATCATACAGGGCATTAGGAGAGACTCCAGATACTACTGCCCACAGTGCCCATCATACAGGACATTAGGAGAGACTCCAGATACTACTTCCTACAGTGCCCATCATACAGGGCATTAGGAGAGACTCCAGATACTACTGCCCACAGTGCCCATCATACAGGGCATTAGGAGAGACTCCAGATACTACTGCCCACAGTGCCCATCATACAGGACATTAGGGGAGACTCCAGATACTACTGCCCACAGTGGCCATCATACAGGACATTAGGGGAGACCCCAGATACTACTGCCCACAGTGCCCATCATACAGGACATTAGGAGAGACTCCAGATACTACTGCCCACAGAGCCCATCATACAGGACATTAAGAGAGACTCCAGATACTACTGCCCACAGTGCTCATCATACAGGACATTAGGAGAGACTCCAGATACTACTGCCCACAGTGCCCATCATACAGGACATTAGGAGAGACTCCAGATACTACTGCCCACAGAGCCCATCATACAGGACATTAGGAGAGACTCCAGATACTACTGCCCACAGTGCTCATCATACAGGACATTAGGAGAGACTCCAGATACTACTGCCCACAGTGCCCATCATACAGGACATTAGGAGAGACTCCAGATACTACTGCCCACAGTGCCCATCATACAGGACATTAGGAGAGACTCCAGATACTACTGCCCACAGTGCCCATCATACAGGACATTAGGGGAGACTCCAGATACTACTGCCCACAGTGCCCATCATACAGGACATTAGGGGAGACCCCAGATACTACTGCCCACAGTGCCCATCATACAGGACATTAGGAGAGACTCCAGATACTACTGCCCACAGTGGCCATCATACAGGACATTAGGGGAGACCCCAGATACTACTGCCCACAGTGCCCATCATACAGGACATTAGGAGAGACCCCAGATACTACTGCCCACAGTGCCCATCATACAGGACATTAGGAGAGACTCCAGATACTACTGCCCACAGTGCCCATCATACAGGGCATTAGGAGAGACTCCAGATACTACTGCCCACAGTGCCCATCATACAGGGCATTAGGAGAGACTCCAGATACTACTTCCTACAGTGCCCATCATACAGGGCATTAGGGGAGACCCCAGATACTACTGCCCACAGTGCCCATCATACAGGGCATTAGGAGAGACCCCAGATACTACTGCCCACAGTGCCCATCATACAGGGCATTAGGAGAGACTCCAGATACTACTGCCCACAGTGCCCATCATACAGGGCATTAGGAGAGACTCCAGATACTACTGCCCACAGTGCCCATCATACAGGACATTAGGAGAGACTCCAGATACTACTGCCCACAGTGCCCATCATACAGGACATTAGGAGAGACTCCAGATACTACTGCCCACAGTGCCCATCATACAGGACATTAGGGGAGACTCCAGATACTACTGCCCACAGTGCCCATCATACAGGACATTAGGGGAGACCCCAGATACTACTGCCCACAGTGCCCATCATACAGGACATTAGGAGAGACTCCAGATACTACTGCCCACAGTGGCCATCATACAGGACATTAGGGGAGACCCCAGATACTACTGCCCACAGTGCCCATCATACAGGACATTAGGAGAGACTCCAGATACTACTGCCCACAGTGCCCATCATACAGGACATTAGGAGAGACTCCAGATACTACTGCCCACAGTGCCCATCATACAGGGCATTAGGAGAGACTCCAGATACTACTGCCCACAGTGCCCATCATACAGGGCATTAGGAGAGACTCCAGATACTACTTCCTACAGTGCCCATCATACAGGGCATTAGGGGAGACCCCAGATACTACTGCCCACAGTGCCCATCATACAGGGCATTAGGAGAGACCCCAGATACTACTGCCCACAGTGCCCATCATACAGGGCATTAGGAGAGACTCCAGATACTACTGCCCACAGTGCCCATCATACAGGGCATTAGGAGAGACTCCAGATACTACTGCCCACAGTGCCCATCATACAGGGCATTAGGAGAGACCCCAGATACTACTGCCCACAGTGCTCATCATACAGTACTGGGGTTGGCACGATGCAATTTAATCCTAAGTGTGATTCAATCACAAATGTATAGAATCTGCAGTTACTCAGGACACTTAGACAGGGCAGAAGACAGATCAGCTGAATAACCTCTCCAACAACTTGTAAGTTTTAATACTATTGTCTCACCATGTTCACTGTATGTATTTTGTCTCTATTTGCTGCTTTTTTTCAAACTTATCGCCCATTCCCACCTCCTGCTACTTCTCTCCACATCAGTCCGTCTCTCCTTCCCTGTCCTATGTGTATCTCCCATTCTCTCTCTTCCTCAACCATCTTAACCCACCTTGTACTTCTGTGCAACAAATTAGATGATCTCACAAGTCATTTAACCATTTGCTGTCTCTCGCCATTCCCTTGTACTAGCTGCTGGGGACATCTCTCCAAACCCTAGCCCTCCTTCTGGTACCTGTCTCACCAAGAAACCTTTCTAACTTTATTAATATTTGTTGTCTGCCGTCTCCTTCTCCTCCACCAGTCTCTTTCTCTTGTGCTCTCTGGAACGCCCGCTCACTCTGCAACAAACTTGATAATACTCAAGATCTCTTTATTTCAAAGTCTTCTAACCTGCTGGCTGTCACTTAAACCTGGATTAAACAGTCTGACACCGCATCCCCTGCTGCTCTCTGCTATGATGGCCTCCAATTCTCACACACCCCTAGACCTGAGGATAGGCAAGGTGGAGGGGTAGGTGTCCTATCACCACAATGCAATTTTCAGGTGCTTCCCCCAGTACCATCGCTCTGTTTCTCCTCTTTTGAGGTCCACACTATCAGACTCTTCCGCTCTTTCTCCCTGCGAGTAGCTGTCATCTACCGTCCCCCTGGCTTGTCTACCGTCCCCCTGGCTCGTCTACCGTCCCCCTGGCTCGTCTACCGTCCCCCTGGCTCATCTACCGTCCCCCTGGCTCGTCTACCATCCCCCTGGCTCGTCTACCATCCCCCCTGGCTCATCTATTACCCTTCTTACTCATCTACCGTCCCCCTGGCTCACCCTTCCAGTTCTTAGATCACTTTTCTTCATTGCTTCCCAACTTCCTATCCTGTGAGATTCCTACCCTCATTATGGGTGACTAACATTCCCATTAACTCCCTGTCTCCCCATCTGCCTCTCGCCTTCTATCACTAACCGACTCTCTTGGTCTCTCTCAGCTTACTTCTTCTCCCACACACAAAGATGGTAATATCCTTGATATCTGTTGTTTCTTTACTAATGCTCACCTACCAATTTCTGACCACAACCTTCTTTCCTTTAACCTTAAAGCTTCTTGTCCTTCACAAAACACACCGACCTATCGCACATGCAGAAGTCTATGGGCTGTAAACACTCCGCACCTCTCAGACATCCTACAGTCATCACTGTCTCTTCTCTCTCCTATCCTGAACTGGCCACCAAACACTACAATGAGACTCTCAAAGCCACCCTGGATAAAGTAGCACCCTTGACCGTCTGAAAATCCCAACACAGACACCGGCAATCTTGGCACACTCCTCAAACACGTTTTCTTCAGCGATGCTCAAGATGTGCCAAACGGCTATGGCGAAAATCTCACACATCTGCAGATTTTCTTCACTTCAAGTTTATGCTCAAAGCCTATAACTCTGCCCTTCACCTCACCAAACAAGCTTACTTCACCTCTCTCATCTCTTCTCTCTCCAATAACCCTAAACGACTCTTTCAAAAACTGAAACTTCTTGTGTTCCCTCCATCTACTAACCGACCTAACCCTGATATCTTCATTTCTGTCTGTGGCCTTACTATTACCCCGAGGCGGCATGCCCGCTGTCTGTGGGTTCTATTTGATTCAGATCTCACCTTTACCCCACATATTCAGACACTTGCACGCTCTTGCCACCTGCACCTTAAAAACATCTCTAGAATTCACTCTTTTCTCACTGTGGAAACATAAAAAAACCCTCATTGTCCATCTGATTCTCTCTCGTCTTCACTATTGCAATTCTCTTCTAATTGTTCTTCCTCTTACTAAACTCTCCCCACTACAATCTGTCCTGAATGCGGCCGCCAGACTCATCTTTCTGTCACTCCGGTACACAGACACATCTACCTTGTGTCAGTCGCTGTATTGGTTGCCCATCCATCACAGAATACAATATAAAATTATCACACTGACCCACAAATCCATCCACAGCACTGCGCCCCCTATATCTTCTCTATTGTCACTGTCTACCGCCCTACCCGTCCTCTCCATTCTGCCAGTGGCCTTAGACTTGCATCCTCTGTTATCCAAACATCCCACTCCCATCTACAAGACTTTTCTCGAGCTGCACCAGTGCACTGGAATGCTTTACGGAAGACAATCCGATTAATCCCCAACTACATTGGGAGAATGTCATATGGTCAAATGAAACCAAAGCAAAACTGTTTGGTAGAAACACAACTCATCGTGTTTGGAGGAGAGTGAATGCTGAGTTGCATCCAAAGAACACCATACCTACTGTGAAGCATGGGGGGGCAACATCATGCTTTGGGGCTGTTTCTCTGCAAAGGGACCAGGACGACTGATCCATGTACATGAAAGAATGAATGGGGCCATGTATCGTGAGATTGAGTGCAAACCTCCTTCCATCAGCAAGGGCATTGAAGATGAAACGTGGCTGGGTCTTTCAGCATGACAATGATCCCAAGCACACCGCCAGGGCAACGAAGGAGCGGCTTCGTAAGAAGCATTTCAAGGTCCTGGAGTGGCCTAGCCAGTCTCCAGATCTCAACCCCATAGAAAACCTTTGGAGGGAGTTGAAAGTCCGTGTTGCCCAGCGACAGCCCCAAAACATCCCTGCTCTAGAGGAGATCTGCATGGAGGAATGGGCCAACATACCAGCAACAGTGTGTGCCAACCTTGTGAAGACTTACAGAAAACGTTTAACCTCTGTCATTGCCAACAAAGAATATAGAACAAAGTATTGAGATGAACTTTTGTTATTGACCAAATACTTATTTTCCACCATAATTTGCAAATAAATTCTTAAAAAATCAGACAATGTGATTTTCTAGATATGTTTTCTCATTTTGTCTCTCATAGTTGAGGTCTACCTATGATGTCAATTACAGGCCGGCCTCATCTTTTTAAGTGGGAGAACTTGCACAATTGGTGGCTGACTAAATACTTTTTTCCCTACTGTAATTGAGGTCTCCGTATTCTTCTGACGTCCTGTAGGGACTCTATTACTCGTACTATAGGACTGCAAAGAGTTTATCGTCCAAAATAAATGGGTTTCACGTTCAGCCAATAAAATCACTTTATATTCTAGTGTCTTTGTGCTCATCACCTGTAATTCGTCTTTCAGGTGACAGGAGGTAAAAAAATACTGCTGCATCCCCACTGTATTATTTGGAATAAAGCAACACTCTTTTAAGAAGTTTGGTGAGTGACCTCCTTACTTTCTTCTTCAATGTTAGAATCTTCCATGATCTATATCTTTTGAATGGTTGGACGAATTTTAAATCGAAAAACACCAAATTGATCAGGGGTGCAGCGAGAATCAAATGAAGTGTGGGATTTAGTATTTTGTACTTGGTGACAGATCCTCTTTACATAATAGAGATTTATTCAGGCATAATCAGCATTTCGCTATTAGAACAGCAGTTTACATGTATTTAATAAAAAAAAATTACAACTTTTCCCAAAAAAATCGTAAAGAAAAAAAAATTCCACTAGCAGGACTGACTGTCAGTACAAACTGTCTAACCACTATGTAGACAGATGTAAATGCTCTATTGCACAACAGACAGACATATATATATTGGCAATGAAAGTGTTAACTGTCCTGTGTCTGCCTGTATTACTGCAGCAGCCTAGCTCACACAACACAGATATTCTCCCTCACTCCTATCTATGATTTCTATCACTAATCTGCCTGTAATTGAATAAATCTGATTAAACTTTGTTCTATTTCTCCTACTCCTTATTCCATTGCAAGCTTTGCAGTGCTCTGTATTATGCAGTGATGAATAACACATCCATCCCTGTGATGAAAAAAGCTATGTATTATTGTGTATGTGTTATTACTTATTCATACTAGTCATATATATGTATATTTTAGTGAATGTTTTGTTTATGTTTTTGTTATCACAAAATACAGATTGTGTAGGGCCTGAGCTCACGGTGCTGACCTACAGCTTTGTCACTTGATAATGGTTATAAGTTTGCAAACATTGAAAAATAGTGTGTGCCATATAAAAGGCATGCAAACTAAAAATGGGAGGTGTGAAGAAATAAGCTATGTATTATTGTGTGTGTGTATTTTTTGTTTATGTTTGTGTATGTGTTGTGAGAAGGTGACAGGCAGAGTGCTGGAGTCCTGATATATCACCCCCAGGTTTCTGACCTATGTGTGGTACAGGGTGGGTTTTGAGTAGGTCTCAGTCCAGGTGTGAGTCCTGGCCTTATTACTGGGCCATAAAAGGCTGCAGAGCCTGCACTTCAGGGCAGATCCTGGGAGCGAGAGGAGGCGCCTGGGTTTGTCCTGACACACTGAGAGTCTGGTGAGACTGTATTGTGCTATTTTTGTTTACTCATGTGGTTGGTAGTAAGCCACACGTATAGTTAGTGCTCAGACGAGCAGGGTTTTATTTCCATTCTTTTGCCTGAAGTTAAGACTGTATTTTATTTTGCTCATTTTGTGCCTGAAGTAAAGGTTTATTTATTTTGCTGCTTTTTTCTAAATAAAACAGTTTACTGCAGATTTTGTGTCCCTGTCTCTGACTGGTTGGGTCCGCATCATTGCTGCTACCGAGCTACCTTCCCCACAGTGTGTATACAAAAGGGAGGGGATCAGAGGTGAAATTTCTTCTCCTGGCTGTGCACAACCAAATATCCAGTTTTATTGTTTTATGACATCTTGGACAGACAAAAGAAGGGGAATGTTGTGACCCTGGGCTAACCTACAGAGCCCAGCAAACACCAACCATTCCTCTTTGCCAGATGAATAAATGTCCTTGATTTCCCACCTCAGGGAGTAAGAGGAGGGGGGGCACCTTGGAAGGGAGGTGTGGCTAAGCATAAGCCATAAGAAACAGTTTTTACCTTACCAACTACACACATCTATGGAGTCAGCTAAGAGAGCTGGGTGTTTCCAATTCCATCAGAAGATCCTCCAAGCTTCCAGGAACCAAAGACTCTTAAGTATCATTCTGTTTACTCCCATTATTTTAAGGCTATTTGCATTTTGTGTCATTTGTCATCTTTTCTTGTATATATAGCACTGAACCCTTTGGGTATTAAATTGTTAAATTAAAGGTTACTTTGTGTTGTTCTATGAACCCATTACCTTTTTGAAGTGTGTTTGTGTCTGACTGTTGGAGAGACACCTTTATATATTAGTGTGGTTTCCGCTGAGCCTGTCAAGTTAGTGGTGGTGGCAGCGTATATTTGGGGGCATATACTGTATTGGGGTGCAATTTATGCCCAATTTGCAGTGTGAATGAAGGGTGACTGCAGGATTGAGTGAGTAGAGTGAGTTGACCCCTGACAGCTGCACCCATGTCATGTGCCAGGACGGCCCATATGTGACAATCCTTATTTCCACCATCAGTGCAATGCCTCGTGTTCAAGCCCACAGTACATTATATAGTGTGTAGGACATCAACACTGTAAAGGGTCCGTCACTGACTATTGGCTCAGAGGCTGTCAGCTGGTGCTAGGTGGCGACAGAACGTCACAGTGACTCACAAGATACATGTTTCTTCTGTATTTTTCCTGTGCAATACATGTGGTGGTGGCTGAGACGTCATTTATTTATTTATTTTTTAAAAAAGTAAAATTTGGAATATTCGGTACTAACCCGACTTGTGACGAGGTACCATTTATTATTCTGTACAATGTACTGGGAAGCAGGAAAAAAATTCACAATTGGGTGGAATTGGAGAAAAACTGCATTTGTGCAACTTTCTTAGGGGTTTCGTTTTTACGGCATTCACTGTGCCTCCAAAGTCACCTGTATTCTAGGTTTTGGTACGATTCCAGGGATACCAAGTTTATATAGTTTTATTAACATTTTAACCCCTTAACAAAAATCCAAAACTTTGCAAAAAAATGTTTTTTCTAAAAGTCGCCACATTCTGACACCGTAACTTTTTTATATTTCCGTGTATGGAGATGTATAGGGCGTCTTTTTTTTGTGGGGCCAGGTGTACTTTTTAGTTATACCACTTTGGAGAATGTCTATTGCTTTGCTCACTTTTTATTTCAATTTTTAACAGAGGCGAAACAGCAAAAAAAAACAGCGGCTCAGCACTTTTGATTTTTTTTTCATTGTATTTGAAAAATATTTTTATAAGTTTGTAAACCAAGCTTGTTTGGATACAGGGATATCTAATGTGTTTCACAGTAGTTTTTTTTTTATCTTTTATATGTTTATCTTTTTTTTTTTTCTCATTGGATTTATTAGACCCCTCGGGGTCATGAATCGCAGGGGGTCTTATCACTAATGCAGTGCAAAATATCAGCATTTGTATGACAGACTGTATAGAGCAGCCGGCCATACAAATCATAGCCAGACAAGCCTGGAAGCCTTCAATAGTCTCCCAGCTGTTATGGCAACAGAACGCCGGCCCTGAATCTCGGTCCGTACTATTACGGCGAATGTTGGGAAGGGGTTAAAGGGGTTTTTCAGGGTCAAATTGATTTTCCATACTGATGACATATCCACAGCAGCCACCTGTATGTCGTGGAATGGGCCACTGAACTACTACTATTACTTGTATTGGAGCGGTGCTGCATGCGCTCCCCGTACACTAGAACAGCTGATCCATGCATGGTCTGGGTTTAGTACCCAGTAAAACCACATATTGATGATCCACCTATCCTGTGAATAGGGAATCAGTATGAAAAATCAATTTTGGGGAAAAAAAAACCCATTTAATAGTTTTGGGGTATCTTTGAACTCTCCATGTGTCACAAAATAAGATCTACATCTGGTATGAGCTTTCCATAGATTTCTGCTGTGATTTATCCCAATTTCTGGTGTACATTATAGTGAATTTGGCAGTCCATAGGTGACCACCTCCTCCACTAAACCGCACCCAGTACTAAAATGTGGCCAAAGCAGCGGAAAATTCTAAGATGTTACAACATTTTAAGCAAAAAAAAGTCCATATTTTTACCAATAAAGTGTCACAAATCATTTAATCTGCCCCTATAGAAAAATGTTAAATAATCTTAAATAAAGAAAAATTAAAAATCTTACATAAAACTTTACAATATCTTACAAAAACAGAACAAACCCCTAAAATATAATTGTTACCTCCACATCTGGAATGAAAAAATGATCCTGATATTTATCATACAAGGTAAATGTCTCAAAAAGAACTGAAAATCACCAACAAAACAGGAATAAAAGGACATCAAACACTTGTGTGTACCCGAAAAGGCAACCGATGAAAACTACAAGTCATCCCACACACACCGAGCCGCCACACACACCGAGCCCTCACTCCGGGCACAATATACTGTGTGGGGGCCACAAGGAGGACATTATACTGGGTGGGGGCCACAAGGAGGACATATTCCTCTCTAAGAAGTCCCTATTCCGCTCCTCCAGACCAGGACAGCGGTTCCCTGTGACCCCATCTCCCCCATCAGGCTCTGACTTATCTTCTGGAGAGGAAGCAGTCCCCGCTGTCACCTGTAAGAAGAACCTGAGTGGCAATACTGCACCTGCTACTCGTAAGTAAAAGGGATATGGACAGTCTAGCTACTGACCTGAAGCGCGCATGGCGCCAGGACTTACAAGTGGTTAAATCTGACATTTCTGATCTGCAGCACAGGGTGGCTACTCTGGAACAGTTCCAGTCCTCAGTGACGGCCTCGCTCTACACCCTGCATCAGATCGCCGTAGTCCATACTTCTCACTACCGCAAACTCATCTCTCATATAGATGACATAGAAAACCACAACTGCTGCAATAATATATGGATTTGTGGTCTTCCGGAAGCTACCCAGATGGCTAACCTGGTGCCTACACTTACTGGCATCTTCAACTCTCTCCTGGGCCGCCCTCCTGAGACTCTCATAGAAATGGACCGTGCACAACGTATCCTCTGACCTCGCAGCGCTGACCCTGCTAACCTCCGGGATCTCATTTGTAGGATCCACTTCTGTGCTGTCAAGGAAGAAATTATGCTCAAGGCCAGGGATCGCAAAACTATAGTCTTTGATGGTGCCTCACTCTCCATCTTCCCGGACCTCTCTAGACATACCCTCCGTCAGAGAATGGCGCAAAATACAGATACTCTATCTGCAAGGGACACATTTTCTAGCTGAGCATAAGCCTATGATTAAAAACCGCACAGCAGTAGTGCACAGGGTAAGACTAAAGGGGTAGCCACTTTTTTTCATAAAAATCTCCCGGTTAAGATATTGAACTCCCTGATACATCAGGATGCCAGATACCTTTATCTCATCTGTGAAATATATGGAGCAGTGTATACCATAGCTAACCTATACACACCAAACTCCAATCAGGTCTGTTCCTCATATCTGCTGTGACTGCCCTCCAGTCTTTCACTAAGGGTCACTTCATTCTGTGTGGCGACTTTAACCTCCCCATAAACCCTCAGCGGACAGATCCCAGATCCCCTACAGCAGCCTAAACAAGCTCCGCAAACTCTTGCTCTCTGCTCTTGTGTGATGCTTGGCGGATTCTCCATCCAGCTGACAGAGATTTTTCCTTCTACTCCCATGCCCACAATTCCTATAGCAGGATTGATTACGTACTCCTATCTCATGCTCTTCTCTCCCAAGTGACTGCGGCTAGGATGGACACGGCCTACCTTTCCGACCATTCTCCTGTCTCCTGCTCTATCCATCTCCTGTCTCTTGGAACACACTCTAACTTCTGGACACTGAATGAGTCGCTTTTGCTTGAAGCTCAGTGGGTTTTTCTTTCATTAAATGAGGGGTACCAACATTTTTGTCCACGTGTGTATCTCTCCACTGTCAGAAGGGCGGGCCTTACTGCTCAACGTTATTGCTGGGTGGTAAGGAACACCCCATGACTGTATTCTTCTATAGCCTTCTACTGTCAGAGGGGGCGTTCTTCACCAGCTCTTCTGACGGTGAAGGGATGTCGGTGCCTAAACTAACGGCACCAATATCTCCAGCACCCAGACATGTACCATCAAAGCTGACAGTGGTGGAGAGAAAATTTCTCCATGCAGGACTTTAGTCTTCGATTTTCTGGAAGGAATTTGCGTTGGAGCACAGGAGAGGTAAATAAGACCGGTTTTTGGGGGGGGCGTTTTGCCTGCTCTAGGGCTCCAGCATAACAATACCTAAGTCACAGAAACTCCAATACTGCTTTAGGGGAGACCAGTGAAAGGGCATACAGTGGCCCCTTCAATATTCCACCCCATACAGTGGCCTCTTCACTATTCTTCCCCCATACAGTGGTCACTCACTGGTTCCCTATACTGTATGGGGACCATTGATGGGTCCATTATGTTGTGGGTGGGCGGGGACAGTGATGGAGGCCTGCAGCTCTGTTTTCTTCCAGTGGAAGTTCCCTCTGCACATGACTACCTGTGACGTCACGTAGCCCCTGAGGCCAATCAGCGGCCTAAGGGAAAGGACCTGGGACGCCAGTGAGGACTTCCAGCAAAAGAAGATAGCGGAGCTGCAGGATGGGACCGTGCTGTGACCTGCTGACACCGAAGAAAAAAAATATACTGGCAGGAAAAAATTTGTCCACAGAACATAGTTCTTGTGACTTTAATGAGAAGGCCCAGGTCTGGGGATCACCCTGCAGGAGTGAAAGAATGAGTCCAACTCCCTGATGTTCATCTCCAGAAGAATGAGGTCGCAGACGAAAGCATAACTTGCAACTCTCTCGGAAGTTGACAAAAGATTATCTATCTCCAGAGAATCTTTCTGGTAGATTTATCTTAGGTTCAGTTCGAACAGAGGCAGCTTTTTGGGCTTGGATTTGGGATACCTCTTGTTGCTGAACCCTCTCAGCTAAATCTGGTGCCAGCTGAGACATACCTTGCATCTGACCCACCAGAGTCTGAATATGTCCCATATTGATATATGGTGATTGTGGGCCGACTAATCTGTTATGGTTAGATGTAAGGCCAGAATAAAAGCAACAGCAAGAAATTGGCTGATAACTGTGAGCAGTAGAGACAACTATCTACAACTAGCACACCTCTGGGAGCCAAGACAGACCCTCAGATGCCTTCACCAGAGCTCGTCGCAAGGAGAGATGGACTTTAGTTGGGGATCTGAATTGTCACCAAACAGATAAATGTACTAATAATAAATGCACTGCTGCAGAAACCAACACAAAGTCCACTAAACTTACAAACTGGCGTGGATGCAAGAGGAGTCATACAGCAGGGTCAAAAAACCAGGACAGAACGTAGTAAGTAGGGATGGGAGACAAAAGTTAAATCCGGGAAACTAGCCAAGGGTCACAAATCCAGCCGGAAACATCGATACAGAATCAAGAAGCAAAAGGGGAATCCAAGGAGAAAATCAGAGGTCAGGAAGCAAGCAGGTATTCACAGACAGTAGAAGAGCCAAACTAGTGAGCAAACTAAATTTATTCGGCACCTGTATCAAAAAGGAGTGGTCTTACAAAGGACTCTTAAGCTGCTAATGGGTCAAGGCATGGAAGTATACACAGAAAAGCTTCCCTAAGTTGTCATCGCAACCTTAAAGAAGCAGCAGCTGAAGAGACACTCCTCACATGTACACATCATACTATGCGGGGCCACAAGGAGGACATTAAAGTGTATGAGAGCTACAAATGGGAACATTAACCTTTGTAGGGCCACAAGTAAAACATTATAGTGTGTGGAGGCCACAAGGAGGACATTATAGCATGTTGGGGCCACTAAACAGTCTTTATACTGTGTGTGATTCTGGAATATGTTCTCTGTCTAGATTCAAAGGATTATTAATTGGCTCCACGGGGAAGTTTGGGTGTCCATTAGTGTCCATGTAGTGCAGTTGTACTTCCTGAACATCAGAGGCTTCAACGTGCCACTGAACAGGACCCAGGTACTCTACAACATGCACAAGCTAAGGGTTGACATCCTACTGCTACAAGAAACCTACTTTAAGACGGGCCACATGTCCACGATAACAAACACATATTTCCCTCGATAGTTCCACAGCTTCAACCCTGACAGTAAATCAAAGAGAGTTAGTGTTGGCTTACATAAACACCTCCAAGCCACGGTCATTTCCCAGTGCTCTGATGAACAGGGTAGATACTTGTTTCTAAATATACCTATCCATGAGAAATTATTCACAATCCCTAATTTCAATCTCCCAAACAAGAGCCAAGCTCAAGTCTGTCGCTCCTTTCTTTGTGCCTTAACTGAATTTGCTGAAGGGTCGGTGGTCATGGCAAGAGAACAGAACTTAACCATAGATGCAACAATGGATTTCATGTCGGACAGGTCCCCCATCCCTTTGTCACATTTACAGGCCCTGAAATCTAAGATCATCCACATGAGGCTTGTCGACGTCTGCTGAACCCTTCATCCCCAGGTGAGAGGCTACACCTATATTTTACAAGTCTGGAACACTCACACTAGATTAGACCATTTCATTATCAATCACTATTTGCTCACATGGGACCCTCGTACTAACATAGTTCCTTCCGAGTGGTCTGACCAAACTCTCATTCACCTTTCCTTGATGATCCCTGATAGTCTAGAGGTGAGTGGGGCTGGATTCTTAATCTCAACCTTTGAAACACCCGGCATGGACAGCAGCGATTTCACAAGCCATTACAGACTTTTTTCACTATCAAGAACGTGACAAGACCCCTCTCCCGATACAACGGTAAGCACTAAAGAGCCATTCAACAAGGCACCTTCTTACTTAAATACAAACACCTAAATCCTCCCATAAACGTAACAGAGATTCACAAACGCTGGTGGACCTACTGGAAGCCAGATGCAAAGTGAAAGGCCATTTAGACACCAACTATGCAGCACGCGACTGCACCGAAAGGTTCCATTATGAGTTCGTTAACAAGTGCAGAAACTCCCTAGAAAAATGTCTCCACCTATGGGCACCCACTGAGTTTGTTTGTAACATCAAAAACGACACTGAGTAGTCCCTGTCCCACCCTGACGCTATAGCTCAATCTTTCCCAGACTATTACCGAAATCTCTACTATATTAGAGATTTACAATTGCAAGACAGGCAAAACAGGATCGACGATTATATGTGAATTCTCTGATGTGTAACAAGATGTGATTTTCGCATAAAACATTTCCCACATTCTGGGCATGACTATGGCTTCTGTTCTGTGTGAATTCTTTGATGCTTAACAAGGTCTGATTTGGCGATAAAACATTTCCCACATTCTGAGCAGGAATATGGCTTCTCCCCTGTGTGAGTTCTTTGATGTCTAACAAGATGTGATTTCTGAGTAAAACATTTCCCACATTCTGGGCATGAATATGGCTTCTCCCCTGTGTGAATTCTTTGATGCTTAACAAGGTCTGATTTAGAGATAAAACATTTCCCACATTCTGGGCATGAATATGGCTTCTCCCTTGTGTGAATTCTTTGATGCTTAACAAGGTCTGATTTAGCGATTAAACCTTTCCCACATTCTGGGCATGAATATGGCTTCTTTTCCGTGTGAGTTCTTTGATGTCTAACAAGATGTGATTTCTGAGTAAAACATTTCCCACATTCTGGGCATGAATATGGCTTCTCTTCTGTGTGAATTCTTTGATGCTTAACAAGGTCTGATTTAGCGATAAAACATTTCCCACATTCTGGGCATGAAAATGGCTTCTCTTCTGTGTGAATTTTTTGATGTTGAATAAGATTTGATTTGACAATAAAAAATTTCTCACATTCTGAACATGAATATGGCTTCTCCCCTGTGTGAGTTCTTTGATGTCTAATAAGATGTGATTTGAAAGTAAAACATTTCCCACATTCTGGACATGAAAATGGCTGCTCTTCTGTGTGAATTTTTTGATGTTGAATAAGATTTGATTTGACAGCAAAACATTTCTCACATTCTGAACATGAAAATGACTTATCCCCTTTGTGAGTTCTTTGATGTTCAACAAGACTTAATTTGCGAGTAAAACATTTCCCACATTCTGGGCATGAATATGGCTTCTCACCTGTGTGTAATTTTTGGTGTTCAACAAGATGTGATTTCTGAGCATAACATTTCCCACATTCTGGACATGAATATGGCTTCTCCCCTGTGTGAGTTCTTTGATGTCTAATAAGATGTGATTTGTTAGTAAAACATTTCCCACATTCTGGGCATGAATATGGCTTCGCTCCTGTGTCAATAGTCTGATGTATAACGCCCCTCCTACGACTTTTATTTTGCGTAACAGACTGTGATGAATTAGAAGAAAAATCTTTCTTCTCAAGGTCTGAGGGTATATCTGGGGTAATGGCATGCTCTTCATATGGATCTTGTGTGATACCATGATCCTCTGCTTTATAATCTGTAGATATCAGATGTCCCTCTGAGCTCCTGGTACAGTCATCTGACAAGAAGAAAACTGATTTTACTATTATTGAATAACATAACCTTATAAGTATATTCCCCACTGAGCTGCCGCTGCCTGAGACACTTCAGACCGTGTGAAGAAGTGAAGTCAGTGGCACAGGCAGCAAACGATGGCAGCGCGGCCTACTTCATTAGTACTCACTGTGCTGAGACGGAGGTCAGTGATAGTGAATAGTAATGAAGCGGGGCAGGAGACGCCACCACTGCTCTAGGTCACTGTAGAGGTGAACACAATCCATGGCTGCTTAAATATGGCCACTTATGTGGAATAATACTTTAGGATTCCATAAATCTTACTGTATTACACCCCATACACACAATAGAATCCAAACCACATCAGATGGATTTCCCAGCCCGAGCTCACCGCGGATCTGCTGTCCCATACAGTATGTAGTATGGGTCTGTGGAGTCACAAGGAAGCAGGGACTCCTAGCTTCATACATCACTAAGATACGGGGAGTCCTGGTGTGTGGACAGAGTTCAGGCTGGGAAATTTGACTGATGTACAGACCAGATTTTCTAGTCCGGATTCCATAGTGTGATTGGGGTCTAAGGTGAGGCTTACACAGTGAAATTTGTAGAAGCTGCTCCAGGAATTCAGAAGAAGAATTTTTCCGCTTTACCAAATCAGCCGCCGAATCTCCATCACATTCCTTACTGGCCAGGCGGTATTTTCCACCTCCCATTTATTTCCTTAATGCTCTGAGGTGGAATCAGCCTGAAGATCGAGCAGGAGGATTATTTTTTCCGCTAGCTGAAATAATCTGCTATATAATTCTGGTAAATTCTGTCCCTTCACGAGGACTGACAGCCTTTGATGAAGAAATTTGCCTTGTTCACATAGATGTCAAGTCCATATTCCTGTTGTACGTTATATTTAGAGATGAGCGAATTTTTCAAAAATCCCATTTGGCAGCTTCAGCGGATTTTCCAAAATGATTCAATTCGATCTGAATTAATTTGCAGCGATTCACATTAAAAAACAGCTATTCCCTGGCTACAGAGAGCCTGTATAGTGGTGTAGAATACCGTGCCTTGCAGTAACACGCATAGGGAGCCTACTGTGGTAGTGACACAATACTGTGAGTCAGTATGACACGCACATTAGAGGCGTTGCACTTAGAACCACTGTACAATTCACTTATTTGGCCAGTTACGGGGGCCAAAACTGACCAACTAACTCAAGTATAAACTCAGCCTTACAGGTCAATGTTAGTGCCAGGTATAAAGAACCGTGCAGAGGCCCAACATCCTACTGTAGCGTGAAAGAGCTCACTCCTTTTACACCGTCGTCTGCTGATTCCACATAGATGTCTACAGAACCTATTCTATTAAATGCTTATACAAGTAGCGCCCCCTGACAGAGTGGAGAGGGTGTCAGCAGTAAGTTTATGTTGACGTCACTGATTATTTTGCCCCTCCTCTGATCCGTCAGAACAATAACCCTCCAAAAAAACGGATCCTGTCTGTTGAGCATCCACCTTCACTCGGTCAGGATTTGGTCAGTAATCCATCAGTATTGCTGATGTCAAAAAAAAAAGCAGGAGTGGATCCAAATCAGATATGACACGTGAATGGAATATTTGCATATCATCTGTGTTTTGTACCCACTCCTGCTTTTAGCTACCAAATCATAAACGTATTCTGATAGGACCATACAGGCCTTACAGCTGCTACACAGACAGGATCCGTTGTGCGTCTCATTTTTCCTTCCTTCTGACAGATCAGAAGAGGGGTCAAATAAATGATGATGTCAACCAGGCCAAAAAGGCAAAATAGTGGCCCAGTCATGGAGTGGGGAGGGTGGGAACAGCATGAGAAGTGACATAGTGTGGAGGTAGCAGCAGCATTAGGAGGCCACAGACTGGCAAGGTGACATAATGTGGAGGTAGCAGCAGCATGAGGAGGCCTCACAGTGTCAAGGTGACATAATGTGGAGGTAGCAGCAGCATGAGGAGGCCACACAGTGGCAAGGTGACATAATGTGGAGGAGGCAACAACATGAGGAGGCCATAGAGTGACTCGGTGACAGAGTGGGGAGGTGGGTGGCACAAACATTACCCGCTGACAATGATGGCTGTAAGAAGGAGCACTTCGGTGGTGGAGCCTTGACTGCATGAAATGGGGTGCATGCAACTTGGTGATGCAGCGGTTGCTGCGGCAGGCTGAACCACCACATTGGAGCCACGGTTCTCACAGGCCACTTTATGGTGATACTGCATATATTGACACAGGGCTGTGGTGCCAACATTGGCATCCTGCCCACAGATTTGACATATGGCCATGTTCCACACCCCAGTGGCTTAACAAAAAACTGCCACACCGCCGAGTAGGTGATTTTACCCCCAATACTCCGCACTGACTGACTGCTACCACCACTGTCTCTGTGAACCCCTGCAACACTTCTTTCCGGGCAGGTAGGCTCCTGTGAAGTGAGTGGTCTAACCCGGCACGCTTGGCTTCCAACCTCCCACTGCTACCACCCTGCTGACTCCTGGCCACACTGCTGACTTGCTTGCTCTGCCACTGCCTCATGCACAAGCTGCCACCCTCTTCTCCTGATGATGATGAAGCCCCTTTGTCACCTGGCTCCCAATTGCGATCGGCTACATCATCATCGAGTACTGTCTGCAGATCACTGATGTCCTCCTCAACGATCTCTGAGCCAAGAACCTGACCACTCGCAACACCAGCTCCCACGCCACTCTCCTCATCACTACTTGTCTGCCTACCGCAGGAAGAGGCGGATGTCTCCTCCAGATCTTGGCTGGGCAGTAGCTGATGACTGTCCTCTAGTAGCTCGTCCTCGCTGTATAGTGGTTCTGAGCCCACAGCATAGAGAACTTCTCTGGCTGAGGGAACAGAAAAGGACAGAGGAAAGTTGAGGACAGGTGAGGCAAAGGGCCTGCTCCCAGGGCATGCCAACTAAGGGTTGTGTCTGATGAACCCACCGACTCTTGCCTGGGAGTGTCTGATGTGACTTGGGATGAAGTGGATGACCGAATCAACCAGTCTACAACCATTGGGTTGCTGGTCAAGACACGACCGCTACTTGACACTGGGACCTCAGTCCTCTGGAAGTGACCCCTGCTGCCACGCCCCCTTACTTTGCTGTGACCTTTGCCTGCGCCAGAAACATTTAGGCTTGTGTCCCTCCCCTGTGCAGGGCCTCTCGCTTCTCTGTCTGACATACTGTTACATCACATAAATAAATGAAAAGGAAAATAATACAGGGCAAAAAGGCCTGTAATTTTCTCCCTTGAACCCACAGGTATGATCTATTGCAAACCTGCAATAAGCAGCAGTATAATGGCAGTCAGTGCAGCAACGTGTAGTAGGATTGTTCCTATTACCCAGGCTGCAAACACCCCACCGTGTTCTGCTTGAATACTTGGCATAGATTCCTCCCTATCCTTTCCCTACACTACTAAAGCTCTTTCCCTGAACTGCGATTGAACAAAATATCAGTTTTCAAGTCTTTTCTACCACTTTCCATAGCGCCTGCTGACGTTTCTCTCTGCACTAAATACACTGTAAAATGCCCGAATCTAAGATGGGGGAGGGTATTTATAGGGCTGTGACATCACAGGGCCGGCTGGCTGCTGATTGGCTGCACGCATGGCATTGTGGGTGATCTCGCACTCCCAGAGTTCCTTGCAGCAGCCATTTTAGGAAAAAACGCGCTTCATTACAAATATGGATCAAATTCCACTTCGTCAGCTTTGATTTTCTCATCTCTAGTTATATTCTATTCTACATTTATTATCCCCTATAGCGGTATCACATTTATATTCATGTATTATTAGTATTTTAGCTGAATCGGGGAACAACAAATAGTCTAATAAATGACTGAATAGAATGAGTGACCCTTCTGTGCTTTATATAGTGGTGACTCCTCACCTGGGCGGTTACCTGTAGGAATGTCCTCCTCACACTCCTCATCACCACTCACATAGGGATCTTCCTTTATTGCCATAGATAGAGCATTAATGTCCTTCAGATCTTTATCCTGATGGAAAATCTGTGAAACAAATAATGTAAAAGTCACCGGACAAATGAAGAAGTCACAGAGAATGTTCTAGATCATTAATCCACATGAACATCAAAGATGTCCTGACAGTAGCTGCAGGTCTCTGAGAAGCTGGAGAAACATATTAGATGGCGGCTCAATGACACCGCCCATGTATATAACCATCTAATACTGCTGGATACAACAAGACTGACCACAAGGACTTCACAGCCCGTCTACACATCATAGGAAATATCTCCATCTACCTGATCATCCTGTGGAAGAAGAGGACTGGGACATCTCTCCGGTGTTGTCCTCTTACTGGATCTACCTGTAGGAAACACAGACAGGGACTGAATTCATTCTGTACATACAAATAATGGAAGTCCATGTGTATATAGTCATGTCTATTACCTGCTGATGTGAGGGGCTGGTGGTCCTCCATCATCACCTCCTTGTACAGATCCTTGTGTCCTTCTAAATACTCCCACTCCTCCATGGAGAAATAGACAGCGACATCCTGACACCTTATAGGAACCTGACAACACAATGATACAGTCATCACCCAGACCCCTCCAGTTACTGTATAATGTCCCAGCATTCCCAGCAGTGTCACCTCTCCAGTCAGCAGCTCCAGCATCTTGTTGGTGAGTTCTAGGATCTTCTGTCCATTGATCTCCTCCTGTATCAGGGGGTGAGGTGGAGGCCCTGGAATTAGGCTCAGGGTTCCACCATATCCTTCATACACAGGAGCCTGACATCGCCCACTAGAGGTCTTCTTCACTACTGTGTAATCCTGGTTATGGGGAGACACATTAATAAATATCACTACATACATGTCCAGAGTCCATCACCTCTCCAGTCATATCATCTGTTATTACTATAGATAAGAATGATGTAATGTGACATCATCAGAATCTCTCACCTCTCCAGTAAGCTGGTAGATGATCTCTAGGGTGAGATTTAATATACTTTCCGCCATCTTGTTCCTGTCTCTTTCCATCCTTGATGGATCAATCAGGAATATTCTCTTATATAGAAGATACTGAGAGGATTCTATATTGTAGGAACCTGAATGGAGAGAAGATGAGACAATGTAATCACTACACGGAATCCCATGTAATAAATAGAACAGTTGAGTCACATTATTATGACCATCTCCTACTTCTGACGTCTAATGTCTCAGGTAAAGGGGACAATTTATCGGAGTTTCAAAAGGGATGATTATTGGCTGTCGGGCCAAGGGTGACAGTATTTCTCTAACAGCGCAGGTTGTGAACTCTTCGTGTGCTGCTTTGGTGAAAGTGTATTGTGAGTGGAGAAATGGCACCATTGGGAATAACCAACATGGAAACTGTGGAAAATCACGTGCCACTGATGTGACAAAAGGTTCAAAGTAGAGATTAGTGAACCGATTCGTTACGAGCTGAAGTCAACCCAACTTTTCATTTTTTAACAAAACAGAATACATTTACTAAATACTGAACTACTAAAATGTCCTTTGTAACGTTCAGTGAGCAGTGATAATACTGAGGAGACGTGTCTGAGACGTGGGCTGGGGTTCTAGCATCACCTGACAGCCTCGCAGCCAAAGACATGACATAAGGTTTTAGCTGAGGAGGACAGGGCCATTTTGGGATGTGTCAAACTGAGAGACCCTCCGCCTCCTCTGCCAGTGCCACAGCTACAAGTAGCAGGAGGACGAGCAGCAGCATCAGCAGCCAGTACAGTATCTGGAACATGAGGAACCAGAAATGTTTCACCTCGCAGCACCAACCAGACCCACAACAGGCACCGACACCCACCGGCTGCACCAGCAGGTACAGTCATAACTAGATGGTTCCTATGGTCCAGCAGGTACAGACATAACTAGATGGTTCCTATGTTCCAGCAGGTACAGTCATAACTAGATGGTTCCTATGTTCCAGCAGGTACAGACATAACTAGATGGTTCCTATGTTCCAGCAGATAACTCTGACCCCATGGAAATCTGGGCCAATAGGTTTGAGTTCTAAATTCTAAAGATGACACTGACTTTCCCTGCAGCTTCATTCCCAGCAAGTGATGGTTAGTCCATCGATCTCTTGGAACAGCCACAACTGTCACAGATAGATCTCCCACATTTCTGTCTGGACTACAATCTACTGGCCATAGAGGTGGAAGACACTTGGCCCCTGATATTACCAGCACACTGGAACTAACTGTACAGTCCTCCCTGACCCTCACAGAAGAGGAAGTATTACAGCATAGTACACACCGTGCAACAACAAGTTACTAATGCAGAGGAGAAAGTGGCCAACGGGAATCTGGAGGTTTGTGACTTACTGAAATGACCAGAATCTTACATGATGGTATAGAGGACGTAGAGAATGGGCCCCGCTGTAGTGACATGAGAGTAATTAGTGTCCCGAAGAATGTTCCATCCAGAGATCTAACACAGATACAGGGGCTTGTAAAAGTCTTCACACCCATTGAACTTTGTCACATTTTGTCACAACCACAAACTTAAATGTATTTTCTTGAGATTTTCAGTGATAACAACACAAAGTATCAGATAATTGTGAAGTGGAAGGAAAATGATACAAGGTTATCAACATTGTAAGCCAATAAAAATCTGAAAAGTGTGACGTGCAAAAGTCTTCAGCCCCCCTATAGCAATACTTTGTAGAGCCGCCTTTGGCTACAATCCCAGCTCCAAGTCTTTTGGGCTCTGTCTCTACCAGCTTTGCACATCTAGAGATGAGATTTCTGCCCCTTCTTCTTCTTCTTTGCAGCCAGATTGGATGGAGCGTCTGTGATCAGTAATTTTCATGTCTTGCCACAGAAGCTCAATGGGATTTAGGTCTGGACTGTGACTGGGCCATTCTAACCCCGGAATATTCTGTCATCTAAACCATCCCCTGGAGCTCGGGCTGGAGGTTTAGGGTCATTGCTGGAAGGTGAATCTCCTGCCCAGTCTCAAGTCTTTTGCAGCCTCCAACAGGGCCACAAGGAGGACATTATAGTGTGTGGGGGCAACAAGGAGGAAATTATACTGTGTGGGGGCCACAAGGAGGACATTATAGTGTGTGGGGGCCACAAGGAGGACATTATACTGTGTGGGGGCCTCAAGGAGGACATTATACTGTGTGGGGGCCACAAGGAGGACATTATAGTGTGTGGGGGCCACAAGGAGGACATTATAGTGTGTGGGGGTCACAAGGAGGACATTATAGTGTGTGGGTCAAAAAGAGGGTGACTGAATGTATGAGAAGGGCTGAGAGCGAGCACTTACCTTCTCTTGTACAACAGCCGTCTTCTCACAAGACCTGTGATGATGTCATAGGTGTAGGAGGAGTCACATGACCAGGTTCTGCTGTTATAGCTTCATCTGTGCAGAAGATGCTAAATCCTAGTGAGCTAAAGGACCTGTGATGATGTCACATGTGTGGGAGGAGTCACATAATCACATGACCAGATATTAGAGGTCTCTGCAGAGCCGTCTGTGTGCGACGTGTATGTAGCGGCGCCGTCTGTGTGCGACGTGTATGTAGCGGCGCCGTCTGTGTGCGACGTGTATGTAGCGGCGCCGTCTGTGTGCGACGTGTATGTAGCTGAGCCGTCTGTGTGCGACGTGTATGTAGCGGCGCCATCTGTGTGCGACGTGTATGTAGCAGAGCCGTCTGTGTGTGATGTGTATGTAGCGGTGCTGTCTCTGTGTGATGTGTATGTAGCAGAGCTGTCTGGGTGATGTGTCTGTAGCAGAGCTGTTTGGGTGACGTGTATGTAGCGGAGCTGTGTGTGTGATGTGTATGTAGCGGAGCCCTCTGTGTGTGATGTGTATGTAGCAGAGCTGTGTGGGTGACGTGTATGTAGCAGAGCTGTCTGTGTGTGATGTGTATGTAGAAGTGCTGTGTGGGTGACGTGTATGTAGCAGAGCTGTCTGGGTGATGTGTATGTACCTTAGATCTATCTTCCTTGCTCCTGCCCCTCCCCCGGTGCTCCTTCCATATATAATAACCTGGATTACACCCACAATCTTTTCATCTCTTGTAACTTTCTTTTCTTGCTATCACTGACATCCTCGGACATCTCCTCTGCTATAGAGGAAGTTTGATAGATTAATAAGGTATATTACAAAAATGCCCCCTCCCCCGACAATAGCAAAAAAAAAAAAAAAGGAAATATTAAAAAATATATATGGGTGTCAGAATATGAAGACTCAAATAGTTTTTTTTTAATTTAATGTTTTGGATTTTTGTTAATATGTTAAAACTTAACACAACTATATAAGACTGAAGCCCCACATTGTGAAAATGCAGCGTTTTACATTATCTGCAAAGTGAATGAGATTCTGGCTGATCCCAGCCACACATTGCAGAAAAAAATCCACAGCGGAAAAATCGCAGCATGTCAATTATACCTACAGAAACACTGACGTTCTCCATATAAGTATAATAGGGGCAGAAAGTCCAAAGAGGAAATCAATGTGAACTTTTCATAAAAAGCGCTGCGGATAAAAACACAATGCGTTTCCTCCGTGGTCTTTTCCGCTGTGCTTTTGGGGTACAGCTCGCTACGTGGGGCCTTAGTCTAAAGAACATTATGTGCTCTAAACATCAGAACTCTCTTTATCAACTGTTTTGACTCATTTACCTAAAACAATATTTTGCAGACTTGCTGGGATCCGATGAACTAGCCCAGTGATGGCGAACCTTTTAAAGACCGAGTACCCAAACTGCAACCCAAAGCCCACTAATTTATTGCAAAGTGCCAACACGGCAATTTAACCTTACATTAACCAGGATCTGTTTTATAGTGACCGTGCAATGTTATTACAGCCTGTATCACATGTCTTCTATAAAACAGATACTGTGTGATATAAATAGTGAAGGGCCCCCACACAGTACAATGTTCTCCACAGTGGCCTCCAGACAGTCCAATTTGCTCCGAAGTGGCCCCCAGACAGTATAATATGCTCAAGAATGGCCCCCACTCAGTATTATATGCTCCAGAGTGGCCCCCATACAGTATCATATGCCCACAGTGGCTCCCACACAATATTATATGCTCCACAGTGGCCCCGCACAGTATTATATGCTCCACAGTGGCCCCTGCACAGTATTATATGCTCCACAGTGGACCCCCACACAGTAGTTTATGCTCCACAGTAGGCCCCCCACACAGTATTATATGCTCCACTTTGGGCCCCCCACAGTAGTATATGCTTCACAGTGGGCCCCCACACAGTAGTATATGCTTCACAGTGGGGCCCCACACAGTAGTATATGCTTCACAGTGGGGCCCCACTGTGCCATAGGTTTGCCATCATGGAACTAGATCATAAGGCCACATGCAAAAATGTCAGCATTAAAGGAATTAGCAGTCTATATATTGTAGACAGGCAGAGGGTAAATTGGTCGATGGCCGATATCTGCCACTGAGATGGCTGCTGTCAGTGAGGTAAGGCCTGGAGTCTGGGATTTGGGACTTGCTGCAGGTTCACTCCAGTCTGAATCTTGTTAGCACAGCTGTGTGCAGCCTTTAACCCCTTTCCGCCGGTGACATTTTTTGATTTTCGTTTTTGACTCCTCCCCTTCCAAACGCAATAACTTTTTTATTTTTCCATTCTCAGAGCCATATGAGGTCTTAATGTTTGCGGGACAATTTTTTTTTTCATGATGCTACCATTTATTATTCTGTACAATGTACTGGGAAAAAAATTCAGAATGGGGTGGATGTGAAGAAAAAGTGAATTTGTGCGACTTTCTTACGGGCTTCGTTTTTACAACGTTCGATCTGCAGCCAAAATTACATGTCTTCTGTATTCTGTTTCGGTATGATTCCGGTTATACCAAATTTATGCGGTTTTATTTACATTCTAACCCCTTAACAAAAATTCAAAACTGTGCAAAAATAACTTTTTTATATTTCCATGTACGGGGATACACAAGGCGTTTTTTGCGGGACCAGGTGTACTTTTTAGTTATACCATTTTGGGGAATTACTATTGTTTTGATCACTTTTTATAAAAAATTTTATCAGAGGCAAAACAGTGAAAAAACAACGGTTTGGCACTTCTGATTTTTTTTTTCCTGAGACAGCGTTTACTGTAATAGATTTTATAGATTTGTAGACTGGGCGTTTTCAGAAACAGGGATACCTAATGTGTATGTGGTTCACAGTATTTAAGTACTTTTATATGTGTTCTAGAGAAAGGGGGTGATTTGAACTTTTAATATATATTTTTTTTTAGAGTAGCCTGCAATAGAAGTTAATAAAAGACAGGCCTGGGAGCCTTCACAAGGCTGTCATAGCAATGGAACGACGGCGCCTGAGCTTGCTCCGGGTGCTGGCGATCCCTGGAAAAATGGCGCCGACCACGCACCGCTGGTAAAATGGCGCTTCGGTCAGCTTTGACCGAGTTGCCAGAGAGGTTAATGCCCGCGATCATTGCGGGCACTGATCGTGGGCATTAGCACCGGGTGTCTGCTGTATAATACAGCAGAAACGCGGTGGCTATGTTAGCTGCTTGGGTCCCGAGTGGCTGCTATATGTAAGCACCCGACATCCGCCGTACTATTACAGCAGATGTCGGGAAGGGGATTCAACTGGATGCTAGGTGGGTGGTGGAACACAACTAAGCTGCCTTGTCTTACAGAGCCTGTTCAGCTACTATACACACTGCACTGTGTGGAGGACGGACTCAAACCCATCCAACTGCACGGGTGAGGAGCTCTCGTGAACTGTTTTGTGCCCTGACATTAAGGATGGTTTATGTTACCTGTTTTGGTCGTTTTGCTGAAGTAAGCTGGTTTGAGTTGGACTGTCTGAACTGTTGCCAATAAAACTGCAAGTGTGAACTGGTACCTACGCCTCCATGTGTCTGACTTATGTGGTAACTACCCCATTCTGAAGGTCCCGTGTTTACATTTGGTGGAGGATGCGGGCATAAACCGTTGCTAGGGGCAACAGTGTGTTGATTTACTGTTTCCAAGGTGTGAATGTCCTGGGTGAAGGCTGCTACAGCAATAAAGAAAGACACCTGGGCCATGGACGAGCTGGTTAAACAGTCGGTGCAGGCCAATGTGCAACAGCAGGAGACGAATCGCTTACTATCGGAGCAAATAGCAGCGCTTAGAGAAGTGGTGACTGTGCAGCGAGTTGTGCCTGTAACTGCTCCAAGTTCTGTGAGTGATGTCCGGAGAAATATACAGACTACACTACAGAAGATGACTACTGAGGATGATGTAGAGGATTATTTAACTGTCTGAATGGATTGCAGACAGAGAAAAGTTACCTTTAGAACAGTGGGCTGAAGTGCTGGCTCCATACCTGACAGGTGAGCCACAAAGGACATATTATGATCTCACTTTGCAGGATTCCAAGGATTACAGCAAACTAAAGGCTGAAATACTAACTCGCTTGGGGGTCAGTTTAGCAGTCCAGGCCCAGCGAGTACATCAATAGACTTTCTGCCAAGAAAAACCCCCATGCTCACAGATGTATGATCTCTTCCACCTGGTTCGTAAATGGTTGCAACCAGAGTCTGTTACACCAGAGCAGATGATAGAAAGAGTGACGATGGACCGCTATATACGTGCTCTTCCTATGCCAGGGCAGCGCTGGTTTGTCTACGGAGACCCACAAAATACAGATAGTCTGGTGAACCTTGTGGAGAGGTATTCCACAGCTGAGAAATTTGTCTTGCAACCAACTAAGGAGAAACCTCCTCTGGTGAACCCCAAAGTTCACCCTGAACCCAATAAAAGGTGGTACAAACCAGGGGGAGAGCGGAGACAAGTGCCTGTGGACAAGAAAATGGAGGAGCTGGAAATGAGTTCCAAAATGAAGCCACGCCAAATAGTCTGCTGGAGGTGTCATATCCTGGGACACATAGCGGCACATTGTTCTATGAAGGCAGAGCCCATGGACTGCAGTGTGGCTCGCCGGTGCTCCTTGTTTGCACACCCTGTCTGCAGTGCCATGCCATCTCATCCTGGCAGACCACAGATGTGTCAGGTGTCTATCAATGGTATCATGGTGAATGCGCTTCTGGACTCAGGAAGTCTGGCAACTCTTGTTAGATATGAACTTTCCCATATATTATGTGTCCCTGGAAAAGGCGTGGGAGTGATGTGTGTACATGGGGATGTTAAGGACTATCCCGTTGCTCAAGTGAACATAGAGACTATGTGTGGTAATGTCTCCCACAAAGTGGGTCTTGTAAGAAACCTGTTGTATGAAATGATAATAGAACAGAACTTTCCTTTGTTTTGGGAGCTGTGGGATAGAGTGACATCTTCCCATGTTAATAAGCCTACCAAGGTTGATAGTGTGTCTCCAGGGGGTGAACCTGTGGAAAATGGTATGCACTCTAAACTGATTGGGGAAAACACCCGTATGCCTGACAATTTTCCTCTAGCAGTTATGGTAGAGGAAAGTCTACAGACTCTGAACCAGCCTTGCCAGACCTTGAGGTGTCGAGGGTTAATTTTAGGAGCGCACAGTTGCAAGATCCCACCTTAATAACTGCATTAGAAAATGTGACAGTGCTAAATGGTGTTCCCCAGGAGCCAGGGGCCGATCAGCGGTATCCTTTCTTGGAAGTACATGACAATCTGTTATATCGGGTTACCAAAGCTAATAATGAAATTGTGGAACAGTTACCGGTTCCCCGTGTTATAGAAATTAAATGTCTGTCTCTTTAACTTCTCATTAGCTTGCTATTCTTAAAAATGATAGAAATGCATTTAGTAGAAGAAGCTTACAGCCTTCGATGATAAGGATATACACTGAGAGCAAGGCCAGACACCCAGTCTAGGGCAGCCTGTCCTAGGAGACTTGTTTGGTTATAAACTTTCTGTAACTTGTCCTTCGAAGAGTCTGGAGAGTAACACTGCTTACGTATCCAGCCCCCAGCGCGTAGCTGTACAATTTCTCCCCTCGAAGGTGCAATGTAGAACAACAGGTCCCAGCCATGCTTTGCATTACGTAGCTCGTAGTACTAATATACTTTAATTATTGAGATGAGTAAGGGGTTGTGTGTCAAGACCCTCCTCCGGACAATGGTCAATCAGGTTTACCAGTTTTCACGCATGCTCTGTTATAATTAATAATTATTTGCTGTTCTCTATAAAAGCTTATGCGATGTTTTTAATAAACACAACTTGCTTAACACCGACTGAGGGTGTCAGGCTAGTTCTTTCTCTGTGAGCTCACTATATATATATCCATATGGATTATAAATAATTTGGCACCACTTGACAATCAGAATTTTGAACCCAGTTTGGGTTTCGATGTCACCTGGCCCTACAGGAAGATGGTATTAGACATGGCTCATGCTCATGTTTGCTCTTATCTGTTGCTAGGGGGACACCTAGCGACAGATAAGAGCAGGGAACGGATCTTCCAGAGGTTATATTGGCCAGGATGTTATAAAGACTTTGACAATTACTGTAAATCTTGTCCTACTTGTCAGGTAAACACTCCTGTGTCTCATTTCAGGAGTTCTTTGGTGCCCCTAACCATCATTGAAGTCCCATTTGAGCAGATTGCCATGGATATAGTCGGACCATTGGTAAAGTCCGCCAGAGGACATCAGTACATCTTGGTAGTGCTAGACTATGCTACCAGATATCCGGAGGCAATCCCTTTGAGAAACCCCACAGCCAAGTACATTGCTAAAGAGTTGTTCCATATATGTACTAGGGTGGGAATTCCCAAGGAAGTCTTGACAGATCAGGGTACACCATTTATGTCTAAGCTCATGAAAGAATTGTGTAAGGTATTGAAGATTAGGCAGCTGAGAACGTCTGTATACCATCCACAAACTGATGGGCTTGTAGAAAGGTTTAATAAGACCTTGCAAGCAATGTTGAAAAAGGCCGTTGAAAAGGATGGAAAAGATTGGGATTGTCTGTTACCATATCTGTTGTTCTCAATTAGGGAAGTACCACAGGCCTCTACAGGGTTTTCCCCATTTGAGCTGCTGTATTGTAGACATCCCCGTGGTCTGCTTGATGTGGCTAAAGAGACATGGGAGTCCGAAGCCACCCCATATAAATGTGTAATTGATCATATTGCACACATGCAGGAGAGAATCTCCAAGGTGATGCCCATAGTGAAGGAACATTTACAGAGGGCGCAAGAAGCTCAAAGAAATGTTTACAACCGTTCTGCTAGAATTAGGGAATTCAGTCCAGGTGATCGTGTCTTGGACCCTTTGAAATCCTGGAAAAAGTTGGGGAGGTAAATTATAAGGTGCACCAACCAGGCAAAAGAAAGCCGGTGCAAATATATCATGTAAATTTGACTAAGCCCTGGAGAGAAAGGGAGTCATTGGCCGCACTAGTCTGCCCTCCTGCAGTTACTGAGCCAGAATACCATAATGTGACAATGGCTGATACTTTGTCTTGTTCGCAGACACAGGAGACCAGGGAGTTTTTGTAACAATACAGAGATGTTTTCTAGCTTGCCAGGTTGTACTAATGTTATTGAATATGATATCATTACCGAACCACAGGTAAAAGTGAAGCTGAAACCCTACAGGATTCCTGAGGCCCGTAGACAGGCTGTCTCAGAAGAGGTCCAGAGAATGTTGTCCTTAGGAGTGATTGAAAAATCAAAAAGTGAATGGTCTAGCCCAATTGTACTAGTTCCCAAACCAAATAGTACTTGGCACTTCTGTAATGACTTTCAGAAACTTAATGAAGTTTCAAAAATGGATGCCTACCCTATGACCCCTGGTAGATGAACTTATTGAGAGGTTGGGTCCAGCCAGATACATAACCACTCTGGACCTCACCAAAGGGTATTGGCAAATATCTGTGGCAAAAGACGCCCGAGAGAAAACTGCCTTTTCTACTCCCGAGGGCTGTTTTCAGTATGTTAGGATGACATTTGTTGAAAGGAACCCCGGACACATTCCAAAGAGCCATGGATGAGATTCTCATTCCACATAATGATTAAAGAAACGGGGTTTACTGCCATGGGCATGGAACAGGCCAGTTATTTGGGTTACGTTGTGGGGAGAGGTATGATTAAAGCCCCAGAACAGTAAGGTAGAGGCCTCTCTCAAAAAAACAAGTGAGGGCTTTCCTAGGAATTGTTGGGTATTATCGGCGCCTAACTTTGCCAGTATGGCAGCACCTTTGTCTGACCTCACAAAAGGGAAAAAGTCGGTAATGGTTCAGTGGTCACCAGAGGCCAAAAAAGTGTTTAGAAGCCTGAAAATGGCATTGTATAGACAGCCAGTGCTAAGGCCCCCAGATTTCTCAAAGGAGTTTGTAGTCCAGACAGATGCGTCAGAGGTCGGGTTAAGGGTTGTCATGTCTCAGGAAGTTAATGGGGAAGAACATCCAGTCATGTACCTGAGCCGAAAACTGAACACAGCAGAGAAAAACTTCTCTATTGTGGAAAGAGAGTGCCTGGCAGTAAAGTGGGCTCTAGACTCTCTGAGGTATTACCTGCTAGGCAGAAAGTTCAGCTTGTCTCAGACCATGCCCCATTAAAGTGGATGAGCAAAAATAAGGGTAACATTGTGAGGATTACAGGACTTCGATTTTTTTTTGGTAGAACATAGACCAGGAAAGACTGTAACGTCTCTGCCGTTTCTGGTCTCGGCGCCGCCCTCCGCTCGCACGCTGTGGCGAAGGAGGCGTCTTCAATTTGGTTCTTTGTGTAAGTCTCTTGATGCTCAGCCTGAACATGGTCCTAATCAGTGTAATGGATTTCTAACCACACCCGTGTTCTAAGCATTTCTCTCTGGACGGTATAGAGTTAATCTCTTCCTGGCTTGTGTGATTGACAGCCTGTGTGCCTATCAGGTGTGGGGTTGGGCCCAGACTTTCTATATACAGGTTGTCACTTCTCTGCAAGTTGCCGGTTATTGCACTTGTGTTTTGCCTGCTCTCTTCATTATTTCCCTTGCTACCTTGTTACCTGATTTTCTGACCACTGGCTTTGACTCTGACTATTCTCTTGGATCTCGATTCTGTGCTGCAATTGCTCGATTGTTACTGACCCCTTGGCTAGCTGACCTCCCTTTGTTGTTGTGCGTCTTGTCTGCGTTCTATGTGATCACTTATTATAAGGAGGGACTGTCGACGTGGTTGCTGGCTGTCACCTAGGACAGATCGGGCAAGTTAGCCAGGGACAGTGGGGGGATTCAGCTTAGGGTCCACTGTCTTGTTGTGCCCCTCCCCCCTAGTTCTCCAGCAGCTTCTGGGGAATCGCTCCTCTAGTGATTCCCTTACAGAATAACCGGCCCATACATACCGCCATTGCTTCCCATAGGGTCAGCATGGATCCTATTCAGGGCCTTGCAGCCAAGTTGGAAGGCTTGGCAGTCCTGGTAAATGAGCTTGCTAAACAGGTGCAGACCCTTACTGATGCCGCTGCAGCATCTCCAGTTGTTTCTGCCCCTTTTAAGGTGAAGATGTTACTCCCGGATCGTTTTTCAGGGGATCGTGAAAAATTTGAGACTTTCCAGGAGTCCTGTCGCCTGTATTTTCGAATTAATCCACATGCATCCCAGGCCCAAATGGTTGGAGTAGTTATATCCCTCCTACAGGGGGATCCACAAGCTTGGGCCCTTAAAATCCCTCCAGGGGCTGAGGAGTGGACTGGCTTTGAAAAAAATTTTTTGTCTTTGGGGTCTATATATGCTGAGCCAGACCACATTGGTCTTGCGAAATCGCAACTCCTCACCATGCAGCAGGGCAAACGCTCTGCTGAGGAATATTGCGCAGAATTCCGCAAGTGCAGTGTAACTGCAGGTTGGTGTGAGTCAGCTCTAAAGGCCCACTTTAAACAAGGCCTGTGTGACCGTGTTAAGGAGCTCTGGGTTGGTCACCCAGATCCTCCCACTCTTGAGCAGGCCATGACTTTGGCTGTCCGTATTGACCGTAGGATCCGGGAAAATGTTAAAGAGAGAATAGGGTCTGCCTCTTCCAAGTTTTCTGTCTCTCCCTCTCTCTCTCCTGAGAAACCTGTTATTTCTCCCGTGACTCCTGGTGCAACTGGGAGTTATGGACGCCAAGATGCGACGAGAGCATCATCTCAGGAACAACCTCTGCCTGTACTGTGGTGCTTCCGGTCATTTCATCCGAGACTGCTCCATCAGACCCCGCAGACCATCAGAAAAACTCCAGTGCCTGAGTGGTAGTCGGAAGAACCATTCAGGCAACCAGGTATTTGCCAGTAGTAACAATAAGATGTTGTTATCTGTGTCTCTGTCCTCTGGGGACAGATCTGTTTCTGGCCAGGCCTTAGTTGACTCTGGGTCTGCGGCAAACTTTTTCACATTCTCGTTTGTCTCAGCTTTAGGCATTGAGCTTTTGCCACTTGACACTCCTCTGGCGGTTACTGGAGCGGATTTTGCCCCACTGGCCAGGGGTAAGGTCCGATTCAAGACCCCCTTAATAATGTTGCAAGTGGGTTCAGCTCATTCAGAGGTCATGAGCTTTTTTGTTATGGAGCATCTGTCTTCCGATATTATTTTGGGGCTCCCCTGGTTGAACCTCCATAACCCTATTTTTGATTGGGGTAAAAGGGAGTTGGTAAAATGGGGAGATCAGTGCTCATCCCACTGTATTGTTTTGCACACCTTAAATTGTGTTACTGAGGAGACTGTCTCGGCTGCAAAAGGTGGGAAACACCAGGTGAATAAAAAATGTTTGCCTGGCCCACCAGTGTCTGTGGTTGTGCAAAAAGACCCTGAATTGAAGGCAGAGAAAATACTGGGTCCTACTAAAACTGGTTTATCTGGTGAGGGTCCGGTGGCCCCTCATAAAGGGGGGGGTACTGTAACGTCTCTGCCGTTTCGGGTCTCGGCGCCACCCTCCGCTCGCACGCTGTGGCGAAGGAGGCGTCTTCAATTTGGTTCTTTGTGTAAGTCTCTTGATGCTCAGTCTGAACATGGTCCTAATCAGTGTAATGGATTTCTAACCACACCCGTGTTCTAAGCATTTCTCTCTGGACTGCATAGCGTTAATCTCTTCCTGGCTTGTGTGATTGACAGCCTGTGTGCCTATCAGGTGTGGGGTTGGGCCCAGACTTTCTATATACAGCTTGTCACTTCTCTGCAAGTTGCCGGTTATTACACTTGTGTTTTGCCTGCTCTCTTTATTATTTCCCTTGCTACCTTGTTACCTGATTTTCTGACCACTGGCTTTGACTTTGACTATTCTCTTGGATCTCGATCCTGTGCTGCAATTGCTCGATTGTTACTGACCCCTTGGCTAGCTGACCTCCCTTTGTTGTTGTGCGTCTTGTCTGCGTTCTATGTGATCACCTATTATAAGGAGGGACTGTCGACGTGGTTGCTGGCTGTCACCTAGGACAGATCGGGCAAGTTAGCCAGGGACAGTGGGGGGGATTCAGCTTAGGGTCCACTGTCTCGTTGTGCCCCTCCCCCCTAGTTCTCCAGCAGCTTCTGGGGAATCGCTCCTCTAGTGATTCCCTTACAAAGACTCATTTAAATGCAGATGCCCTGTCAAGGATCCACTGTCTCTCCTCTATAGGTGCCCAGCCCAATGGCTTTGGGCAGGGAGGTGGATATTTAAGCAGGCAGAGGGTAAAATTGTGGATGGCCGGTATCTGCCACTGAGGCGGCTAGTATCGGTGAGGCAGTGGCTGGAGTGTGGATCTGGGATTTCGGGAGTTACTGCAGGTCCACTCCTATTCTCCAGTCCTGGTGTTACTAACATGAACTTGGTGCCCCAGGTGTGCAGAGCCATTAAGGAGGTTAAAGCTGCCATAGAACAGTGTGGTGGGGCTGTCTCCTGAGACAGAGCCTGGTCAGCTGCTCGGGACACTGCACTGTGTGGAGGACAGGCCCAAACCCAACCAGCTGCACGGGTGAGGAGCTCCTTTGAACTGTTTTTGTGCCGCTGAAATTAAGGATGTTTTATGTTACCTGTTTTTGTTCGTTTCTGCTGAAGTAAGGTGTTTTAACCCTGCTGTACTGTTCACATTTACTATACACTTGTACTGTTTCGGGTCAATATGACCAGACCTATCAAAATGATGATTTTAGCTACTGTAAGTGTTTTTTTTGAATACCTATTTCATTATTAAATTGTATGTGAACATGGTTGATCATAAACAAATGAAAAATGAAATTAAAACTTTATTTTTTTTTTTTTTTTCAGAAAAAAGGTTACACGGGCTGTTTGCAATTATGTTCGCTTTATAGCATTCTGCACACAAATAACAAGCATGCTTATTTTAATTTACTATAACTTTAAATCTAACTAAATATAACTTTGTCTTAACATATTTTATAAAACAACAAATGAAAAATAACGAAAACGTCAGTATTTCTTTATCTATAAAAAGTTTGAACAGGTTCATTCATTTTTACATTGAGCACAATAATAAAACACATGTCCTTTACAAAGATATTTTGCACACCCAGCACATGTCAGATTTGTTTTATTGCCACAAGAAGATGGACAGAAGCTTCATCTCTTCCTTTTTTGGCCGGTAGCTGTGCTGGTGGAGTCTCTTTCTTGAGCTGCTGGACACTCTTCACAATGGCGGCTGCTCCTTCACTTCTGGGGTTTACTTTTCTGGCTTTGTTATACGGCCTAACTAGGGATTGTCCTAATTCTTCAATAAACATTCTTCTTTTATGCAGTTTATTTCTGTTCCAATTGGGGTCGATTTCTCTCCATAAAACAAATGCGTTGTATGCCGAAACATCCAGAATGTAGTAAAACATTATCATTATCCAACAATTAGTTTAGCGTTTGCAGGTGTATGTTGATATTGCTTGATCTAGTGTATCAACTAATATCATGTCCGGCTTTGTGTCTTCTCCATTACTTATTGCATTGTCATGGTGCTTTGTGCTCATTAGAATTACCTGTTTATTTTTTTTGGGAACATAAGACACGACTGTTGTATCTCCAGTAAAGTAAAGAGTAGAACTATACACTTCTATACACTAAGGATACCTTGCGGCAGTTCTGGCTTGTCTTTCCTTATAGTACCCAGCATGGTAAATTGTCTTTTTCGTAACATCTGGCCCAGTTGGTAGGATGTGAAAAAGTTGTCACAAGTGACATTTTGTCCTTTTAGTCCATGAGTCAAATCAAGAACAACTCGCATACCCTGATATTTTTCAGCTCTTTCTCCAGGGTTTCTTCCTGTATACACTTGAGCATTTTGAACGTATGAACAGTAATCAAAAATGACTTTACAATAAGCGCCCTTTTGAATAATGAGATGAAGAACACAGGAAAACAAATACATTTTGCAGGCAGAAATAATTAGTGACCTGTAAAACTGTTCGGGTCATATTGATGCGAACAGTACTAGTGTAACAATCAGCGAGTAGCAAAAAGAAACCAAAAAAAAAACACTCATAGTAAGAACCCCTCATATGAGGAAAAGTCAATTAATCACAAGTTTTAGATCCCCATGAAAAATAATCTACAGGGTCTCAAATTTCATTTCGGGTCATATAGACCCGAGCAGAACAGCAGGGTTAAGTTGGCCTATGTGAACAGTTTCCAATAAAACTGGACATGTGAACTGGTACCTACACCTCCGTGTGCCTGACTTATGTGGTAACAAGCCTATTCAGAAGGTCCCGTGTTTACATGAGGTAAAATTTATTACCAATTATAATAATCAGTGGCAGGACCTACGGTCAATCTTTACCCTTCTCGTTTGTCTCAGCTTTAGGCATTGAGCTTTTGCCACTTGACACTCCTCTGGCGGTTACTGGAGCGGATTTTGCCCCACTGGCCAGGGGTAAGGTCCGATTCAAGACCCCCTTAATAACGTTGCAAGTGGGTTCTGCTCATTCAGAGGTCATGAGCTTTTTTGTTATGGAACATCTGTCTTCTGATATTATTTTGGGGCTCCCCTGGTTGAACCTCCATAACCCTATTTTTGATTGGGGTAAAAGGGAGTTGGTAAAATGGGGAGATCAGTGCTCATCCCACTGTATTGTTTTGCACACCTTAAATTGTGTTACTGAGGAGACTGTCTCGGCTGCAAAAGGTGGGAAACACCAGGTGAATAAAAAATGTTTGCCTGGCCCACCAGTGTCTGTGGTTGTGCAAAAAGACCCTGAATTGAAGGCAGAGAAAATACTGGGTCCTACTAAAACTGGTTTATCTGGTGAGGGTCCGGTGGCCCCTCATAAAGGGGGGGGGGTACTGTAACGTCTCTGCCGTTTCGGGTCTCGGCGCCACCCTCCGCTCGCACGCTGTGGCGAAGGAGGCGTCTTCAATTTGGTTCTTTGTGTAAGTCTCTTGATGCTCAGTCTGAACATGGTCCTAATCAGTGTAATGGATTTCTAACCACACCCGTGTTCTAAGCATTTCTCCCTGGACGGTATAGAGTTAATCTCTTCCTGGCTTGTGTGATTGACAGCCTGTGTGCCTATCAGGTGTGGGGTTGGGCCCAGACTTTCTATATACAGCTTGTCACTTCTCTGCAGGTTGCCGGTTATTACACTTGTGTTTTGCCTGCTCTCTTTATTATTTCCCTTGCTACCTTATTACCTGATTTTCTGACCACTGGCTTTGACTCTGACTATTCTCTTGGATCTCGATTCTGTGCTGCAATTGCTCGATTGTTACTGACCCCTTGGCTAGCTGACCTCCCTTTGTTGTTGTGCGTCTTGTCTGCGTTCTATGTGATCACTTATTATAAGGAGGGACTGTCGACGTGGTTGCTGGCTGTCACCTAGGACAGATCGGGCAAGTTAGCCAGGGACAGTGGGGGGATTCAGCTTAGGGTCCACTGTCTCGTGTGCCCCTCCCCCCTAGTTCTCCAGCAGCTTCTGGGGAATCTCTTCTCTAGTGATTCCCTTACAAAGACTCATTTAAATGCAGATGCCCTGTCAAGGATCCACTGTCTCTCCTCTATAGGTGCCCAGCCCAACGGCTTTGGGCAGGGAGGTGGATATTTAAGCAGGCAGAGGGTAAAATTGTGGATGGCCGGTATCTGCCACTGAGGCGGCTAGTATCGGTGAGGCAGTGGCTGGAGTGTGGATCTGGGATTTCGGGAGTTACTGCAGGTCCACTCCTATTCTCCAGTCCTGGTGTTACTAACATGAACTTGGTGCCCCAGGTGTGCACAGCCATTAAGGAGGTTAAAGCTGCCATAGAACAGTGTGGTGTGGCTGTCTCCTGAGACAGAGCCTGGTCAGCTGCTCGGGACACTGCACTGTGTGGAGGACAGACCCAAACCCAACCAGCTGCACGGGTGAGGAGCTCCTTTGAACTGTTTTTGTGCCGCTGAAATTAAGGATGGTTTATGTTACCTGTTTTTGTTCGTTTCTGCTGAAGTAAGGTGTTTTAACCCTGCTGTACTGTTCACATTTACTATACACTTGTACTGTTTCGGGTCAATATGACCAGACCTATCAAAATGATGATTTTAGCTACTGTAAGTGTTTTTTTTGAATACCTATTTCATTATTAAATTGTATGTGAACATGGTTGATCATAAACAAATGAAAAATGAAATTAAAACTTTATTTTTTTTTTTTTTTTCAGAAAAAGGTTACACGGGCTGTTTGCAATTATGTTCGCTTTATAGCATTCTGCACACAAATAACAAGCATGCTTATTTTAATTTACTATAACTTTAAATCTAACTAAATATAACTTTGTCTTAACATATTTTATAAAACAACAAATGAAAAATAACGAAAACGTCAGTATTTCTTTATCTATAAAAAGTTTGAACAGGTTCATTCATTTTTACATTGAGCACAATAATAAAACACATGTCCTTTACAAAGATATTTTGCACACCCAGCACATGTCAGATTTGTTTTATTGCCACAAGAAGATGGACAGAAGCTTCATCTCTTCCTTTTTTGGCCGGTAGCTGTGCTGGTGGAGTCTCTTTCTTGAGCTGCTGGACACTCTTCACAATGGCGGCTGCTCCTTCACTTCTGGGGTTTACTTTTCTGGCTTTGTTATACGGCCTAACTAGGGATTGTCCTAATTCTTCAATAAACATTCTTCTTTTATGCAGTTTATTTCTGTTCCAATTGGGGTCGATTTCTCTCCATAAAACAAATGCGTTGTATGCCGAAACATCCAGAATGTAGTAACACATTATCATTGGCCAACGATTAGTTTTGCGTTTGCAGGTGTATGTTGATATTGCTTGATCTCGTGTATCAACTAATATCATGTCCGGCTTTGTGTCTTCTCCATTACTTATTGCATTGTCATGGTGCTTTGTGCTCATTAGAATTACCTGTTTATTTTTTTTGGGAACATAAGACACGACTGTTGTATCTCCAGTAAAGTAAAGAGTAGAACTATACACTTCTATACACTAAGGATACCTTGCGGCAGTTCTGGCTTGTCTTTCCTTATAGTACCCAGCATGGTAAATTGTCTTTTTCGTAACATCTGGCCCAGTTGGTAGGATGTGAAAAAGTTGTCACAAGTGACATTTTGTCCTTTTAGTCCATGAGTCAAATCAAGAACAACTCGCATACCCTGATATTTTTCAGCTCTTTCTCCAGGGTTTCTTCCTGTATACACTTGAGCATTTTGAACGTATGAACAGTAATCAAAAATGACTTTACAATAAGCGCCCTTTTGAATAATGAGATGAAGAACACAGGAAAACAAATACATTTTGCAGGCAGAAATAATTAGTGACCTGTAAAACTGTTCGGGTCATATTGATGCGAACAGTACTAGTGTAACAATCAGCGAGTAGCAAAAAGAAACCAAAAAAAAACCACTCATAGTAAGAACCCCTCATATGAGGAAAAGTCAATTAATCACAAGTTTTAGATCCGCATGAAAAATAATCTACAGGGTCTCAAATTTCATTTCGGGTCATATAGACCCGAGCAGATCAGCAGGGTTAAGTTGGCCTATGTGAACAGTTTCCAATAAAACTGGACATGCGAACTGGTACCTACACCTCCGTGTGCCTGACTTATGTGGTAACAAGCCTATTCAGAAGGTCCCGTGTTTACATGAGGTAAAATTTATTACCAATTATAATAATCAGTGGCAGGACCTACGGTCAATCTTTACCCTACAAGTTAAAGGGGTTGTCCGGGATAAATGGAAATCCCTACACTAATCCAAACCCTTCCTCCCTCCTACTTTCTAAAAAACATAATTAATCAAAAAAGTATAATTACCCATATCCCTGGGGCGGTCATGTGACATTTTCTGATTATCCGGGGATGATCCGTTTCTCTGTTTCAAATATAGGTCTATCTGGTACCTACAGAATCAGAGAACCCATAGAAATTGGATATGTATACAGATTGTTAAATATTATTAGATTACAATATTCATGACCTGTAATGTTAATTCTAGTCTGCTGACAACACTCTACTATCTTACAGTACATGGTGTGGTTAGGGTGCACTTATTTTAGTGTTTTCCAAATACGGTTGCAAAGACTTTAAGGATGCTGGGGAACGCTCCTTCTCATGAATATAAATGATTGACAGACACATGTCGGGGTCTGTCTGTCTTTCTCTGATACCTTGAGAGATGTCGGGATTGTCCCACAGAGGTCAACACACAGATGAACAAGCAAGAACCAAGATGGAACTGCAAGAAATCCAGATTAAAGAAACCCAACTCTGAGCTTCTCCCATGATGTAAGCTAATAAGAAATTGACTGATATTTCTGTTTATTCTGGAAGTTTTTCCTGTATCTATTTTTCCATGAAGACTTTAACCCCTTAAGGACACAGCCCAAAACGGCGTTAAGGACCAGGCCTCGTTTTTCAAAACTGACATGTGTCACTTTATGTGGCAAGAACTTTGAGACGCTATAACTTACACAAGTGATTTTGAGACTGTTTTTTTCGTGACACATTGTACTTCATGTTAGTGGTAGACGCTAATCAATATTTTTGTATTTATTTATAAAAAAATAGGAAATTTGATGGAAATTTAGAAAAAAATTGCAATTTTCAAAATGTGAAATGCTCTGCTTTTTAGACAGATAGTCATAAAACCCAAATACATTAATAAATATTATCTACCATATCTCTGCTTTATATTGACATCATCTTTTAATCGTCCTGTAATTTATTTTGGATATTATAAAGCAAAGAAAATTTCCCAAACTCATTTTTTAGGGACCACTTCAGTTCTTAAGAGGATTATAAAGGCCTATATATTAGAAACCCCCCATAAATCACCCCATTTTCATAATTGCACCCCTCAAATAATTCAAAACAGCATTTGGAAAGTTTGTTAACCCTTTAAGCATTTCACAAGAGTTAAAACGATATCGAGGTGAAATTTAGACATTTCATTTTTTTTCCACTAATCCCTTCATTTAGCCCTAAAATTAACACATTCACAAAGGGTTAAAGGAGAAAATACATCTCACCATTTGTTATGCAATTTCTCCTGAGCACAGAAATACCCCACAAGTGGGTGGAAACTGATGTTTGGGCATTCAGCAGTGCACGGAAGGGAAGGAGCGACACTGGGGGGTATGAAAAGCAGATTTTGCTGGAATAGTTTTCAGGTGTCTCATTTGCAAAGCCCCTAGAGTACCAAAACAATGGAAACCCCCTAAAAGTGACCCCATTTTGGAAACTACACCCCTCACAGAATTCATCAAGGGGTATAGTGAGCATTTAGACCCCACAGCTGTTTCACAGATTTTACTAACATTGGGATGTATAAATGAAAAATTACTAAAACGTCACTTTATCCCCAAAGTTTTCATTTTCACAAGGGGTTAAAGGAGAAAAATCTCCCCACAGTGTGTTACACAATTGCTCCTGAACACGGCAATACCCCATATGTGGTTGTAATCTGCTGTATGGGTACATGGTGGGGCTCAGAATGGAAAGAGCGCTGTTTGGCTTCTGGAGGGCAGATTTTGCTGGAATAGTTTTCTGGTGTCGCATTTGCAGAGCCCCTAAAGTACCAATACAATGGGAACCCCCAAAAGTGACCCCATTTTAGAAACTACACCCCTCAAGGAATGTATCAAGGGGTATTATCATTTTGAGCCTAAAAATGCTTCCCAAAAATTAATGTACAAATTGAAAATTGAAGTTTTTGAAGAAATATCCAATTTCACTGCCTAATACGTTGCGGCCACTTTGTGGCATCAGAGACATGAACTCCTAAAACTATTAAGTGGGCTATCCCAGGGACAAACAAATTATATATGTGGGTGTAACCTGCTGCTTGGGCACATAGCAGGGCTCAGAAGGGATGGAGCAGTGTGCTTTTTTAGCTTTTGGAGTACAGATTTAGAGGGACTTTCTGGATGCCATGTTGTTTTTGCAGATCCCTGGAGGTGCCAGTAAATAGGAATTCCCCAAGAAGTGACCCCATTTTGTAGGGGCAATATTAGGGTCTCTGCAAATGTGACATGGCGTCCAAAACCCAACAATCTAAATCTGCGCTCCAAAAGCCACATAGCGCTCCTTCACATCTGCCCCCTGCTGTGTGCCCAAACTGCAGTTTATGCCCCCATGTATGACACTGGTGTACCCAGGATAACGTACTTAATGTCATATGTGGTATAAACTGCTGTTTGGGCACAGAAGAGAAGGAGCGCTAGTTTGGTTTTTGGACACCATGCCACTTTTGCAGAGCCCATGAATTGCCAGTAAAGTGGAATCCTCAGACATGTCACCCCATTTTGGAAACTACACCCTTCAAGGGATTTATCAAGTAGCGTAGTGAGCAATATTAACCCTTAAGTGTTAAATTCTTTTAATTTCCAGAAATGTACTGTATGTGAACCTGATAATGAAAAGTTAAAAATGAAATTTTTCTATAGATTCGCCATTTCAGTGCGTGATATGTTGTGCCCAGTTTATGTCTGCACAGACACACATGCCAAAAACTGGTGAGCGGGGATCCCGGGCACAACAGCTTTTGGAGCGTTCATCTCTGATACAAGCCGGGCACAACATATTATGCAATGAATTGACATATTCCTAGAAAAATTGTCACTTTCTCCTTTCACCATCAGCTGCGTATTCATTTATGGATAATAAATTATAGCCACACTTGGGGGGTTAAAAGCGCTCACTGTATCCCTGGATAAAATCCTTCAGGGGTGTAGTTTCCAAAATGGGGTGACATGTCAGGGGATTCCACTTTACTGGCATTTCAGCTCTGCAAAAGTGTCATGGCGTCCAAAAACCAAACCGTCCAAGTCTGTGCTCCAAAAACCTAATAGCGCTCCTTCCCTTCTGTGCCCGGCTGTGCCCAAACAGCAGTTTATACCACATATGACATTAAGTACGTTATCCTGGGTACACCAGTGTCATACATGGGGGCATACACTGCAGTTTGGGCACACAGCAGGGGGCAGAAGGGAAGGAGCGCTGTGTGGCTTTTGGAGCACAGATTTAGATGTTTGGTATCTGGACCCCATGTCATGTTTGCAGAGCCTGTAAGGTACCTTAAAAGTCGAATCCCCTAAGGAGTGACCCCATTTTGAAAACTGCACCCCTCAAAGAATTTATCAGGGGGTGTAGTGAGCTTTAGTATCCCAGACGTGACTGCACATCGGATGGTGAAGAGTGAATATGTAAGCTGTGCGGAGTACATTGGGTACACTAAACTCCCTACTATATCCCCAGTAGCTCCTATTATTGGGGGGTCACTCTGGGGGTCACTTCTCGTGTCTTTTCCCTCATAAGCTCTAAATCTGGTTTGTCCCCTGATATCCGCTCGCACAGCTTATACATTCCCTTCCTGCTGCAGCCAGTTGTGTTCTAATGATTTGGCGATTTTTTGGGGGGTTTTTGTTTTCACATTGTACGAGCTATATTTTCTTTATTTTTCTGGTGATGTAACCATATGAGGGCTTGTTGTTTGCAGTATGAGATGTATTTTGTAATTACATCATCTTTGGGTGCCTATAACTTATTAAATAAATTTTATTAACTCTTACTTGCTGGATTAAAGAAAAAACATAAATTCTGGCATTGCGTTTTACCTTTGAAATTTTTCACCATGCAGCGTACAGCATTAGTAACATGTTACGTTTATTCTGCAGATCGATGCGAATTCGGCGATACCTCATTTATACTGTTTTTTATGCGATACTAATTTGGCAGAACAAAAACCCATTTGGGGACATAAATGAATTGTTTTTGCATCACCATCTTCTGAGATGCGTAACATTCTTATTTTGTGGTTTACAGAGTGTGATGAGGGTTTATTTTTTGCGGGACAACCTGTGCTTTTTATTGGTCCTCACAGTTTCTAAATTTACTAACTCTTCTCTGCCCCCTCTCTGACCATAACCTTCTGTCTCTCACCATCAGTGCTTTCTCTCCTTCACAGGACACACCTACTCATCATACATATAGGAATTTACGTGCTATTAACACCCAGCACCTCTCAGATACTCTACAATCCTCTCTTTCCCCCATCTCTTCACTCTCCTGCCCCAATCTAGCCACCAGTCACTATAATGAAACCCATAAGAGTGCATTGGATGCGGCGGTTCCCCCCTCCCCCTCCACAGCAACCCTGGCACACGCCACAGTCACATTTTCTTCAGCGGTGCTGTAGGTATGCTGAACGTCTGTGGAGAAAATCACGTACACCTGCAGACTTCCTCCACTGCAAATTTATGCTTAAAGCCTATAATTCTGCCCTTCACCTTGCCAAACAAGCCAATTTCACCGCTCTCATCTCTTCTCTCTCCTGTAATCCTAAAAGGCTCTTTGAAACTTTTCACTCCTTACTCACCCCTAAGGTGCATATGCCATTCACAGACCTTAGCGCAGATGACCTGGCCACTTATTTCCATGATAAAATTGATAAGATCCGTCAAGAAATAACTGCCCAATCCCCAGGTGGCATTGATCCCCTCATCAGCCACACTTCAGACTGCTCATTCTCATCTTTTGAACCTGTTACAGAGGAGGAAGTATCTCAGCTACTTTCTTCTTCTCGCCCTAGGACATGCAGTAGTGACCCTTTCCCCTCACACCTTCTCCAGTCTCTCTCGCCTGTCGTCACGACTTACATTACTAAAATATTTAACCTCTCTCTCTCTTCTGGAATTTTCCCATCTTCTTTCAAACATGCTGTCATAAGCCCGCTATTGAAGAAATCCTCCCTTGACCCGTCCTGTGCTGCTATCGACCTGTCTCTAACCTCCCCTTCATCTCAACGCTTGGTCTATTGTCGTTTAATCTGCTATCTTTCTGCTAACTCTCTTCTTGACCCCTTACAGTCTGGCTTCTGCACTCTGCACTCTACTGAAACGGCCCTCACAAAAGTCTCCAATGACCTCCTGACAGCTAAATCCAAAGGTGACTTCTGTATTCTCATTCTTCTGGATCTCTCAGCAGCATTTTACACTGTTGACCATCAACCATCCTTTTCATTATACTCCGCTCTGTCGGCCTCAGGGACACCGCGCTCTCCTGGTTCTCCTCTTATGTCTCTGACCGCACTTTCTGTGTATCATTTGCGGGCTCTGTTTCTTCCCCTCTTACCCTTTACCGTTGGGGCTCCTCAGGGCTCGGTCCTAGGTCCCCTGCTGTTCTCTCTCTACACAGACCCCATTGGACAAACCATCACTAGATCTGGCTTCTGGTACCATCTTTATGTTGATGACACCCAATTATATACGTCATCCCGTGACATCACCGCTGCACTAATACAGAACACCAGTGACTGTTTCTCTGCTGTCTCATATATCATGTCTTCGCTCTATCTGAAACTGAATCTCTCAAAGACTGAACTACTGCTGTATCCACCATCTAATAGATCTGTCCCTGATATCTCCATTACAGTCTCCGGCCTTACCATATCTCCTAGGCAGTATGCCCGCTGCCTCGGGGTTTTGTTTGACTCAGACCTTTCCTTCACCACCCATATCCAATCACTCACACGCTCTTGTCATCTCCACCTCAAAAACATCTCCAGAATCCACCCTTTCCTTACCACAGATACACTAAAGACACTTATTGCTGCCCTGATTCACTCTCGCCTTGACTACTGTAACTCCTTACTATTCGGTCTTCCCCTTACTAAACTCTCCCCTCTACAATCTATTCTGAATGCGGCGGCCAGGCTCATCTATCAGTCTAGACGCTACAGCGATGCCTCCGGTCTGTGCCAGTCACTACATTGCCTGCCTATTCAATTCAGAATACAATATAAACTTCTCCCCCTCATCCACAAGGCTCTCCATAATGCTGCACCTCCCTACATTTCCTCCCTCATCTCTGTCTATCGCCCAACCCGTACTCTGCGTTCACTCAGTGACCTAAGACTAACATCCTCTATTATCAGAACCTCCCACGCTCGTATACAAGACTTCTCCCGAGTTGCACCACTTCTCTGGAATGCTCTATCCCGGACTATCAGATTAACCCCCAATTTCTACAGCTTCAAGCGCAAACTAAAGACACATCTTATCAGACAGGCCTATCACAACTCCTAATGTAAACCCTTCCGTAGTTAGACGTCCCCTCCTCTGTTCACGCTCCTGCATTACCTCACAGGATATGATGCCGTATCAAACTAACTTTATATGTCCGGGCACCGTCTGCACGTTACAGGACACGACTGGTGACGGCTCATACAGCTTTATATATGTGTAATGACAGTAACCTCTATTACAGAACTGTCTGACCATTGTACAAGCAATGCTACCTCCGATGACGCCCCTGCTACCTCCTGTGTCACCCCCTCTACCTCATAGATTGTAAGCTCTTGCGTCACCTCCTCTACCTCATAGATTGTAAGCTCTTGTGTCACCTCTACCTCATAGATTGTAAGCTCTTGTGTCACCTCTACCTCATAGATTGTAAGCTCTTGTGTCACCCCTCTACCTCATAGATTGTAAGCTCTTGCGTCACCTCCTCTACCTCATAGATTGTAAGCTCTTGTGTCACCCCCTCTACCTCATAGATTGTAAGCTCTTGTGTCACCTCCTCTACCTCATAGATTGTAAGCTCTTGTGTCACCTCTACCTCATAGATTGTAAGCTCTTGTGTCATCCCCTCTACCTCATAGATTGTAAGCTCTTGTGAGCAGGGCCCTCAGTCCCAGTGTGTGAATTGAATATTTCTTTGTAATGTATCTTTTTGTCTGTACTTGAACCCTACAAATAGTACAGTGCTGCGGAATATATTGGCGCTATATAAATAAATTGTGTTATTAATGTATTATTATTGGTACTGCTTTGGGGTACATATAACTTTTTGATCAATTCTTATGGCATATTTTGTAAGGTGAGATGGCGAAAGATCATTACTTGCGGCGTTTTTTTTCCGTTTCTTTTTCCCGATGTTCACCGCGTACGTTAATTATTCTTTAATTTTTATTGTACAGGTTGTTACGGATGCAGCGATACCAAATATGCATTGTTGTTATTTAATTTTTAGGTTTTTTTTTTTAGATAATTCATTTTATGTAGGAAAAGGGAATTTTTGGGGCTTTATTCTTTTATTAATTTTTTTCACAAATTTTGTTTTTTACTTTTTTTTACTTTTTCATATGTCCCATTAGGACACCTGTACCAGCGATGCTTTGATCTCTGGTTCAGTACTATAGACTGAAGTTACAGCTAACACCCGATTCCAATGCCGCCCTATGAGCGAAGTACCTAGCGCCCAGGATGTAATAGTACGTCCAATGTTGTTAAGGGGTTAATAAATTTCCATGTTTTTATAAGAAGCCGTCCTTCAATAATGTTACCTTATAGGTCAACATGTGAGTAAGAATTCACCCAAATATAGAGTATTTTACACAGATTCACTCTATTTTCATGTTTTTCGAGACTTCTGATCTTTGGAAGAAACTTTATATAATTTGGAACACACTCCTCGACAGTCGGGATACTTAATACTGAGAAGAGTACCGCTATAAAGTTGCTCAAATATGGTCCCTCTTTACATAAGAGATTTTTTGATGTTTCTTGGACCTCGAGTTCTTGCCCCCTTCCCAGAGTGATATGAACTCTGAGTAAGGCCGAGCTCTAATTTGTTTGCTATTACATAATGGACCTAGGTTATATTTATCTGGGATACCTATAATGGCAACTCAATTACATTCAGATGTCGCGTCTTGGGACTGAATTTCTTGTAATTTTTTTTTTTCATTAGGAAATCATGTATACTGATCTAAGGAATAATGTCTATTATATCTATGTCTCATGCCATGCACCCACAGGTCCCCCTCTCAGGTCTCATATAATGTCCCCCCATGTCTCCCTCTTAGGAATGTCTCTCAATTGACGGGAAGTCTTAGAAAGCAATCTTTTAGGATATCCCTTTGTCAGAATCTCTCAGTCATATGTAATGATCGGGTTCTATTGTATCGTCCCTGTCTTGAATGTTATTAGTTCAATAATGTTTCAACGTGTTTTTTTTTGTTTTGTTTTTTACAGGGGACGACACTATAAAGTAACCATTAGCACTTACTTATTATTCATAGTAACTCAGTAATTCGGCGGGTATATACCAGGCATCTAGTCAGTAATTGCTAATCGTCTATATTCATCAATGAGGATTTACATGGTTATATTTACACTATAATCTCATCAGCACTAAGTGAAATGTTATTCTTAGAAAGTGCCGGGTACAGGATATTTCAGTCTATTGGAGGGAATATTAAACACTACTGTACATGCACCGATCAGCCATTACTATAAAACCACCTGCCTAATATTGTGTAGATCCATCTTGTGCCACTCGAACAGCTCAGACCCATCAAGGCATCAACTGCACAAAATCTCTGGAGCTGTCGTGTGGAATCTGGTACCAAGGTGTTAGCGGAGGATCATTGAAAGGAGGATTTCTGTTCAGCGCTGCAGACTATGTTGGCGCTACACAAGTAAGAGAAAGAAATATTTTAGTCAAAACAAATTATTTCCTGAGAATATACTGAGGATGTGACCATTGGGACCCCCCACTGATCCCGAGAACAGGGGTCCTGTTTCTTCCCAATGAATAGAATGATGCCAATCCGCTCATCTCTTTGGGACTGCCAGAGATAATGGAACGCTGAACTCTACTTCCTATCAGCCTTCCCATAGAGATGACTGGAGCAGTAGTGCAAATGCAGGACCCCTGTTCTGAGGATGGCGGGGTCAGGATAGGTCAGTGGCGTAACTAGGAATGGCTGGGCCCCAAGGCAAACATTTCCCATGGGCCCCCCCCCCCCCAGATAGGCTGCCCCCGACCCCGCCCCCCGGACCGCCCCCCTCCAAAAAAAAAAAAAAAAATTCCTGCGCACACTATTATGTGCCATAGCGGCCCCTGCACACAGTATCATGCCCCATAGTGGCCCCTGCACACAGTATCATGCCCCATAGTGGCCCCTGCACACAGTATCATATCCCATAGTGGCCCCTGCACACAGTATCATGCCCCATAGTGGCCCCTGCACACAGTATCATGTCCCATAGTGGCCCCTGCACACAGTATCATGTCCCATAGTGGCCCCTGCACACAGTAGTTTGCCCCATAGTGGCCCCTGCACACAGTATCATGTCCCATAGTGGCTCCTGCACACAGTATCATGCCCCATAGTGGCCCCTGCACACAGTAGCATGCCCCATAGTGGCCCCTGCACACAGTATTATATCCCATAGTGGCCCCTGCACACAGTATCATGTCCCATAGTGGCCCCTGCACACAGTAGCATGCCCCATAGTGGCCCCTGCACACAGTATTATATCCCATAGTGGCCCCTGCACACAGTATTTTGCCCCATAGTGGCCCCTGCACACAGTATCATGCCTCATAGTGGCCCCTGCACACAGTATTATATCCCATAGTGGCCCCTGCACACAGTATTATATCCCATAGTGGCCCCTGCACACACAATTATTCCCCATAGTGGCTCCTGCAGAGAGTATTATATCCCATAGTGGCCCCTGCACACACAATTATTCCCCATAGTGGCCCCTGCACTGAGTATTTTGACCCATAGTGGCCCCTGCACACACTATTATATGTCCCATTGTGGACCACCCATGAACAATTATTATACTCTGGGGTCTTTTCAGACCCCAGAGTATAATGATCGTAGACCTAGGGGAGGATACAAACATAAAAAAACAACGTTGCTTACCTGTTCCTCGCTCCAGTGCATGCCCGTGCGCTACTCCGGCCTTCTTCAATGTTGGACCAGGCCGGCGTCACGTGATCCGGGCCGGCGTCGCGACGCAAAATGACGTCGGCTGATGTCTGGGACGTCACCAAAAAAGCCCGAAGCCTGGAGAAGCGCAGGAGGGGTGAGTACAGTGTTTTTTATGTTCCCTCACCTCCCCTGGGCCTCCGATTATTATACTCCGGGGTCTGAAAAGACCCCGGAGTATAATGATAGCAGTGATTGTGGGGTTCAGCCCGCGGCCTCACATACCGATCCCCGCTCCTGCTCACAGCCGCCTCTGCAGAATCGGAAGCGCAGGCGGCCTTGAGCGGGACCCCGGGGATCGGTAAGCATATAGGGCCCGTTACCTGCTGGGGTTACTCCAGCAGGTAACGACTTAAAAAAAAAAAAAAAAACGCATCGGGGGCCCGCAGCGCCCCGTAATGTCCCGGGCCCTGTGGCAGCCGCTACCGCTGCTACCCTGGTAGTTACGCCCCTGGGATAGGTGATAAGTGTCAGAGCAGTGAGGGATGGCTGCTGGGATAGATGATAAACTTAGGAAAAGGATGGACAGCACTCCAAATGATTTCTTTGAACTTGTGTATTTTATTACAACATACTAGTGCATCTCAATAAATTAGAATATCAAATTCAATTGAAAAAGTGAAACACATATATTATATTGAGTCATTACAAAGAGAGTGAACTTTTTCAAGTGTTTATTTATGTTATTGATGATTAGAGATGAGCAAATTTCTCAAAAGTTCGATTCTGCAGTTCGATGACCCAGTGGAAGTAGCCTTAGTAAGCCATACAGTGACCCGATAACAGAATGTGGAGGTGTCAGCAGCATGAGGAGGCCACAGAGTGGCAAGGTGATATAATGTGTTGGTAGCAACAGCCTTAGGAGGCCATACAGTGAATCAGTGGCAGAGTGTGGTGAGGCAGCATGGATCATTTAATTTGCTGCATCAGGCATTGGTGGGTGGAAATCCTGGCTGATCCATGCCTGATGCTCTGTGTCTAGCTGCTGATGAGCAGCTTCTTCACTATACGGCTGAACAAAGCTGCTCATCAGCGACTCTAGGCTCAGACTGCTGCTGATGGAGCTGATACTGCTCCTGTCATCCCCACCCCCTCCCACAGCTGCCATGACAGTGCAAGGTGAGCGCTCAAGGCCCCCCTGTTCGAACATGCGAGAGGATGGACGATGGTGCAGATAGGCAGCGGCCAACTTTCTACATAGCATGTCTCTATAGTAGTTCAGTTTGTCCTCCCTCTCAGCAGGTGTAAAAAAGGCCCCTATGTTTCCCCGGTAGTGAGGGTCTAACATGGTGGAGAGCCAGTAGTCATTCCTATGCCGAATGGTGACAATTCGGCTGTCAATACGCAAGGAAGTGAGCATACATCGGGCCATTTGCGCAAGTGACTCAGATTGTCTCCCTGCATCTATCTCCACTGCATACAGCCACAGTGTGTCTAGGCCATCTGCCTCATCCTTCTCTGGCTGTTCTGGTTGCTCCTGCTCCTCCTCTCCACTGATTTGGCTACACATTTTGTGCTCCAATGTCCTCCTCATCCTCCAGTTCTCCCCCACAGGGCTCATGTGGCCTTGAGATGTAGACGCCACATCTTCAGTCCCCTGATCAGCCAGATAGAAAAGCATCTTTTCCAGAATGTGAATCAGTGGAATGACATTGTTAATCCCGTAGTCCTGACGATTGACTAACAAAGTGGCCTCCTCAAAGGGAACTAGCAATCGGCAGGTGTCACGCATGAGCTGCCACTGGATAACGTTAAAGTTACACAGGGGAGTACCTCTGTCCGCTTGGATCATCAAGAAATCATTTATAGCTTTTTCTCTGTTCATATAGTCGATCCAACATATGGAGGATTGAATTCCAACAGGTGGAAATATCACATATCAGTCTATGTTGTGGGAGGCCGTTCTGCCTCTGCAGCTCAAGGAGGGTGTGCTTGGCGGTATACGAGTGGCTGAAGTTTCTAAAGTTTCCTTGACATTTTTAAGGATGTCTTGCAGATGAGTGGAACACTTAAGGAAATGCTTGACAACCAGATTGAACACGTGCGCCATGCAGGGCGCATGGCTCAGCCCTCCTTGACACAGCGCCGACACCATGTTCTTCTCATTGTCGGTCACCATTGTTCTGATTTTAAGTTCTCTTGGAGAAAGCCAGGATTCTATTTCTTGATTGAGGACATGGAGCAGTTCCTCCCCTGTGTGACTTCCTTTGCCCAGGCAAACAAGGTGTCCTGCACATGTGGTATACTGGAGGAGCACTGGGAATTGCCCCTGCAGTGGAAGCTGAGGAGACAGTGGAGGATGAGGCGGACATTGTTGCAGGACCAACAGCGTGGCAACGTGGAGGCAGAAGCTGCGTCTCCTGTCCAAGTTGCTGGTGTGTTTGGGCAGCAACCACCGTGTTGCCCAGCGACTGCCCCAAAACATCCCTGCTCTAGAGGAGATCTGCATGGAGGAATGGGCCAATATATCAGTAACAGTGTGTGCCAAACTTGTAAAGACTTACAGAAAACGTTTGACCTCTGTCATTGCAAACAAAGGTTATATAACAAAGTATTGAGATGAACTTTTGTTATTGACCAAATACTTATTTTCCACCATAATTTGCAAATAAATTATTTAAAAATCAGACAATGTGATTTTCTGGATTTGTTTTCTCATTTTGTCTCTCATAGTTGAGGTCTACCTATGATGACAATTACAGGCCGGCCTTTCTAAGTGGGAGAATTTGCACAATTGGTGGCTGACTAAATACTTTTTTTCCCCACTGAGTGATGATAACTGCTAAGAATTATTGAATTAGTATTGACAATACTGTATTTATAAATGGCCAGCAACTTTATACTGGGAACAAAATGGTGAATATGGTTGTTATGTCTTTCCCCACGTTAAAGGTGTTTATTACAGATAAGTGCAGATATTATTGGATGATAATTCAGTTTTGTTTGGCACAGTGGTACCGACAAATGGCCTGTAATGTTATGCGTTGGAAGAACAGTGAATAAGCCCCTTATCATAAAACGACTTTAAAAAGGAGTTTATTACAGATATACAGATACGTGCAGATATTAGTGGATGATAATTCAGTTTTTTTGCTGTACTGCACTGCAAAAGGCTTGTTGTGTTCAACCTTGAAGACACAGGTATGAGTAATGAGCAGCAGTATAACGGCAGTGAGTGCTGCAATGTGTATTAAACTTCATGCTGTAAATAACCCTGCAACCACCCCAAATTCTTCTCTCAATTCTTCCATATCCTTTCCATACAGTTCTAAGGCTCAGCCTCTTTCCCTCAACTTTTGTTTTCTGAGTCATTCCCTAGCTTCTGCTGACGACTGTCCCTACAGTAAGAGCGATGTGAAATGACTGTACCTAAAATGGCCGAGGGTTTTTATAGGGCTGTGACATCACAGGTCCTGCTGGCTGCTGATTAGCTGCACGCTTGGCATTGTAGGTGATCCCGCATTTCCCAGAGTTCCTTCCCCTTGTCCTAACATGTGCAGTGGCCATTTTATTACAAAAATGTGATTCGATGCATCGAAGCGTGAAGATATCCAAAGTCATGGCAAATCGAAGATTTCCTGAAATTCGGATCGAATTCCACTTCTGCAGCTTCAATTCGCTCATCTCTGTTGATGATTATGGCTTACAGCCAAGGAAAACCAAAAGTCTTTATCTCAGAAAATTAAAAGAATTAACCCAAAACACCTGCAAAGGCTTCCTAAGAGTTTAAAAATGTCCCTTAGTCTGGTTCAGTAGGCGACACAATCAAGGGGAAGACTTAACAGATGTCCAGAAGGCAGTCATTGACACAATCCGCAATGAGGGTAATTCTGATGATATTCTAATTTATTGAGATGCATTAGTATCAGACTCTATGTATGATAAGAAGCCGCATTGTAACTTCACAAAATCATAAAGCTCGAGAACATAATCGATAAGCAATGTTTCTGTCCGAGAACGCCCGTCATATTTTTTATTGATAAGTTTGGTGTAGTAGAAACATATTGACTTCGACATCCCAGTCCTTAAGGTTTGTTCATACAACACTTTTGCTTTTACCCTTACCCTGGGTCCGAGGGTTAAAGAGGCCCCACTAAATGCCTTGACTACATAGCATCCCCCCCCTTCTTCTCCGCCCTCTTCCTTTCCTTCCTCCCCTATTCTTTTTTCTCTTCTCCCCTTTTACAGGTGCACAAGGAAGATAATTAATAATAAAAATACCTATCCATGAGAAATTATTCACAATCCCTAATTTCAATCTCTCCAACCAGAGCCAAGCTCAAATCTGTCGCTCCTTTCTTTGTGCTTTAGCGAAGTTTGCTGAAAGGTCAGTGGTCATGGCAAGGCAGCTGAACTTAACCATGGATACAATAATGGATTCTCTGTCGGGCAGGTTCCCCATCCCTTTGTCACATTTACAGACCCTGAAATCTAAAGATCGCTGACAGGAGGCTTGTCGACGTCTGGTGGATCCTTCATCCCCAGGAGAGAGACTACACCTATATTTCACAAGTCCACAACACTCACAGTAGATTAGACTACTTCATTATCAATCACCATTTGCTCATATGGGACCCTCGTACTAACATAGATCTTACTGTGTGGTCTGACCAAGCTCTCATTCACTTTTCCTTGACGATCCCTGATCAATCTAGAGGTGAGGTGAGCGGGACTGGACTCTTAACCACAACCTTTAAAACACCCGGCGTGCACAGCAGCGATTTCACAAGACATTACGGAACCATTATGGATATTTTTCACTATCACAAACGTGACAAGAACCCTCTCCCGATACAATGGGAAGCACTAAAGAGTGTCAGTGGGAGGTTTTCATTCAACAAGGTGCCCTCTTACTAATATACAAACACCTGAATCCTCCCATAAACGCAACAGGGATTCACAAACGCTGGTGGACCTACTGGAAGCCAGATGCAAAGTGAAAGGCAGTTTAGACACCAAACATGAAGTACGCAAATGCAATAAAAGGTTCCGACCCATCTTGACACTATAACTTAATCTTTCCGAGACTACTACCGAAATCTCTACAATCTTAAGGACAATCTCTCAGATTTACAACTGCAAAAGATACAAAACAGTATCGATGATTATGTGTGAATTCTCAGATGTCTAACAAGATGTGATTTAGAGATAAAACATTTCCCACATTCTGGGCATGAATATGGCTTCTCCCCTGTGTGAATTCTCTGATGTTTAACAAGATGTGGTTTCTGAGTAAAACATTTCCCACATTCTGGGCATAAAAACAACTTCTCCCCTGTGTGAATTCTCTGATGTTTAACAAGATGTGAACTAGAGATAAAACATTTCCTGCATTCTGGGCATGAATATGGCTTCTCCCCTGTGTGAATTCTCTGATGTTTAACAAGTATTGATTTAAGGATAAAACATTTCCCACATTCTTGGCATGAATATGGCTTCTCTCCTTTGTGAGCTCTCTGATGTCTAACAAGACTTGATTTCTGAGCAAAACATTTCCCGCATTCTGGGCATGAATATGGCTTCTCCCCTGTGTGAATTCTCTGATGTCTAACAAGATGTGATTTAGAGATAAAACATTTCTCACATTCTGGGCATGAATACGGCTTCTCCCCTGTGTGAGTTCTTTGATGTACACTAAGACTTGATTTCTTAGTAAAACATTTCCCACATTCTGGGCATGAATATGGCTTCTCCCCTGTGTGAGTTCTCTGATGATTAACAAGATGTGGTTTCTGAGTAAAACATTTCCCACATTCTGGGCATGAAAATGGCTTCTCTCCTGTGTGAATTCTCTGATGTATAATGCCTTTTCTGCATCTTTTATTTTTCTTAAAAATATCTTTCCACGGAAGAGCTGAGGGTATATCTGGGTTCAAGGCATGTTCTTCATATGGATCTTGTGTGATACCATGATCCTCTGCTTTATAATCTGTAGATATCAGATGTCCCTCTGAGCTCCTGGTACAGTCATCTGACAAGAAGAAAACAACTGATATTACTCTTTTAGAATAACATAACCTTATAAGTATACAGTGGGGAAAAAAGTATTTAGTCAGCCACCAATTGTGCAAGTTCTCCCACTTAAAAAGATGAGGCCGGCCTGTAATTGACATCATAGGTAGACCTCAACTATGAGAGACAAAATGAGAAAACTAATCCAGAAAATCACATTGTCTGATTTTTAAGAATTTATTTGCAAATTATGATGGAAAATAAGTATTTGGTCGCCTAAAAACAAGCAAGATTTCTGGCTCTCACAGACCTGTAACTTCTTCTTTAAGAGGCTCCTCTGTCCTCCACTCATTACCTGTAGTAATGGCTCCTGTTTGACATTATCATCACTATAAAAGACACCTGTCCACAACCTCAAACAGTCACACTCCAAACTCCACTATGGTGAAGACCAAAGAGTTGTGGAAGGACACCAGAAACAAAATGGTAGACCTGCACCAGGCTGGGAAGGCTGAATCTGCAATAGGCAAGCAGCTTGGTGTGAAGAAATCAACTGTGGGAGCAATAATTAGAAAATGGAAGACATACAAGACCACTGATAATCTCCCTCCATCAGGGGCTCCACGCAAGATCTCACCCCGTGGGGTCAAAATGATCACAAGAACGGTGAGCAAAAATCCCAGAACCACACGGGGGGACCTAGTGAATGACCTGCAGAAAGCTGGGACTAACGTAACAAAGGCTACCGTCAGTAACACACTACGCCGCCATGGACTCAGATCCTGCAGTGCCAGACGTGTCCTCCTGCTTAAGCCAGTACATATCCGGGCCCGTCTGAAGTTTGCTAGAGAGCATTTGGATGTTCCAGAAGAGTATTGGGAGAATGTCATATGGTCAGATGAAACCAAAGTAGAACTGTTTGGTAGAAACACAACTCGTCGTGTTTGGAGGAGAGTGAATGCTGAGTTGCATCCAAAGAACACCATACCTACTGTGAAGCATGGGGGTGGCAACATCATGCTTTGGGGCTGTCCCGTTGCAAAGGGACCAGGACGACTGATCCGTGTACATGAAAGAATGAATGGGGCCATGTATGGTGAGATTTTGAGTGCAAACCTCCTTCCATCAGCAAGGGCATTGAAGATGAAACGTGGCTGGGTCTTTCAGCATGACAATGATCCCAAGCACACCACCAGGGCAACGAAGGAGCGGCTTCGTAAGAAGCATTTCAAAGTCCTAGAGTGGCCTAGCCAGTCTCCAGATCTCAACCCCATAGAAAACTTTTGGAGGGAGTTGAAAGTCCGTGGTGCCCAGCGACAACCCCAAAACATCCCTGCTCTAGAGGAGATCTGCATGGAGGAATGGGCCAACATACCAGCAACAGTGTGTGCCAACCTTGTGAAGACTTACAGAAAATGTTTGACCTCCGTAAATGCCTACAAAGGATATAGAACAAAGTATTGAGATGAACTTTTGTTATTGACCAAATACTTATTTTCCACCATAATTTCCAAATAAATTCTTTAAAAATCAGACAATGTGATTTTCTAGATATGTTTTCTCATTTTGTCTCTCATAGTTGAGGTCTACCTATGATGTCAATTACAGGCCGGTCTCATCTTTTTAAGTGGGAGAATTTGCACAATTGGTGGCTGATTAAATATTTTTCTTCCCCACTGTATTCCCCACTGAGCTGCCGCTGCCTGAGATGCTTCAGACCGTGTGAAGAAGTGAAGTCAGTGGCGCAGGCAGCAAACGACGGCAGCGCGGCCTACTTCATTAGTACTCACTGTGCTGAGACGGAGGTCAGTGATAGTGAATAGTAATGAAGCGGGGCAGGAGACGCCACCACTGCTCTAGGTCACTGTACAGGTGAACACAATCCATGGCTGCTTAAATATGGCCACTTATGTGGAATAATATTGTAGGATGCCATAAATCTTACTGTATTACACCCCATACACACAATAGAATCCAAACCACATCAGATGGATTTCCCAGCCCGAACTCACCGCGGATCTGTTGTCCCATACAGTATGTAGTATGGGTCTGTGGAGTCACAAGGAAGCAGGGACTCCTAGCTTCATACATCACTAAGATACGGGGAGTCCTGGAGTGTGGACAGAGTCGGGCTGGGAAATTTGACTGATGTACAGACCAGATTTTCTGGTCCGGATTCCATAGTGTGATTGGGGTCTAAGGTGAGGTTTACACAGTGAAATCTGTAGAAGCTGCTTCAGGAATTCAGAAGAAGAATTTTTCCGCTTTACAGCCAGTGATGAAGAAATTTGCCTCGTTCACATAGATGTCAAGTCCATATTCCTGCTGTACGTTATATTCTATACTACATTTATTACCCCCTATAGCGGTATCACATTTATATTCTTGTATTATTAGTATTTTAGCTGAATCGGGGAACAACAAATAGTCTAAAAAATGGCTGAATAAAATGAGTGACCCTTCTGTGCTTTATATAGTGGTGACTCCTCACCTGGGCGGTTCCCTGTAGGAATGTCCTCCTCACACGCCTCATCACCACTCACATAGGGATCTTCCTTTATTGTCATAGATAGAGCATTAATGTCCTTCAGATCTTTATCCTGATGGAAAATCTGTGAAACAAATAATGTAAAAGTCACCGGACAAATGGGGAAGTCACAGAGAATGTTCTAGATCATTAATCAGCATGAAGATCAAAGATGTCCTGACAGTAGCTGCAGGTCTCTGAGAAGCTGGAGAAACATATTAGATGGCGGCTCAATGACACTGCCCATGAATATAACCATATAATACTGCTGGATACAACAAGACTGACCACAAGGACTTCACAGCCCGTCTACACATCATAGGGAATATCTCCATCTACCTGATCATCCTGTGGAAGAAGAGGACTGGGACATCTCTCCGGTGTTGTCCTCTTACTGGATCTACCTGTAGGAAACAGACAGGGACTGAATTCATTCTGTACATACAAATAATGGAAGTCCATGTGTATATAGTCATGTCTATTACCTGGTGATGTGAGGGGCTGGTGGTCCTCCATCATCACCTCCTTGTACAGATCCTTGTGTCCTTCTAAATACTCCCACTCCTCCATGGAGAAATAGACAGCGACATCCTGACACCTTATAGGAACCTGACAACACAATGATACAGTCATCACCCAGACCCCTCCAGTTACTGTATAATGTCCCAGCATTCCCAGCACTGTCACCTCTCCAGTCAGCAGCTCCAGCATCTTGTTGGTGAGTTCTAGGATCTTCTGTCCATTGATCTCCTCCTGTATCGGGGGGTGAGGTGGAGGCTCCGGGATTGGGCTCAGGGTTCCTCCATATCCTTCATACACAGGAGCCTGACAGCGCCCACTAGAGGTCTTCTTCACTACTGTGTAATCCTGGTTATGGGGAGACACATTAATAAATATCACTACATACATGTCCAGAGTCCATCACCTCTCCAGTCATATCATCTGTTATTACTATAGATAAGAATGATGTAATGTGACATCATCAGAATCTCTCACCTCTCCTGTAAGCTGGTAGATGATCTCTAGGGTGAGATTTAATATATTTTCTGCCATCTTGTTCCTGTCTCTTTCCATCCTTGATGGATCAATCAGGAATATTCTCTTATATAGAAGATACTGAGAGGATTCTATATTGTAGGAACCTGAATGGAGAGAAGATGAGACAATGTAATCACTACACGGAATCCCATGTAATAAATAGAACAGTTGAGTCACATTATTATGACCACCTCCTACTTCTGACGTCGGCAGCGTGTAGCTCAGGAAGGAAGTGACTTGTTGTGGGCTGGCTTGGTGGGTATATAAGGTATGTGATAGGGTAAACAGAATCTCATTGTTGTCATGGATAAAGGGGACGATTTATCAGAGATGCAAAAGGGATGATTATTGGCTGTCGGGCCAAGGGTGACAGTATTTCTCCAACAGCGCAGGTTGTGAACTGTTCGTGTGCTGCTTTGGTGAAAGTGTATTGTGAGTGGAGAAATGGCACCATTGGGAATAACCAACATGGAAACTGTGGAGAATCACGTGCCACTGATGTGACAACAGGTTCAAAGCAGAGAGGAGAGAACAGATTTGTTACGAGCTGAAGTCAACCCGAATATTCCAAATAATTCATTTTTTAACAAAATAGAATACATTTACAAAATACTGAACTACTAAAATGTCCTTTGTATTGTGCAGTGCGCAGTGATAATACTGAGGAGACGTGTCTGAGACGTGGGCTGGGGTTCTAGCATCTACTGACAGCCTCGCAGCCAAAGACATGACATAAGGTTTTAGCTGAGGAGGACAGGGATATTTTGGGATGTGTCAAATTGAGAGACACTCCGCCTGCTCTGCCAGTGCCACAGCTACAAGTAGCAGGAGGACGAGCAGCAGCATCAGCAGCCAGTACAGTATCTGGAACATGAGGAACCAGAAATGTTTCACCTCGCAGCACCAACCAGACCCACAACAGGCACCGACACCCACCGGCTGCACCAGCAGGTACAGACATAACTAGATGGTTCCTATGTTCCAGCAGGTACAGTCATAACTAGATGGTTCCTATGTTCCAGCAGGTACAGTCATAACTAGATGGTTCCTATGTTCCAGCAGGTACAGACATAACTAGATGGTTCCTATGTTCCAGCAGGTACAGACATAACTAGATGGTTCCTATGTTCCAGCAGATATAAACTATAAACTTGACAAACAAGTGGTGAAAAAAGTTTCTGTCCTAAAATAACAATGTAAGGTTTGCCTGAAAGAACACTTTTAAATTTTTTTTATCTTTATTATAACAAATATAAAAAAGTATGATCCTAACCAACTATGCTGGTGGTTACTCAGGCTACCTAATAAAGATCTCTGTCGATTCTATTGTTAGGGAGGAGATGGCAAGAGCGAATAATATATGTAGTGTGGGGAAGGTAGTAGCAATGGTGCGGACCCAAACAGTCAGAGACAGGGACACAATGTCTGGTGCAAACAGGTTTATTTGAAAAAAAATAGCAAAATAAATAAACCTTACATCAGGTACAAAAGGAGCTCGTCCGAGCACTAACTAAACACGAGAAAGCTAATTATACGTGTGGCTTACTATTAACCACACGTACAAAACAAAACAGCATAGTCTCACCAGACTTTCAGTAATGCAAGACAGATCCAGATGGCTCCTCTCACTCCTAGGATCAGCCCTGAAGTGCAGGCTCTGTAGCCTTTTATGGCCCAGTAATGAGCCAAGGACTCACACCTGGGCTGAGGCCTACTCAAGACCTGCCCTGGACCAGACGTATCTCAAAAACCTGGGGGCTAATATACCGTGATTCCAGCATTTTTCCTGTCATCTTCTCACATACCCCCTCCCCCCTTGTTCGTACCTGTAGGGGCGGACACTTTTGGCCATCATACAATGGATCCTGTATAGGGCATCGGCATTCTCCTGCAACTTGCCTGCCCTGTGTTTCACAGTAAACTTAAAATTTTGTAAAGTTAGAAACCACCTTGTGACTCTGGCGTTTCTCTCTTTGGCGTGGCACATCCATGTCAGAGGGGAGTGATCAGTGATCAGCTTAAAGTGTCAGCTCAGTAGGTAGAACCTCAGGGATTCCAGGGCCCACTTAATGGCTAAACACTCCCTTTCCACAATGCTGTAATTTTTCTCCGGTGGTGTAAGCTTCCTGCTCAGGTAGGTGACTGGGTGTTCTACACCACCCACCATTTGGGACAGCACTGCGCCTAACCCTACATCAGAGGCGTCAGTCTGAACCACAAATTCTTTCTTAAAGTCAGGTGTGACCAAAACCGGCTGTTAACATAGAATTGACTTCAACTCCTGGAATGCCCCCTCAGCCTCTTCACTCCACTTGACCATTACGGAACTCGTTCCCTTAGTCAGGTCTGTCAGTGGGTCTGCAATAGTTGCAAAATTTGGGATGAACCTGCGATAATACCCAACAATTTCCAGAAAAGCTCTTACTTGCTTTTTATTTAAGGGCCGAGGCCAATTTTGTATGGCCTCCACTTTGTTAACCTGGGGTTTTATCACCCCTCTTCCTATTATACACCCCAGGTACCTGGCCTCTTCCAGATCCAAAGCACACTTTTTTGGGTTGGCTGTTAAACTGGCTGCTCGGAGGCAATTTAGTACAGCCTGAACTTTTGGCAAGTGACTTTCCCAGTCCGTACTAAAGATGACAATGTCATCTAGGTAAGCCAAAGCGTACCTTTGATGGGGCTTAAGGACTTGTCCATCAACCTCTGGAAGGTTGCCGGAGCCCCATGCAAACCAATTGGCATCGTCACATATTGGAATAGGCCATCTGGGGTGACAAAAGCAGTTTTTTCTCTGGCCGTTTTAGTGAGCGGCACCTGCCAGTACCCTTTTGGTTAAATCGAGGGTGGAAAAATACCTAGCATGACCCAACCTCTCAATTAACTCATCGGCTCTGGGCATCGAGTAGGCATCAAACTTTGACACTTCATTTAGCTTACGAAAATCACTACAGAACCTTATGGTACCATCTGGCTTAGGAATAAAAACAATGGGATTGGACCAGTCACTCTTGGACTCCTCAATTTCCCCAAGTGACAACATATTTTTGACCTCTTCAGATATGGCTTGTCTACGAGCTTCAGGTATCCGGAATGGTTTTAGATTAACCTGTACCTGCGGCTCGGTGACAATGTCATGTTCTATCACATTAGTGCATCAAGGCAACTCAGAAAACACATCGTTTATCTGCACAAATTCTTTTGTCTCTTGTTTCTGTGCTTTAGATAGGGACTCTGATATTTGCACCTCCAGTGAAGCTTACCAGGAGTCTTTACCCCTTCAGTAGTAACCTTGCTAGGGATACCTACTACTGTCAAGGTTTCCCTGTCTTTCCAGGGTTTTAGTAATTTTTTATGGTATATTTGTTAGGGCTTCCTCTTGCCCGGCTGGTATACCTTATAGTTCACTTCTCCCACTCTTAATAATTTCATATGGCCCTTTCCATTTGGCCAGAAATTTACTCTCTTCCATGGAAATCAATACTAACACCCGATCACTTGGATTAAAGGTTCTAAGTTTAGCCGTTCTGTTATAGACACGTCTCTGAGCCATTTGTGCCTGCTCCATATGTTCCTTTACAATAGGCATTACTGATGCAATTCTGTCCTGCATCAGGGTAATATGTTCAATTACACTCCTGTAAGGAGTTTGCTCTTGTTCCCAGGTTTCCTTAGCTATATCTAGGAGACCACTTGGGTGTCTACCATACACCGGATTACAAACATTAAATAGGGCAGTAGGCAATCCCAATCTTTGCCGTCCTTGCTAACCACCCTCTTTAACATGCCCTTTAGGGTCTTATTGAACCTCTCCACTAGGCCATCTGTCTGGGGGTGATACACAGAGGTTTGCAGGTGTTTAATTTTCAGGAGCTTACACATTTCTTTCATTACCTTGGACATAAAAGGAGTCCCTTGGTCAGTCAGGATCTCCTTGGGTATACCTGTCCGAGAGAACATATAAAAAAAGCTCCTTGGCAATTAGCTTGGCCGAAGTATGTCTCAAGGGTATGGCCTCAGGGTATCGTGTAGCATAATATAACACCACTAGTATATACTCATGCCCCCTAGCAGACTTTACAACAGGACCTACCAAGTCCATGGCCACTCTTTCAAATGGTACCTCTAGAATAGGTAGGGGTACCAAAGGACTCCTCAAATGTGACACAGGCGCGGTTAGTTGACACTCTGGGCAGAAGTTACAATACTCTTGAACTTGCTTGTCAATTCCTGGCCAATAGAAATGCTGTAGAATGCGCTCTTTGGTCTTTTCGTACCCCAGGTGTCCTCCTAACACATGCTTATGTGCCAGATCTAAAACTTACCTTTGATAGGGCCAGGGCACCACCAATTGTTCAACAATTTCTCCCCGTATTTGGTTCACCCTATACAGTAGGTCCTGGTTCATGGACATATATGGGAACTCCTTGTCAGCCCCTGGATACTGAGGTTCACCATTTACCACCTTTATATTTTCTCTGGCATGAGACAGATAAGGATCTCTAATTTGAGCAGTCCCAAAATTGTCATGAGACACCTTGAGCTCAGGCATCTCGGGAACTCCTTCCTGACCTTCAGCATCACCAGCTAACACAGACAGGGGAAAATTATTACCATCTTGGGTCACCCCTATAGCTGGTGTTTCTCTGTCAGGATCAAAGGGTTCAGGGTTAATCTCAGGCAAGACATCACCAATATTAACATTTTTAGGACATGGCAAACCCTGCTTTTTCCACATATCTCAAAACAGAGGAAAATCCCTCCCTATAATCACACTATGGAACAGGGATTTAACCACACCCACTTTGTGAGAGGCGGTGCCAGAGGTAGTTTTTATGGTGACCTCTGCAATAGGATACTCTCTAGTTTCACCATGTATGCACAAGACCCCAATAGTTTGTCCACTGTACAGTGCAGGGTCGACCAGATCATGGTGCACTAGGGTTACCAGGCTCCCAGAGTCCAGGAGAGCCAGTACAGCACGCTCTGCTACAGTCACAGAGCACATCTGTGGTTCCATCGCAGCTTCTGCCGAACAAGTGGGTTGAGCAAATAGGGACACCTGCCTGGAAATGCTGCAGTCCATGGGCTCAGTCGTCAGGGGACAGTATGCAGCTATATGACCCAGTTCATGGCAACACCAACACCTGAGGCGGTATGGGTCTCCATTTTCATACCTGGATTTAAAGTTCACTGTACCAGCTGCCTGTTCCCCCTCTGAGCGTCCTCCCATCACAAACCTTCCTCACCCCCACAGTAGTTTGTACAGTCTTACCCGTCTTGGGGGTAACAGGTCTGGGAGACGACTGCAGTAGCTCCTCAGTGGCTCAGTACCATTCCACCAAACATACCAGCTGGTGAGCCACTGTAGGTCTCTCTTGTCCAACCCAGCGCTGAATCTGAGGAGGCAGTGATCTGATATACTTGTCGAGTACCACTTTCTCCACCATTTGTGCCGGAGTGGCCTCCTCAGGCTGAAGCCATTTCCTCACCAAATACACTAGATCATGCATCTGGGATCGGTGTGGGAGACTCTCAGAGAAAGTCCAGTGGTGCACTCTCCCAGCACGTACATGCATGTACGAGACGTGCCAAGATCTCACCTCTCAGTTTGGGGTAGTCCTTAGCCTTCTGGTCACACAGGTCATAGTAGGCCTCCTGAGGTTCCCCGGTGAGAAAAGGTGCCACTACGTCGGCCCACTGATCCCTTGGCAATTTCTCCCGCTCGGCCACTCTCTCAAAAACCCAAAGATATGCCTCAACGTCGTCTGTGGACGTCATCTTTTGCAGGGAATTCTGCAAGGCAGCTCGGGCAGCGGTCTGTACACTCTGGGTCTCTCTTGCACCAGCACACTCTCCTGTTGTCCTCTGGTCGACCAAAGCCTGGCTGAGCAGGGTCAGCTTCTCCATTAGCAGAAAGTTCATCTCCTGCTGCTGTGCCTGGGCTTGCTGCTGTCGCCTCTCAGCTTCCTTCTGGGCTTCCTGCTGCTGTAGGATGACTTGCCCAAACTGCTTCACAAACTCCTCCATGCTGGTGGTCTCCTTTTTAAGCTCTCCTGCAGCCTTCACCCAGGACATAGTTGAGGAGAAATAACAAAAAAAAAAAAAAAAAAAAAAAAAAAAAAATGGGCGTTTTTCTCTTTAAGACTGTTTACGCTGAGTATGGTGGGGAAGGTAGCTCGGTACCAGCAATGGTGCGGACCCAACCAGAAACAGGGACACAATGTCTGGTGCAAACAGGTTTATTTGAAAAAATAGCAAAATAAATAAACCTTACGTCAGGTACAAAAGGAGCAAAATAAATACAGCCTTAACTTCAGGCAAAAATGTCAAAAGAAAGACCTGCTCATCCGAGCACGAACTAAACACGAGAAAGCTAACTATACGTGTGGCTTAATATTAACCACACGAACAAAACAACACAGCATAGTCTCACCAGACTTTCAGTAACACAGGACAGATCCAGATGGCTCCTCTCACTCCTAGGATCAGCCCTGAAGTGCAGGCTCTGCAGCCTTTTATGGCCCAGTAATGAGGCCAAGACTCACACCTGGACTGAGGCCTACACAAGACCCACCCTGGACCAGACGTATGTCAAAAACCTGGGGGAGATATACCGTGATTCCAGCACTTTTCCTGTCACCTTCTCACGGTAGGTACATGCCACGGCCTGCACTCTTTTCAGACATAATACTGAATATATAGAAATGGTTTAACCCCTTAAGGACCCAGCCCAAAAGTGCGTTAAGGACCAGGCCTCGTTTTTCAAAACTGACATGTGTCACTTTATATGGCAATAACTTTGAGACGTCTTAACTTACACAAGTGATTTTCAGATTGTTTTTTCGTGACACATTGTGCTTCATGTTAGTGGTAAACACTAATGAATATTTTTGAATTTATTTATAAAAAAATAGAAAATTTGATGGAAATTTGGAAAAAAAAAAAAAATAATAAAAAAATCGCAATTTTAAAAATGTGAAATGCTCTGCTTTTCAGACAGATAGTCAGACCACCCAAATACATTAATATATATTATCTACCATATCTCTGCTATATATTGGCATCATCTTTTAATCGTCCTGTAATTTATTTTGGATATTATAAATCTTACAAGGGTAACAGCGATTTCCCAGATTTACAAGAAAATTTCCCAAACTAATTTTTTAGGTAACACTTCAGTTCTGAAGAGGATTATAATGGCCTATATATTAGAAACCCCCATAAATCACCTCATTTTCAAAACTGCGCCCCTCAAATAATTCAAAACAACATTTGAGAAGTTTGTTAACCCTTTAAGCATTTCACTGGAATGAAAACAATATGGAGGTGAAATTTAGACATTTAATTTTTTCCCACTAATTCCTTAATTTAGCCTTAAAATTAACACATTCACAAAGGTTTAAAGGAGAAAATGCATCTCCCAGTTTGTTATGCAATTTCTCCCGAGCACGGAAATACCCCACATGTGGGTGTAAACTGATGTTTGGGCGAATGGCAGCGCACGGAAGGGAAGGAGCGACACTGGGGGTCTGAAAAGCAGATTTTGCTGGAATAGTTTTCAGGTACCATGTCTCATTTGCAAAGCCCCTAGAGTACCAATACAAAGGAAAACCCCAAAAAGTAACCCCATTTTGGAAACTACACCCCTCACAAAATTCATCAATGGGTATAGTGAGCATTTTGACCCCACAGCCGTTTCACAGATTTTGCTAACATTGGGATGTATAAATGAAACATTACTAAAATGTCACTTTATCCCCAAAGTTTTCATTTTCACAAGGGGTTAAAGGAGAAAAAGGACCCCACAGTGTGTTACACAATTTCTCCTGAACACAGAAATACCCCATATGTGGTCGTAATCTGCTGTTTGGGTACATGGTGGGGCTCAGAATGGAAAGAGCGCTATTTGGCTTCTGGAGGGCAGATTTTGCTGGAATAGTTTTCAGGTGTCGCATTTGCAGAGCCCCCCAAAGTACCAATACAATGGAAACCCCAAAAGTGACCCCATTTTAGAAACTACACCCCTCAAGGATCATATATCAAGGGGTATTATCATTTTGAGCCTAAAAATGCTTCCCAAAAATTAATGTACAAATTGAAAATTGAAGTTTTTGAAGAAATATCCAATTTCAGTGCCTAATACGTTGCGACCACTTTGTGGCATCAGAGACATGCACTCCTAAAACTATGAAGTGGGCTATCCCGGGGACAAACAAATTATATATGTGGGTGTAAACTGCTGCTTGGGCACACAGCAGGGCTCAGAAGGGAAGGAGCACTGTTTTTTTAGCTTTTGGAGTACAGATTTAGAGAGACTTTCTGGTCGCCATGTTATTTTTGCAGAGCCCTGGAGGTGCCAGTAAACTGGAATTCCCCAAGAAGTGACCCCCCATTTTGTAGGGGCAATATTAGGGTCTCTGCAAATGTGACATGGCGTCCAAAACCCAACAATCTAAATCTGCGCTCCAAAAGCCACACAGCGCTCCTTCACATCTGCGCCCTACTGTGTGCCCAAACTGCAGTGTATGCCCCCATGTATGACACTGGTGTACCCAGGATAACGTACTTAATGTCATATGTGGGTATAAACTGCTGTTTGGGCACAGCCGGGCACAGCAGGGAAGGAGCGCTATATGGTTTTTGGAGCACAGACTTGGACGGTTTGGTTTTTGGACGCCATGCCACTTTTACAGAGCTAAAATGCCAGTAAAATGGAATCCCCTGACATGTCACCCCATTTTGGAAACTACACCCCTGAAGGAATTTATCCCGGGGTACAGTGAGCATTTTTAACCCCCAAGTGTTGCTATAATTTATTATCCATAAATGAATACGCAGCTGATGGTGAAAGGTGAAAATGACAATTTTTCCAGGAATACGTCATTTCAGTGCGTAATATGTTGTGCCCGGCTTGTATCAGAGATGAACGCTCCAAAAGCTGTTGTGCCCGGGATACCCACTTAACAGTTTTCATTTTCACAAGGGGTTAAAGGAGAAAAAGCACCCCACAGTTTGCAAAACAATTGCTCCTGAACACGGCAATACCCCATATGTGGTTGTAATCTGCTGTATGGGTACAAGGGGGGCTCAGAATGGAAAGAGCGCTATTTGGCTTTTGGAGAGCAGATTTTGCTGGAATAGTTTTCAGGTGCCATGTCGCATTTGCAGAACCCCAAAGTACCAATACAGTGGAAGCCCCCTAAAAGTGACCCCATTTTGAAAACTACACCCCTCACAGAACATATCAAGGGGTATAGTGAGCATTTTGACGCCACAGCTGTTTCACAGATTTTATTAACATTGGGACATTAAAATGAAAAATTACTTTTTTTCCAATAAACTGTCAATTTAGCCCCAAATTTTTCATTCTCACAAGAGGACAAAGGAGAAAAAGCTCCCCAAAGTTCATTACACAATTTCTCCTGAACACAGAAATGCCCCATATGTGGTTGTAATCTGCTGTATGGGTACATGGCGGGGCTCGGAATGGAAAGAGCGCTATTTAGCTTTTGGAGGGCAGAATTTGCTGGAATAGTTTTCGGGTGCCATGTCGCATTTGCAGAGCCCCTAAAGTACCAGTACAATACAAACCCCCAAAAAGTGACCCCATTTTGAAAACTACACCCCTCATAGAATTTATCTAGGGGTATAGTGAGCATTTTGACCTCACAGCTGTTTCACAGATTTTATTGACTTAGGGACGTAAAAATGAAAAATTACTTTTTTCCAATAAAAGGTCCATTTAGCGACATATTTTTAATTTTTGCAAGTGGTTAAAGAAAAAACACCCCACAGTTTGTTACACAATTTCTTCTGAACACAGAAATGCCCCATATGTGGTTGTAATCTGCTGTATGGGAACATGGTGGGGCTCAGAATGGAAAGAGCGCTATTTAGCTTCTGGAGGGCAGATGTGGCTGGAATAGTTTTCAGGTGTCGCATTTGCAGAGCCCCGAAAGTACCAATACAAAGGAAACCTCTCAAAAGTGACATCATTTTAGAAACTACACCCCTCAAGGAAGGTATCAAGGGGTATTATCATTTTGAGCCTAAAAATGCTTCCCAAAAATTAATGTACAAAGTGAAAATTAAAGTTTTTAAAGAAATATCCAATTTCAGTGCCTAATACGTTGCGACCACTTTGTGGCATCAGAGACATGAACTCCTAAAACTATTAAGTGGGCTATCCCGGGGACAAAAAAATTATATATGTGGGTATAAACTGCTGCTTGGGCACACAGCAGGGCTCAGAAGGGAAGGAGCACTGTGTTTTTTTAGCTTTTGGAGCACAGATTTAGAGGGACTTTCTGGTCGCCATGATATTTTTGCAGAGCCCTGGAGGTGCCAGTAAATTGGAATTCCCCAAGAAGTGACCCCCATTTTGTAGGGGCAATTTTAGGGTCTCTGCAAATATGACATGGCGTCCAGATACCAAACATCTAAATCTGCGCTCCAAAAGCCACATAGCGCTCCTTCACATCTGCCCCCTGCTGTGTGCCAAAATGGCAGTTTATGCCCCCATGTATGACACTGGTGTACCCAGGATAACGTACTTGGTATAAACTGCTGTTTGGGCACAGCCGGGCACAGAAGGGAAGGAGCGCTATTTTGGTTTCTGGAGCACAGTTTGCTTTTTGGACACCATGTCACTTTTGCAGAGCCCATGAATTGCCTGTAAAGTGGAATCCGCAGACTTGTCACCCCATTTTGGAAACTATACCCTTCAAGGGATTTATCAAGTGGGGTAGCGAGCATTATTAACCCTTAAGTGTTGCATTCTTTTAATTTCCAGAAATGAATGCGCAGCTGATAATGAAAAGTTTAAAATGAAATTTTTCCATAGATTCACCATTTCAGTGCCCGATATGTTGTGCCCAGTTTATGTCTGCACAGACACACACTCCAAAAACTGATAAGCGGGGATCCCGGGCACAACAGCTTTTGGAGCGTTCATCTCTGATACAAGCCGGGCACAACATATTACACACTGAGATGATGTATTCCTGGAAAAATTGTCATTTTCACCTTTCATCATCAGCTGCGTATTCATTTATGGATAATAAATTATAGCAACACTTGGGGGTTAAAAATGCTCACTGTACCCCTGGATAAATTCCTTCAGGGGTGCAGTTTCCAAAATGGGGTGACATGTCAGGGGATTCCACTGTACTGGCATTTCAGCTCTGCAAAAGTGCAATGGCGTCCAAAAACCAAATAGCGCTCCTTCCCTTCTGTGCCCGGCTGTGCCCAAACAGCAGTTTATACCCACATATGGCATTAAGTACGTTATCCTGGGTACACCAGTGTCATACATGGGGGTATAAACTGCAGTTTGGGCACACAGCAGGGGCAGAAGGGAAGGAGCGCTATGTGGCTTTTGGAGCACAGATTTAGGGGTTTGGTATCTGGACGCCATGTCACGTTTGCAGAGCCTCTAAAGTACCAGTAAAGTGGAAACCCCTAAGGAATGACCCCCTCAAAGAATTTATCAGGGGGTGTAGTGAGCTTTAGTATCCCAGACGTGACTGCACAGCGGATGGTGAAGAGTGAATATGTAAGCTGTGCGGAGTACATTGGGTACACTAAATTCCCTACTATATCCCCAGTAGCTCCTATGATTGGGGGGGTCACTCTGGGGGTCACTTCTGGTTTATTATCCCTCGTAAGCTCTAAATCTGGGGTGTCCCCTGATATACGCTCGCACAGCTTATACATTCCCTTCCTGCCGCAGCCAGTTATGTTCTAATGATTTGGCGATTTTTGGGGTTTTTGTCTTCACATTGTACGAGCTATATTTTCTTTATTTCTCTGGTGATGTAGCCATATGAGGGCTTGTTGTTTGCAGTATGAGATGTATTTTTTAATGACATCATTCTTAGGTGCTTACAACTTATTAAACTGTTGCCGGTGACCTCATTCTGGGAGGGGGCATAAAGGGTATAAAAGATGAGGTAAGAGGTCTGTGGGAGGAGATTATGCAGGAGACTATCACTAGGAGATCATGCTGGGGAGTTGACACAGACAGACCATGAGGAGAGGCTGCTGTGATGAGATTCTGTTGAGACTACTGGACTAATGCTGAGAGACTGTGAAGAGCATGCAGGCTGGAATACTGTGATGCCACATGCTAGGAATGCCACATGCCAAGAAGCCTCCACTGGTTACCTCCACATGCCATGTGTGAGTGTTTGACTATAGAACCACATCAAGGACATGTGTGGTAAAGTAATCATTTCACCTTTAATCCCTTTTATTTTATTTGTACTGTATCTTGCAACTAGTAACTGTTAATGCTTGCATATATCTGCATATCTGTTCTGATCTGTATATGTTAGATTTTAATACCGACCCATTCAGGGATTAATAAATATATAAAATTTAGAAGGCTTGTCTTGTATTTATCTGGTGAACCCGGCACTCACTGGCGGTGAGTGTGGTTTTTATATGAAAGAGAACTCAGGGTGTGGCCAAAGCGGTTTGGCGCACGGAGGATCTTTCACACAGGGGTCGGCAACCTATGGCACGCGAGGCTTATTTCCCTGGCACGGCAGTGGACTCCTCACCCAGCAGTTTCGATCGGACCAAACACGGCCGAAACGAAACTGCTATTATTATACTGTGGGGTCTCTTCAGACCCCCGAGTATAATAAGCAGAGCCCCCGGGGAGGTGATGAAACATAAAAAACAACGTTACTCACCATTCCACGCTCCGCAGCCGCTGTGTACTCTTCAGGTGCTTCTGCCTGAAGTCAGCTGGCAGGGCCTCAGGGGTCGCGTCTGCGTCTGACGTCATTTCACATAATGACGCGACGTGACCCCTGAGACTCAATGAGTGGTCGCTGACTACAGGCAGAAGCGCCAGAAGATACAGAGCGGCTGCGGAGCGTGGAATGGTGAGTAACATTGTTTTTTATGTTTCATCACCTCTCTTTGCCCTCCACTTATTATACTCTGTGGTCTGAAGAGACCCCACAGTATAATAATAGCTAGTGAATGTGCAGGGGCCACTATAGAGCATAATACCGTGTGCAGGGGCCACTATGGGACATATACCGTGTGCAGGGGCCGCTATGGGACATATTGCTGTGTGCAGGGGCCACTATGGGACATATACCGTGTGTAGGGGCTGCTATGGGACATATTGCTGTGTGCAGGGGCCGCTATGGGACATATTGCTGTGTGCAGGGGCCGCTATGGGACAAATACTGTGTGCAGGGGCAGCTATGGGACAAATACCGTGTGCAGAGGCCGCTATGGGACATAATACCGTGTGCAGGGACCGCTATGGGACAAATACCGTGTGGAGGGGCCGCTATGGGAAATAATACCGTGTGCAGGGGCCACTATAGAGCATAATACCGTGTGCAGGGGCCGCTATGGGACATATACCGTGTGCAGGGGCCACTATGGAGCATAATACCATGTGCAGGGGCCGCTATGGGACATATACCGTGTGTAGGGGCCGTTATGGGACAAATACCGTGTGCAGAGGCCGCTATGGGACAACTACTGTGTGCAGAGGCCGCTATGGGACAAATACTGTGTGCAGGGACCGCTATGGGACATCATACCGTGTGCAGAGGCAGCTATGGGACAAATACTGTGTGCAGAGGCAGCTATGGGACAAATACTGTGTGCAGGGGCCGCTATGGGACAAATACTGTGTGCAGGGACTGCTATGGGACAAATACTGTGTGCAGAGGCCTCTATGGGACAAATACTGTGTGCAGGGACCACTATGGGACATAATACCGTGTGCAGGGACCGCTATGGGACATAATACCGTGTGCAGAGGCAGCTATGGGACAAATACTGTGTGCAGAGGCAGCTATGGGACAAATACTGTGTGCAGAGGCAGCTATGGGACATTATACCGTGTGCAGGGACCGCTATGGGACATTATACCGTGTGCAGAGGCCGCTATGGGACATATACCGTGTGCAGGGACCACTATGGGACATTATTCTGAATAACGGTGTGTTTTCTATATTGAGGATGTGTTTTTGCACAGAAAACTCAGGCTTTGTTTTTTTTGTGCAAAAATGCACCAGTTTTACATCGAATGAAAAAGTTCCAAATATAGCTGCATCCAGATACATAGTGTGTTTTCACCATAAGACTGCCGCCATACGGTGCTCCTGAACACATTTACCACTAATTGGGGGCTGCACATGGACTTTCATTGCTTCTATTCAGAAAGTACAGGAGCGTCCCAGGAAATAGCAGTAAACGCATGTGTCCTAAAGCATCTGGTGGCAGCACTTCTGTGTTATGGTTTGTGGTATATGACTTTAGTTTAGGGGTCGTCAGACTTACAATTATTGACCAGCACTCCGAGTACCTCATCTTTGATTTTTTTTTATTAAAATCGGCACGCCGAACAAAAAAGGTTGCCTACCCCTGCGCTAAAATAATAGCAATAGCAGGATAATACTGTGTGCAGGGGCCACTATAGAGGATAATACTGTGTGCAGGGGCCACTATGGAGGATAATACTGTGTGCAGGGGCCACTATAGAGGATAATACTGTGTGCAGGGGCCACTATAGAGGATAATACTGTGTGCAGGGGCCTCTATGGAGGATAATACTGTGTGCAGGGGCCTCTATGAAGGATAATACTGTGTGCAGGGGCCTCAATGGAGGATAATACTGTGTGCAGGGGCCACTATGGAGGATAATACTGTGTGCAGGGGCCACTATGGAGGATAATACTGTGTGCAGGGGCCTCAATGGAGGATAATACTGTGTGCAGGGGCCACTATGGAGGATAATACTGTGTGCAGGGACCGCTGTGGGGCATAATACCGTGTGCAGGGGCCGCTATGGGGCATAATACCGTGTGCAGGGGCCGCTATGTGACATAATACCATGTGCAGGGGTTGTCAGACTTACAATTATTGACCGGCACTCCGAGTACCCCAACTTTGATTTTTTTAATCGAAATCGACACGCCGAACAAAAAAGGTGGCCTACCCCTGGTCTAGAATATGTTCTCTCTCTAGATTCGGAGGATTTACAGGGAGATTCACTTTCTATTACTCGGCTCCACTGGGAAGTTTGGGTGTCCATTAGTGTCCATGTAGTGCAGATACATATGGAGCTACAAAGGAGGGGGGAGCGGAGCTGAGGCCGTGCTGGGGAGAGGGAGGAGAACATGTGGCCAGTACTAGGGGGCGACACCGAGCCAAAAGTCTGACCATAGAAGAGGCTGCAGACTGGAAATGAGGGGGACTGAATGTATGAGAAGGGCTGAGAGCGAGCACTTACCTCCTTGTGTACAGCAGCCGTGTGCTCACAGGACCTGTGATGATGTCATAGGTGTGGGAGGAGTCAAGGAGTCACATGATCAGGTCCTGCTGTTATAGCTTCATCTGTGCAGAAGAGACTAAATTCTAGTGAGCTAAAGGACCTGTGATGATGTCACATGTGTGGGAGGAGTCACAGAATCACATGAGCAGATATTAGAGGTCTCTGCAGAGCCGTCTGCGTGTGACGTGTATGTAGCGGTGCCGTCTGCGTGTGACGTGTATGTAGCGGAGCCGTCTGCGTGTGACGTGTATGTAGCGGAGCCGTCTGCGTGTGACGTGTATGTAGCGGAGCCGTCTGCGTGTGACGTGTATGTAGCGGAGCCGTCTGTGTGTGACGTGTATGTAGCAGAGCTGTCTGTGTGTGACGTGTATGTAGCGGTGCCGTCTGAGCTCCTATATTCTGCCACCTATAAACACGATGTAACTGATAGTTCTCAGCATTCCTCATGAACTTTTACCTCTTAAGTTGTTCAGGATTTTTCTTTTTATCCTTTATCGTTTTCTTTGCACATTCTCGAATATTATTCCATTCATCAGGAGTAATTGTGGAGGATAGTCTATACGCAAAAGCATTACAGAGGATCTTTCCTGTCCTTATCGATGTATTGTATTATATACCACTAGAACGCTGACAGTCGACTTTCCCGGTATGTGCCCCGGTGCAGGAGATATCAGTGCTGTTAATTACAGGTTAGCGTCATCACTGAGCAGTCTTGGATCCAGGTCTAAATGTCACAACAAAATTAAACCTAGTGAAAAAACAATGCCCATCTCACCTGTCTAGGGTTTAACCTCTTAGCTGACTCCAGAAAAGTGGGATTTTTGGGTACTCACCGTAAAATCCTTTTCTCGTTGTATTCACTGGGGGACACAGCACCATGGGTATAGACCTGGTCACTAGGAGACAAGACACTAGGAAAAAGCAAAAGCTGTTGGCTCCGCCTCCAGGCTATACCCTGCCACAGCCACTGTGCATGAATCAGTTTGTACCGTACCAGTAGGAGAGAGAGACACAAAGGAACATGGAACCAACAACCACCAACAATGCCTGAACCCAAAAAGGAACCAACACAGTTCGGGCAGGAACACTGAAAAAAACAAGGGAGGAATCTGTGTCCCCCAGTGAATACAACGAGAAAAGGATTTTATGGTGAGTACACAAAAATCCCACTTTCTCGTCTACTTCACTGGGGGACACAGCACCATGGGATGTCCTAAAGCAGTCCCAGAGGGTGGGAATAACACGGCCATGCAAACCTGTAATACTCAACCGCTTCCAGAAACTTACAACCCAAATTGGCATCAGCAGAGGCCACAGAATGGATCTGGTGAAACTTAGAGAAAGAGGATGGAGGCCCAGTGGGATACTTACAGACCTGGGAAGCAAAAGCCTGATGTCGGAGGCCCCGGGAACTCCAACAGCTCTAGAGGAGAGAGCCGTCACATGGGAAGGCAGAGCCTTACTCTTAAATCGATAGGTCTCCCTAATCTCAGACCAAAGCCATCGGAAGACGGGAGCTCTGGAAGCAGGCAGGCCCTGGCAAGGGCACTCAGGGAGAATGAGCAAAACGTCCGAACAACAGAAAAGATCCGTGAGGGACAGTATACACGCAAATTGCCCGGGCAACAACCGGGCAGGGTAGAGCAAGCATTCACATGGACGCCTGGGGACAGAGCAGAAAGAGGGCAAGACCAAGTCCTCAAAGTGGAAGCAGGAAAAAACACCCTAAGAAAAAAAGACTGTGGCAGACAGAGGAAAATCTTATCCTTGTGGAGGACCAGAAAGGGAGGCTGCCGAAAAAAAAAAAAAAGGGGCAGCCAATTCGGGACCCCTGCGGATGGAGGTAATGGCCACCAGAAACTCATTCTACCAGGACAGAAGGCAAAAAAAGGGATATCATAGGCTCGAAGGGGAGAACCTGAAGCACCTTAAAGACGAGGTTAAGATCCCACGGATCCAAGGGAGCACAGAGTGGCACTCCTGTAGGAAAGTCTTTTAAAAAGAAAGATGACTAAGACCTTGATCCAGACCAGACTGGAGAAGATCCGATGAGAATCGTTACTTTTCCAATGGTGGACGTAAGCCTTCCACGTTTGATGGCAGATCTAAGCTATCTGGAATTTCCGGACCTTGAGTATGTTAAAATAACAAACTCCGAAAAAACCACGATGCCTCAAACCTTGGATTCAACAGCCACGCTGTGAACGCAGCTGAGTCAAGGTGGGGTGGAACAGCAGTCCTTGAGACAGAAGGTCGACCAGCACAGGAAGAGGCCAAGGAGCATCCGCCAACAGGAACATGAGATCCACATACCAGACCCGGCAGGGCCAATCTGGTGCCACCAGGATAGCTTGAACCCCCTTGGTCTTGAGATTCTGGAGGACCCAAGGGAGAAGAGGAAGTGAAAAAACGAACTTACAAGAGCGCCAGCGGAGATGGTTTGAGGATCCAGAGGCCTGGCAATTTAGCCAGGGACCTTGTGGTTCCGGCGGAGGCTAAAAAGGTTGACGTTTGTCACGCCACAGTGGGAGCACAATGGATGGAAGATCTGCAGATAAAGCGACCCTCGCCCGGAGCAATATTTTCTCGACTCAAGTAGTCTGTCACCCAGTGGTCCACGCCAGAAAAAAGGTTGACCACCGAAAGAGCTGGAACAAGGCGCTCCACCCAAGGAAGAAATTGTGAGGCTTCTAGTAAGGCCGCACGGCTCCTGGTGGCCTGCTGAGGGTTCAATTAGGCGACCATGGAGGAGAGGTCAGTCTGGACTGTGACAGATGTCCTTGGAGAAGAGAGGTCCAAGGAGTAAGGGCAAATAAGATAGCCCTGGGATCCAGCAGGTTGAACCAGAGGGAGGAATCGGCCCTGGACCACAGGCCCTGAACAATCAAAGCATCGAGGACTACTCCCCAGCCGGGGAAATTGGCGGCAGTGGGAATCACCTACCAACAGAGGGGAAGAAGGACTTCCCCTGAGAAATTCCTGGGGAGGAGATACATTAAAGAATCTCTCAGTGAACCAAGGTGGAAAGAGAACCAAGCAGATGAGGCTGTCTGGAGATTTGTCCCAGCAGGCCGTAATCTTCAAGAAGAGAGAACGACAGAGTGAATGAAAGGTACAGCCTAGAAGGTTGAGGCGATCGTGCGCAAGACCCACATGCCGATTCAAAGAGAGTACCTCTGAAGGTGGGAAACTCAGGATCTTGGCCTCCGGAGGGAGAATCACACCCTGGAGCGAGCAGAGGATCATGTCCCGGATTCCATATGCTTAGAGGACACGAGACATCCTCATTGATGAGCCAGCAGAGCCGGCGAAGAACCACCAAGGTGAACCACAAGCTGGTCAGATTGTCTGACCTGGAGGGGGCTTCACCAGGAGGTCGTCCAAGTCTGGAAACACGGCAGCACCTCTGACGCAGAGGATGGCCATGAGAGACGCCATCACTGGGGAAAAAAACCCCCGGTGGCAGAGGCCAGCCTGAAGGGGAGAGAGACAACTGGAAAGGTCAAGGATCCACCGCAAAACGAAGAAACCGCTGACGGCACAACGCGATGATGTAGATGGATGAAGAATTCGCCCATCTCCAGGGATGCCACCACAGACTGCATAGACTACAACGGAGCCTGCAGGCATGGAAGAACCTGTGGAGCCCTTTCAGGTCCATGATGGGACAGAGGAAGCCGTCCTTCTAGGCGAATGGAGAACAGGTAGGAATAGTAACCCAGGATACACTCTGAAACGGGAACAGGGACGCTGACTCCCTGCCGTTGGAGATTGGAGACAGCCTGGATTGTCCGACATAGGGAAGGCAAAGAGACTCCAGCGAAAACTGGAGTAGCCGGACGACACCACCTCTCAGGCCCAGGCCCCAGACGTCCCGCCATTTGAGATGCCCAGAGAGGGGAAAAAACTTCATGCCGAGGAGGCTAGGAAGAGGAAGACCTGGATGACCTGGTGCAGAACCGCCAGGGAGGCCTGGACTTGAAAGAAGCTTTCTGGAGCAGGAGAACAGCTGACACATAGGACGCCTCTGAGGGAGGAAGAATCTATTCCCCCGTGGCCTCAGGGATAAGCTTCTCGACGCCCTTAACAAAAAATTTGATCCAGGACGACCTGGAAAGGGAGAAGGGCTGCGTTCGCCTTCTTGGAGGTGGACCCAGTATTCCACAACGAATCCAAACGGTATGGCGGATAATCACTGCATTGGCGGCCGCCTTAGCAGATTTGGGAGGCATCTCTAGTTATTGGGAAGCGTTCAGGATCTCAGAGACGAGCGGCTGGAGGGAAACTGCATCAGGGAGGTTTGACTGAAGCTGTTTGGCCCAGGAAAAGAAGGCCTTGATGACCCAAGAGGCAGCGAAGGAGAGCCGCAGGGAGAAACCAGCCACTACGAAGGCCACCCTGGTGAGAGAAGCCACCTTCTTGCAGCAATACAATAGCCAGCATTTAGGACAATGCAATGTATCAGTTCTGCAATGCAAACAATACAACAGAAGCGATCCGATCTCACTCAAGGGATCACTGAGGTAGGCACAGTCCGCTGAAGGCAGACTAGAAGCCTTGGAGAGCCTAGCTATCATGGGATCCACCGTGGGAGGCTCTTAGTGATAGGAAGGGACACATGGGGCGGCTCGCTGACAAGATGTCAATACAGGCCAGCTTGCGCTCACTAGTTACTGATATATAAGTACCGTGCGCTAACTGATTGCACCACTGGAGCAACCTGCTTTTTTTACCTCGGATGTTCATCATTGCCAGCCAGGGAGAGCTAGAGACATGTGTCACAGCATAGCCTGGCATCACCTTCCACTTGGAGACACACAGGTCAAGGGAAGGGATGTCCGATTTCCTAGTCGAAGACAGAGGATGGTCCAGGGAGAAGTCACTGTGCCCTCAAGATGATATCAAACATCCAGTCCACTTGAGAGGATGAGTCCGGGTCCTCAGAGATCTGTAGGGTCTCTATCGCATAGATGACTCCCGCGTAGCAGCAGATATAGATGAGCCTAGCTGAAACTCCGAGTCGGAGTCAGAGGCGTCCCCAGTTAAGTAGACCGAGCAGAGGGAGGGAGGTATCCGCCTGTCGGAGTGGAGCCATGAGCTGAGTTCCTATCTGGGGAGTATCCAGAGGAAGGGGTGGTGGACCGTGAACCGTAGGAAGACTTCCTGGTCCTTTTGAGGCTCCTGGAGCTGCGACGGGAACTATGAGGGTGTCCAGGGAGATCCCTAGAAGCAGCCGACTGAGCGGCGATCTGGGAAAGCAGCCATTCCAAGTTTCCAGCACTGACTAGTTAAGTCTGGTAAGGACACCATGGCCAAGGTTAGGGGAGGCCGCCCAATCCGGGGGATGGAAGAACCGGAGAGGGGCCAGGAGGCGGAAGGCAGAGAGAGCACATGGGCTTGGGCTGTCCGCATGGCAACTGTTTTTGATACAGCGGGTGCACGTATAAAAACATGACGCAACCAGAGGGGCCGGAGGGTGAGAGAGGGAGCCCAAGGAAATTAGGGGTAACCCAGGGGGTTAGCCTACCAGACTGCAAAAGATGGCCGCTCACAAACTGCTGCAGCAAGGGTTCCGCAGGAGCAATGTCTCCCAGGGAACTGGGAGGAGAGTAAGAATCCCTGCTGTCCCAGCAAGCCAATAATAAATAAATAAATAATTGAGAATATGAAGAGAGCGAAGCTCTTCCCCTGGTAAATACAGGCTCAGTAGCTACTGGGAAGGCTGGATGACTTGCCAGGACAGCCTCCTGGCCAATGGAAGGCCCTAGGCGGAGTCTGGGTACCAGAAAAGCCCGGGAAAGGGACGGGCCCGTTGCGGCCTAGTTCCCGGCCAGGCCTCGGACTCGCGTTGAACGCGGCCGACCGCGAGGCACCGTCGGCGGCGCGACCGCGAACTCCGGAGGTTCCGCGGAGGCCTGGGAAAAGGTACCGGGGGGCCAGGAAAGGGGGTCCCCACACGAGCGGGGGGGGGAACTGGGTGCTTGGTAGGAGCGACCAGAAAGCCCAAAAACGCCCCAGAAAAAAGGGGCTTATTTACTAAAATTTAAGGCCCAGTTCTGGGGAACCCTGTGATGCCCCCCCCCTAAACAGGACCCATGCTATTGTCCCCCTGGGAGATGGCACTAAGGGGCTGAGGGGAGGTGGAGAGGGCCTGAAGGGGAGATGGAGAAGGGCTGAGGTAACTTTCATACTCACCTGCCTTCTATTCTTCTCATACTCACCAGTCTGGCATCTTCAGGCGCCGCAGGGTCACCCCCTCGGTAGGACCTCGCACGTGGGAGTGGGGTCACCGGTACTCCGGTCGCTTTCGGGGTGCGGAAAATGGTGAGTGGGGACTGGGTGACCGGCGAGGCTGCTCTTTTGCAGAGCGCTGCGCCCGCAGGAGGGTATGACTAGTGTGGCGTACACGCTGACTACCCCCTGCACCTGAAAGAAAGGTAAAAATAAAAACGATGCAAGACAGAAGACCTGAGTCAGGTCGTGTCTGCCTCCTATTACACTAGGTTTCAAACTGATTCATGCACAGTGGCTGTGGCAGGGTATAGCCTGGAGGCGGAGCCAACAGCTTTTGCTTTTTCCTAGTGTCTTGTCTCCTAGTGACCAGGTCTATACCCATGGTGCTGTGTCCCCCAGTGAAGTAGACGAGAAAGTAAGATTTTTATGAACAGTTAACACCGTCACCTTATGTCTCGCTCCCTCTAGAAAATGTCGCCAGTCCTCAAAGGCCCACTTGATGGCCAACAACTCCTGATTTCCAATATCATAGCTCCTTTCTGAAGAGGAGAACTTTTGAGAAAAGAAGGTATAAGGCTGTAACTTAGTGAAAGAGGAGGAGCCCTGAGATAATACAGCTCCTGCACCAAATAACCTCAACAATAAAAGGACTATTAAGATCAGGCTGAACAAGAACTGGGGCCTTGGTGAAGGCCTGTTTCAGAAACTCAAAAGAGTCTACTGCCCCTTGACTCCAAGCTGACAAGTCAGCACCTTTCTTAGTAAGATCAGTTTGGGGTTTAGCCACAGTGGAAAAATTATGAATAAACTTTCGATAGTAATTGGCAAACCCTAAAAATCTCTGCAATGCCTTTAAGGAGGTAGACTGTGCCCAATCTAATATAGCCTGAACCTTAGCTGGAACCATGGTAACTGCAGAGGAAGACAGAACATAACCTAAGAAAGACAATTGCTGAACTCCAAAAAGACATTTCTCCAACTTTGCATATAAATGATTCTCTCTAAGAACATGTAACACAGATCTGACATGCTTAACATGTGTGTCCCAATCAGAAGAGAAAATCTAAATATCATCCAAATAGCAGCAGGTGCATTACCTAATCTGAAAGGCATCACCAGATACTCGTAATGCCCCTCTGGTGTATTAAAGGCCGTCTTCCACTCATCCCCCTCCCGGACCCAGATCAGATTATAAGCCCCACGTAAATCAAGTTTTGAAAACCATTTAGCTCCAGAGATCTGATGTAATAAATCCAGGATGAGTGGAAGAGGATACTGGTTTTTGACCTTGCTTAGACCCCGGTAATCTATACATGGTCTCAGACCACCATCTTTTTTGTTAACAAAAAAGAATCCTGCCCCTGCTGGAGAAACAGAGGGGAGAATATGACCCTTATGGAGAGAATCCTTAACATAATCTTTCATGGCTTGTCTTTCTGGCTCAGATAAATTATATAACCGCTCTTAGGTCATTTAGAATCAGGTATCAGATCTATTGCACAGTCATATGATCTATGGGACGGAAGCAAATCTGACCCAGACTCAGCAAAGACATCATCAAAGTCTTGACTATAATCAGGAAGAGATGTAGAGACAGAAGCGAGATTGAGAGTGATACAAGATGTAAAGCAAGCAGAGTTCCACTTAATAATATCCCCTAGTCTCCAATCATCAACTGGGTTATGTACCTGTAACCAGGGTAGACCCAAGACTACTTCAGAAGGTAAATTTTTCAACACAAAGAAAGTAATTCGGAATGTACTGTACCTACCACAATAGTAAGGGGAGGAGTAATGAATTTAGCTGATCTTTGAGACAATGGAATAGAATCAATTGTGGTCACTGAGACTGGACTTTCTAGGGGAATCAAAGGCAAGCACAGACTGAGCTACACGCGCATCAGGAAAATTAGCCACCGAACCACAATCCACTAAAGCATTACCGTGGAAACTCTGATTAGAAAATTGACTCCTACAAGGTAAGACTACCTTCTGATGGGATATGGAAGGAAATACCTGTTCGCCTAGATGGTCTTCCCGGGAACCATTTAGGCGCTGAAGTTTTCCACCACAGGTCGTTTTGGGCACTTGCTCAACATATGACCAGCTTCTCCATAATAGAAGCACAAGCCTCGTCATCTCCTAAAATTTTTCTGATCATTTAAAGACATGGTAGAGCCGAGTTGCATTAGCTCAGGGTGAGTTTCAGGAACAGCTTCAGGAACAAACCGGGAAAAAATGACTGATGAACGTTCTTTTTTACGCTCATGTAAACGTCTATCCAGTTGAATGGCAAGAGTCATACTTTCTTCCAAGGTAACTAGTGGTGGATAATTGATTAATAAATCATTTAATGAATCCGATAAACCATTACGAAAATGACAGTATAATGCGGGGTTGTTCCATTCAGACTGTACTGACCATCTTCTAAATTCAGAACAATAATCTTAAGCGAACCTGACATAATGAAAGCAAATTTGCCTCAGCAACTCCTTGACGGTCCGGGTCATCATATAACAGACCCAGGGCTGTAAAAAACTTATTCACTGAGGATAACTCTGGGGCTTGTGGACTTAAAGAAAAAGCCCAGGATTGCAGATCACCTTGCAGGAGAGACATTACTATGGTTACCTGTTGCTGCTGAGTTCCAGATGAATAAGGCCGGAGACGAAAATACAATTTACAGCTCTCCCGAAAATTAACAAAAGTCTTCCTATCACCAGAAAACCTATCAGGTAAATTCACTTTAGGTTCCATAGGACCAGAGCTGGGACTAGGAGTTTGAGAATGAGTTTGCTCCTGATGCTGAACTCTTTCTGCCAAGTCTTGTACTAACTGAGCCAGACCCTGCATCTGTTCCGCTACGGCCTGTGTGGGTTCCATATCACATGGGACACTCCAGTACTTTTTTGGGCTGGTTATTCTGTTATGAACAGATGCAGTTTTCACTCTGAAAATAGTCACAAGACCAGGACTGCCAATTACTATGGTACAAACTGCTAAAAAAGATACTGAATAAATTGACACCAAAACCTGCCTCCAGACCTCTTCATCAGAGCCCCTAGTGGTGGAGCTGGACTTTGCAGGTCCCTTTAGCCAGCGTTAGTAACAACAACAGTGTACAGCAAGTTGGCGCACCACAGGTAGCAGCAGACCCAGAATCACAGACTACTCACCATAGAAACGTAGGACCTGACCGCTCACAAGAAGGTTCATCTACACAGGTGTCCAAAACCGTCCTAGCAGTTGAAAACGAAGAGACCTCCGTGGCTGCAGAGTAGCCGTGAGAGCTGCAAGGCTCAGCAGCAAGGAAACAAAGTGGTCGTCTATCAATTCGGCAGCAGAGATGGCGGTAACATACCAACAGGAGTAGTAGTAGAATAGTCATCTACCTAGTCAGCAGCAAGATGGCAGCGAGGTACAGAGCATAAGACTAAGGCAGGTCCAGGAGAAGCGCAATGGTCAGAACCAAACAAATCCGTGAGCCCAGTAAATAGACAAGAGGGAAGTCACACAACGAAGCCGGGGGTCAGGAACACAGGAGCAAAATGCAGAGACAAAAGCCAAACTAACAAAACAAAAAGTAATGGCCAGCAACCAAGTCCAAACAGGAGCGGCCTTTTAAAGACCCAGACACCAACAGGTGAGCAAGCCTTAAAGGGGAACACACACCAAATAAAAAAGACACTAGAGGGAAGCTTGTACACTGATAGCAGCAATCACTGAGGTTCCAGCTCTACTCCTAACAGTATACCAGACCGCAGGGACATTAATGAGGTATACTACGTCATTGGTATTGCACGTGTAATATCCATTGATCTTCATTACTTGTCCAGACTGTGGGTGATGGGCTCTGTCACATTCACTATAGATGAGGGAGCCGCACATAAATTGTGATTTTGGAAGTGAATGTTTAATGGCTGGAGGGTGAAATGCCATAGGCTGTTATTGTCGGTGGTTTCCTTGATGTACAGATCTGAATGTACAGGGCCCTCTTAGTTTGAGATAATGAGAGTATCAAGGAAATGAATCTGGGTGAGGCTGTAATGTAGTGTAAATGGCAATTCAGGCCACGTGTTGTTAACCTGTAACTTCTAGTAAAGGAGTCTAGTCATCCTGTCCAAATACAGAAAATATCGACGATGTATCTCCTCCAGATGAGGGCGTTAGTGGGAAAATGACTGTTGCAGTAGATAAATTGCTCTTCAAAGTAGTTCCTGTAGCTGTTATAGTATGGAGGTGCCACACTGGATCCCAGAGCCCCGTCTCTGAATATAAAATGTATCTGGAAATAAATAATTTCAATAATTCAATACACGATGATATATATACAGTCATATGAAAAAGTTTGGGCACCCCTATTAATCTTAATCATTTTTAGTTCTAAATATTTGGGTGTTTGCAACAGCCATTTCAATTTGATATATCTAATAACTGATGGACACAGTAATATTTCAGGATTGAAATGAGGTTTATTGTACTAACAGAAAATGTGCAATATGCATTAAACCAAAATTTGACCGGTGCAAAAATTTGGGTACCCTTATCATTTTATTGATTTGAATACTCCTAACTACTTTTTACTGACTTACTGAAGCACAAAATTGGTTTTGTAACCTCACTGAGCTTTGAACTTCATAGCCAGGTGTATCCAATCATAAGAAAAGGTATTTAAGGTGGCCAATTGCAAGTTGTTCTCCTATTTGAATCTCCTCTGAAGAGTGGCATCATGGGCTCCTCAAAACAACTCTCAAATGATCTGAAAACAAAGATTGTTCAACATAGTTGTTCAGGGGAAGGATACAAAAAGTTGTCTCAGAGATTTAACCTGTCAGTTTCCACTGTGAGGAACATAGTAAGGAAATGGAAGACCACAGGGACAGTTCTTGTTAAGCCCAGAAGTGGCAGGCCAAGAAAAATATCAGAAAGGCAGAGAAGAAGAATGGTGAGAACAGTCAAGGACAATCCACAGACCACCTCCAAAGAGCTGCAGCATCATCTTGCTGCAGATGGTGTCACTGTGCATCGGTCAACAATACAGCACACTTTGCACAAGGAGAAGCTGTATGGGAGAGTGATGCGAAAGAAGCCGTTTCTGAAAGCACGCCACAAACAGAGTCGCCTGAGGTATGCAAAAGCACATTTGGACAAGCCAGCTTCATTTTGGAAGAAGGTCCTGTGGACTGATGAAACAAAGATTGAGTTGTTTGGTCATACAAAAAGGCGTTATGCATGGCGTCCAAAAAACACAGCATTCCAAGAAAAACACTTGCTACCCACTGTAAAATTTGGTGGAGGTTCCATCATGCTTTGGGGCTGTGTGGCCAATGCCGGCACCAGGAATCTTGTTAAAGTTGAGGGTCGCATGGATTCAACTCAGTATCAGCAGATTCTTGAGAATAATGTACAAGAATTAGTGACGAATTTGAAGTTACGCCGGGGATGGATATTTCAGCAAGACAATGATCCAAATCTACTCAGGCATTCATGCAGAGGAACAATTACAATGTTCTGGAATGGCCATCCCAGTCCCCAGACCTGAATATCATTGAACATCTGTGGGATAATTTGAAGCGGGCTGTCCATGCCCGGCGACCATCAAACTTACCTGAACTGGAATTGTTTTGTAAAGAGGAATGGTCAAAAATACCTTCATCCAGGAACTGATTAAAAGCTACAGGAAGCGACTAGAGGCTGTTATTTTTGCAAAAGGAGGATCTACTAAATATTAATGTCACTTTTCTGTTGAGGTGCCCATACTTTTGCACCGGTCAAATTTTGGTTTAATGCATATTGCACATTTTCTGTTAGTACAATAAACCTCATTTCAATCCTGAAATATTACTGTGTCCATCAGTTATTAGATATATCAAATTGAAATGGCTGTTGCAAACACCCAAATATTTAGAACTAAAAATGATTAAGATTAATAGGGGTGCCCAAACTTTTTCATATGACTGTATATATATGTATATATATATATATATATATATATATTGTTGGGATCAGTATGTGATATTCCCAGTTATGTCCTTGGAGTGTTGTATTTAAGATCACCATGTCTAAGGTAATCAGAAATGTCCCCTTGGTTATGGGGCCTGTTTATCGAATGATGGATAAGAACATGGAGGTGTTCAGAAGGAGCGATTTTGTGCTCTTAACCAGAGGAGTTAGAATTTTTCTAATAAAGATGGAGACGAAATAGAACCAGTTGATGCCACTAAGAGTCGACCTGGTGGTTTATGGAGTCTTTATGGAAGAGTATAGAATACTGGTGATATTTTGTGGGTATCAATGGTCCCTCGGTCCTAATGGTAAGACAAGAGTCTGTTGTATTTTCCTAGCTATGGAGAATAAGGGTTATGTGGTAAGACCTCATATACTGTGGTGTACTGTGGTCGGCCGTATATTTCATCTAAGTAATCTGTTTTGTTCATGATGACCAAGTCACCTCCATTGTCTGCCGGTTAAATACCAGAAAGTGGGGATATTTATAAGGAAGGACTATTATACCCCCCTTTATAAATAATAGTTCCCCTGGCTTTATTATCAATAGTTCTTTCATGTAAATAGCCCCTCCCCCTATAAATGATATATATGTTTTGTTCAGTAGTTTATTCTATAGTGGTAATAATTATCCCCAGTATAGCCGTATTATATCAAAACTATCATTTATTATTTTTTTTTACAAGTCCTTTTTTGTTCCCCTGAGCTTGTAAGTCCCAAACCTGGAAGTGCAAAACTGCCTTCAAAATTGCCTCAATATGATGATATATTAGCGGTTGGGGTCCGACTAATACACGTCACACACAGACGGCTCCGCTACATACACGTCACACACAGACAACTCCGCTACATACACGTCACACACAGACGGCTCCGCTACATACACGTCACACACAGACGGCTCCGCTACATACACGTCGCACACAGACGGCTCCGCTACATACACGTCACACACAGACGGCTCCGCTACATACACGTCACACACAGACAGCTCCGCTACATACACGTCACACACAGACAGCCCCGCTACATACACGTCACACACAGACAGCTCCGCTACACACACGTCACACACAGACAGCCCCGCTACATACACGTCACACACAGACGGCCCCGCTACATACACGTCACACACAGACGGCTCCGCTACATACACGTCACACACAGACAGCTCCGCTACATACACGTCACACACAGACGGCCCCGCTACATACACGTCACACACAGACGGCTCCGCTACATACACGTCATACACAGACGGCTCCGCTACACACACGCACACACAGACGGCTCCGCTACATACACGTCACACACAGACACCTTCTACATACACGTCATACACAGACGGCTCCGCTACATACACGTCACACACAGACAGCCCCGCTACATACACGTCACACACAGACGGCCCCGCTACATACACGTCACACACAGACGGCTCCGCTACATACACGTCACACACAGACGGCTCCGCTACATACACGTCACACACAGACGGCCCCGCTACATACACGTCACACAGACAGCTCTGCTACATACATGTCACACGCAGACGGCTCCGCTACATACACGTCACACGCAGACGGCCCCGCTACATACACGTCACACGCAGACGGCCCCGCTACATACACGTCACACGCAGACGGCTCTGCTACATACACGTCACACACAGACGGCCCCGCTACATACATATCAGACACAGACGGCTCCGCTACATACACGTCATACACAGACGTCTCCGCTACATACACGTCACACACAGACGGCTCTGCTGAGAGACCTCTAATATCTGGTCATGTGATTCTGTGACTCCTCCCACACATGTGACATCATCACAGGTCCTTTAGCTCACTAGGATTTAGTATCTTCTGCACAGATGAAGCTATAACAGCAGGGACTGATCATGTGACTCCTTGACTCCTCCCACACCTATGACATCATCATAGGTCCTGTGATATCATGGCTGCAGTACAGGAGAAGGTAAGTGCTCGCTCTCAGCCCTTCTCATACATTCAGTCCCCCTCATTTCCAGTCTGCAGCCTCTTCTATGGTCAGACTTTTGGCTCGGTGTCGCCCCCTAGTACTGGCCACATGTTCTCCTCCCTCTCCCCAGCACGGCCTCAGCTCCGCTCCCCCCTCCTCTGTAGCTCCATATGTATCTGCACTACATGGACACTAATGGACACCCAAACTTCCCAGTGGAGCCGAGTAATAGAAAGTGACTCTCCCTGTAAATCGGGGGCACTGTCTGAGGGGGGGGGGGGACGTCTCGTCTTAGCGGCAGCTGTGACATCTAAGTGTTGGGTAAAGCTGGTAGGGGATGAGGTTGGTGTGATAGATGGGAATGGGGTCGTCTGGGTCATAGATGTACTTACCATAAATGAGGTCAGTACATGTGCGGAGGTGATATGGGGGTGTACAATAACAATTGGGGGAACAACATGAAAAGGCATTCGGGTACATCAGCAGAAGTGCCAAACCAAAATCAACTATTAGTGTAAGTAAAGGAAGTGGCTGATCCTAAGAGATTACTAGAATTACATAGTGATGGTCATGAAATAAGATCTGCCTGGGATCCGCAGTAAGATGTCTGACCAAGCAAAGCTACGTGAGGAGTCCTTACATCTGTAAGATGGAGCGCAGCTCTGCAGGATCACTTCATGGCGTGAATCCACCTCTGTCACCATACACCTTGCATGACTTAGGCCAGTGATGGCAAACCTTTTAGAGTCCGAGTGCCCAAACTGCAACACAAAACCCACTAATTTATCGCCAACACGGCAATTTAACCTTAATAGTTGTGTGGATCCACAATTGTGGACAGTTACGGACCCGCAAAATACAGTCGTGTGAATTTTACAGACCTTTCAATAACATAAACAACTTTGTATTGCATTTGGTACTTTTAAACAATTAATGTTCACTATTTACATCTCACAGGAGCTGTTTTATAGTGACCGTACAATGTTATTACGGCCTGTAAAAATATAACATGTCTGCTATAAAACATATACTGTGTAACATAAATAGTGAAGGGCCCCCAGACAGTACAATGTGCTCCACAGTGGCCCCCAAACGGTACAATGTGCTCCACCGTGGCCCCTATAAGATAAAATGTGCTCCACAGTGGCCTCCAGATGGTACAATGTGCTTCACAGTGGACCCACATAGTACAATATGCTCCACAGTGGCCCCCACGTAGTATAATATACTCCACAGTGGCCATCACGCATTATAATATGCTCCTCAGTGGGACCCCAGACAGTATTATATACTCCACAGTGGCATCCACACAGTATTATATGCTCCACTGTGGGCCCGTACACAGTATTACATGCTCCACAGTGGGCACCCACATAGTATTATACGCTCCACTTTGGGATCCCCAGATAGTAGTATATGCTCCACTTTGGGCCCCCACACAGTAGTATATGCTCCACGCGTGCCAACAAAGAGGGTTCTGAGTGCCCTCGTGCCATAAGTTCGCCATCCCGGACATAGGTTGAGGAAAAACAAGAGGGACAGGAGGTAGAAAACCCCAGAATAGGTGACATTATGTAGAATATAAGAAGTTCAGGTATCTTCTGGTGGAGCTTTATGAAGCCGGAGTGTCGCTCTTCTACACAATGAGATGTACAAATTTGATAACAATAGGAACGACAGGAAACTAAAGGAAAAACCTTTAAGAGTTGCTTGCATTAATACTTACCATCCCTTGATCGCAAAAATACATCAGGTCCTGAGGAGACACTGGCCGCTTCTTCATAGGGCCTACCTCAAAATTTCAGAATTTAGCAATCCACCACTATCATACCTTAAGCGTGGACAGAATGTCAGGGACCGTTTGGTCCATGCTGATATAGGTCCATTACGTAGACCCTTACAACAGCAATATTTTCAATCCCCAATAACATTAGGCTAAGTGCCATATATGTATGCCGCTGCTGCCTATTAGTAATATGTACATGCATGCGCGAGCACGCTTCTAGTCATGTGACTTTTTCCAAAAGTAAAACTACTTTGACATCCCTTACTGCGCATAGGAATGACTAGTGCGCATGTGTGAGACTTATGATCATGTGATCGGAAGAGGCCGCCTCTGATGATGTCATTTATATGTGACTAGCACGATATTTAAGTGGGACCATGCACAGGGATAACGTACACAGCGCTCTTTTCACCATCCTACCCCAACAACTATGTTATGTATATACTATTGGAGCTCTTATACCCTTGTGGTTAACTTTGTTCTATGATATGTTTATCCATGTCAATTTGAATATATACTGCTATGGTTGTACTGGATTTATCATAGCTGCCCTATTGGCGTGGGACATTGACAGCCTATACAATGGGGAGATACTGTATATACAGTGGGGGAAAAAAAGTATTTAGTCAGCCACCAATTGTGCAAGTTCTCCCACTTATAAAGATGAGGCCGGCCTGTAATTGACATCATAGGTAGACCTCAACTATGAGAGACAAAATGAGAAAACAAATCCAGAAAATCACATTGTCTGATTTTTTAAGAATTTATTTGCAAATTATGGTGGAAAATAAGTATTTGGTCACCTACAAACAAGCAGGATTTCTGTCTCTCACAGACCTGTAACTTCTTCTTTAAGAGGCTCCTCTGTCCTCCACCTGTAGTAATGGCTCCTGTGTGACATTGTTATCAGTATAAAAGACACCTGTCCACAACCTCAAACAGTCACACTCCAAACTCCACTATGGTGAAGACCAAAGAGCTGTGGAAGGACCAGAAACAAAATGGTAGCCCTGCACCAGGCTGGGAAGACTGAATCTGCAATAGGCAAGCAGCTTGGTGTGAAGAAATCACCTGTGGGAGCAATAATTAGAAAATGGAAGACATACAAGACCACTGATAATCTCCCTCCATCAGGGGCTCCACGCAAGATCTCACCCCGTGGGGTCAAAATGATCACAAGAACGGTGAGCAAAAATCCCCCGAACCACACGGGGGGACCTAGTGATTGACCTGCAGAAAGCTGGGACTAACATAACAAAGGCTACCGTCAGTAACACACTACGCTGCCAGGGACTCAGATCCTGCAGTGCCAGACGTGTCCCCCTGCTTAAGCCAGTACATATCCGGGCCCGTCTGAAGTTTGCTAGAGAGCATTTGGATGTTCCAGAAGAGTATTGGGAGAATGTCATATGGTCAGATGAAACCAAAGTAGAACTGTTTGGTAGAAACACAACTCGTGGTGTTTGGAGGAGAGTGAATGCTGAGTTGCATCCAAAGAACACCATACCTACTGTGAAGCATGGGGGGGCAACATCATGCTTTGGGACTGTTTCTCTGCAAAGGGACCAGGACGACTGATCCGTGTACATGAAAGAATGAATGGGGCCATGTATGGTGAGATTTTGAGTGCAAACCTCCTTCCATCAGCAAGGGCATTGGAGATGAAACGTGGCTGGGTCTTTCAGCATGACAATGATCCCAAGCACACCACCAGGGCAACGAAGGAGCGGCTTCGTAAGAAGCATTTCAAGGTCCTGGAGTGGCCTAGCCAGTCTCCAGATCTCAACCCCATAGAAAACCTTTGGAGGGAGTTGAAAGTCCGTGTTGCCCAGCGACAGCCCCAAAACATCCCTGCTCTAGAGGAGATCTGCATGGAGGAATGGGCCAACATAGCAGCAACAGTGTGTGCCAACCTTGTGAAGACTTACAGGAAACGTTTCACCTCTGTCATTGCCAACAAAGGAGATAGAACAAAGGATTGAGATGAACTTTTGTTATTGACCAAATACTTATTTTCCACCATAATTTACAAATAAATTCTTATATATAATAATAATATATATATATATATATATATATATATATATATATATATATAAATAATGGTTTTTGAAGAGAACTCAATATAAATATGTTCCAATATTTGTACCATGATATCGCTATGCAATGTTGCTATTATTGATTTTAATAGACTTGTTTTATTATATATTTATATCGTATTCAATTTATTACAAATGTCTTGTAGACGAAGGTCCATAGGGGACCGAAATGTTCGGGCATTGTTGATGAGTCATTAATCTACTAACCTTTTTGCTGGGAGAACAAGTCTTTTTACTAATGTGTTGGAATAAAGTTTTTTTGGGATTTTCCCATCCCATTTTCATATCTTCTGGCACCACCTCGAGATTGGAATATCTTATTTCTTTATAGAAAAAGAGTGGATATCTAATGTTTTTATTTTTGATCCACTCCATTGTGTTTGTGGTTTTCTGCATGTAGTAGTCATTCACCGTATTCTGCTGCTCAGACTGACGCTCCAGCATGTGCCACTCAATGTGCGCTTCACCTTACAGCCATGAAGTGAGAGAGGGGGAGTGTAAGTAATGGCTTGTCCTGGTGAAATTGGGGGCAGGAACTGGTCCAGTGTGAAGGAACCAGAGGAGGCGATGGGTACCATGTGGTGTTGAAATGGTCATAATAAGTGTTAAATTTATTGCATGTGATTACATTGTCTCATCTTCTCTCCATTCAGGTTCCTACAATATAGAATCCTCTCAGTATCTTCTGTATAAGAGAATATTCCTGATTGTCCCATCAAGGATGGAAAGAGACAGGAACAAGATGGCGGAAAGTCTATTAAATCTCACCCTAGAGATCATCTACCAGCTTACTGGAGAGGTGAGAGATTCTGATGATGTCACATTACATCATTCTTATCTATAGTAATAACAGATGATATGACTGGAGAGGTGATGGACTCTGCACATGTATGTAGTGATATTTATTAATGTGTCTCTCCATAACCAGGATTACACAGTAGTGAAGAAGACCTCTAGTGGGCGCTGTCAGGCTCCTGTGTATGAAGTATATGGAGGAACCCTGAGCCCAATCCCGGGGCCTTCACCTCACCCCCTGATACAGGAGGAGATCAATGGACAGAAGATCCTAGAACTCACCAACAAGATGCTGGAGCTGCTGACTGGAGAGGTGACACTGCTGGGAATGCTGGGACATTATACAGTAACTGGAGGGGTCTGGGTGATGACTGTATCATTGTGTTGTCAGGTTCCTATAAGGTGTCAGGATGTCGCTGTCTATTTCTCCATGGAGGAGTGGGAGTATTTAGAAGGACACAAGGATCTGTACAAGGAGGTGATGATGGAGGACCACCAGCCCCTCACATCAGCAGGTAATAGACATGACTATATACACATGGACTTCCATTATTTGTATGTACAGAATGAATTCAGTCCCTGTCTGTGTTTCCTACAGGTAGATCCAGTAAGAGGACAACACCGGAGAGATGTCCCAGTCCTCTTCTTCCACAGGATGATCAGGTAGATGGAGATATTCCCTATGATGTGTAGACGGGCTGTGAAGTCCTTGTGGTCAGTCTTGTTGTATCCAGCAGTATTATATGGTTATATACATGGGCGGTGTCATTGAGCCGCCATCTAATATGTTTCTCCAGCTTCTCAGAGACCTGCAGCTACTGTCAGGACATCTTTGATCTTCATGCGGATTAATGATCTAGAACATTCTCTGTGACTTCCCCATTTGTCCGGTGACTTTTACATTATTTGTTTCACAGATTTTCCATCAGGATAAAGATCTGAATGACATTAATGCTGTATCTGTGACAATAAAGGAAGATCCCTATGTGAGTGGTGATGAGGAGTGTGAGGAGGACATTCCTACAGGTAACCGCCCAGGTGAGGAGTCACCACTATATAAAGCACAGAAGGGTCACTCATTCTATTCAGTCATTTATTAGACTATTTGTTGTTCCCCGATTCAGCTAAAATACTAATAATACATGAATATAAATGTGATACCGCTATAGGGGATAGTAAATGTAGTATAGAATATAACGTACAGCAGGAATATGGACTTGAAATCTATGTGAACGAGGCAAATTTCTTCCTCACCGGCTGTCAATACTCGTGAAGGGAAAGAATTTACCAGAATTATATAGCAGATTATTTCAGGTAGCAGAAAAAATAATCCTCCTGCTCGATCTTCAGGCAGATTCCACCTCAGAGCTCTATGGAAATAAATGGGAGGTGGAAAATACCGCCTGGCCAGTAAGGAATGTGATGGAGATTCGGTGACTGATTTGGTAAAGCGGAAAAATTCTTCTTCTGAAGCAGCTTCTACAAATTTCACTGTGCAAGGGCAGGTTCACATATATCAGTTGCATCAGCCGCAGTTTTTTGTCCCTTAGTCATTACAACTGATTCCAAAACTGATGTGAAAATGCATCAGTTGTCATCAGTTTTTACCAAGATGGTCCACAAGGCATGATGAGCTGCCGAGGGCAATTGAGTAGGGGTACTCAGATATTTTTAGTAAATTTCCATTGACCGGGACCCGCCATCAAGTAAAGGTCCAAGCTGAACACGTCCAGTGACTTTAAGACGCACCTCAGGTTTAAATAAGAAAAATAAGGATTAGGTCGGGGGCAACTAATGTGGCATTATACTGTAGGGGGGCATTAAGGAACATTATATTGTGGGTACAGACATTAGTGCTCCCATTATTGTTCCTCCTCAGTTTGCTCTTTAGCAGGGCTGTTTTAACACATTGGTGGGTTCATTGCAATGGTTTCATAAGTGCCCCCCCATCACCACCACTTAGGAATACCCAACTTGCACAAATTATAATGCCCCATTAGAGGCCCTAACACAGTATAATGCCACCCTAGTGGCCCCTTACACTATAATGTCCCCATCCATCTGTCCCCAGGTTAACCCTGTGCATGCAAATTAAATAGGAGCTTACATAAGAATATCATTTTCTATTCCCCTATAAAAATTGTATCTCTAATGAATAATTATAATCCCTATAACTAATGTGATAAATAGGGCTGGTGTCAGATTGATGTAACACGACCAGTTTATTGCTCACATATTATGAACGCAACCTCTGAAGTTCCTGCGGTTCATCATTATTGGTGATAGAGAGTCTGATGACCTACTGGAAGGTACCATCTGAAAGCTGCAAAAAAACGGGATTTTATATGGTGACATTCAATGGGTGAAAATGTATTATCTGACTGACGGAACTTTCCGCCTGTCAGAAGTGTAAAATGGCTGCTGCACATGTTAGGACATGGGGCAAGGCACTCTGGGAATGCGGGATCACCCACAATGCCATGCGTTCAGTAAATCAGCAGCCAGCCAGCCTTGTGATGTCACAGCCCTATAAATACCCTCCGCCATCTTGGATTCAGGCATTTTCCAGTGTATTTAGTGCAGGGAGAGACATCAGCAGGCGCTAGGGGAAGTGGTAGAAAACACTTGAAAACTGATATTTAGCTCAATCAAAGTTCAGGGAAAGAGCATTAGAGGTGTAGGGAATGGATAGGGAGGAATTTATACAGAGTATTGAAGAACAGGGTTCATTTGGGGTGTTTGCAGCCTGGGTAATAGGAACAATCCTACTACACGTTGCTGCACTGACTGCCATTATGCTGCTGCTCATTGCAGGTTTGCAATAGATCATACCTGTGTAATTCAAATTATTGGGGTCTTATTAGTCCTTGTGCGGTGCAGTTATATGTTGTAAAGCCTTTTCTTGCCGTGCATTAGTGGCAAAAAAAAAGGATTGTTATGCATTAATCTCCGCAGTTATCTGTTATAACGCTTTTTCTTGGCGTTTATTAATGGGGAAAAAAATAAGTGGCTTATTAACTGTTGTGTGTTGAAGGGAGAAAATAACAGGCCTATTTGCCCGGTGTTAATTTCCTTTTCATTTACTTATTTGATCTAACAGTATGTCAGACAGAGAAGCAACAGGTCCTGCACAGGGGAGGGGCACAGGCCTAAATGTTTCTGGCGCGGGCACAGGTCGCAGCAGATTAAGGGGGTGTGGCAGCAGGGGTCACTTCCAGAGGCCTGAGCTCCCAGTGTCAGCTAGCGGTCGTGTCTTGATCAGTAATCCATCAGTTGACTTCCACTTTCTCCCTCTCACATCAGACACCCCCAGCCAAGAGTTGGTGGGTTCGTCACACACAACCCTTAGTTGGCATGGCCTGGGAGCAGGCCCTGTGCCCTCACCTGTCCTCAACCTGCCTCTGACCTTTTCTGTTCCCTCTTCCACCATTGTCAGCAGGTACTGTTTGTGCCACCCACCTCTGTCACTGAGTCACTATGTGGCCTACTCATACTGCTGCTACCTCCACATTATGTCATCTTGCCACTATGTGGCCTCCTCATGCTACTGCTACCTCCACATTATGTCACCTTGCCACTCTGTGGCCTCCTCATGCTGCTGCTACCTCCACATTATGTCACCTTGCCACTCTGTGGCCTCCTCATGCTGCTGCTACCTCAACACTATGTCACTTCTCTTGCTGTTCGCACCCTTCCTACTCCATGACTGGGTCACTCTTTTGCCTTTTTGGCCTGGTTGACATCATTATTTATTTGACCCTTCTTCTGATTTGTCAAAAGGAAGGAAAAATGAGAGGCACAACGGATCCTGTCTGTGTAGCAGCTGTAAGGCCTGTATGGCCCCCTCAGAATTGGCTTATGATTTGGTAGCCAAAATCAGGAGTGAGTACAAAACACAGAAGACATGCAAATACTCCATTCACGTGTCATCTCTGATTTGGTCCTTAAATATTCAGTCATATCACGTGTATCAGACATTATAAGTTCACATTTAATTTACCAGGTTTCCATAACAACACAGCCATAAATAGATTGTACCTATACTGGACTCAGTGGCGTAACTAGGAATGGCTGTCCCCAAGGATAACATTTGACATGGGGGCCCCCCCCCCCCCCGGACCACCCCCTCCAACCCCCCCCGCACAAGCCACATTCCTGCACACACTATTATGCCCCATAGTGGCCCCTACACACACTATTATGCCCCATAGTGGCCACTGCACACAGTATTATGCTCCATAGTGGCCCCTGCACACAGTATTATGCCCCATAGTGGCCCCTGCACACAGTATTATGCCCCATAGTGGCCCCTGCACACAGTATTATGCCCCATAGTGGCCCCTGCACACAGTATTATGCCCCATAGTGGCCCCTGCACACAGTATTATGCCCCACAGTGGCCCCGGCACACAGCATTATGCCCCATAGTGGCACCTTCATATGGTATTATGTCCCATTGTGGACCACCAATGAACAATTATTATACTCTGGGGTCTTTTCAGCCCCCAGAGTATAATGATTGGAGACCCAGTGGAGGATACAAACATAAAAAACAATGTTACTTACCTCTTCCTGGCTCCGGCGGACTCCCCCGCTACCTCTTCAATGTTGGACCAGACGTCTTATGAGCGATGCATAATGACGTCGGACTGGCCCACTGACGTCTGGGACGTCACCAAGGAGGCCCGAAGCCTGCTGGAGTGCAGGAGAGGTAAGTAACAGTGTTTTTTTATGTTCCCTCACTTCCCCTGGGCTTCGGATCATTATACTCTCGGGGAAAAGACCCCAGAGTATAATGATAGCAGTGTTTGTGGAGTTGGCGGCCCGCAACCTTACTTACCGTTCCCCGCTCCTGCTCACAGCCGCCTCCGCAGAAGGTGAAGCGCAGGCAGTAAATAGGGCCCATTACCTAACGGCCTATTAAAAAAAAAAAAAACATCAGGGGCCCGCCAGACCCCCTAATGTCCCGGGCCCTGTGGCAGCCGCTGCCGCTGCTATCCCGGTATTTACGCCACTGACTGGACTGCCATACTGGATGTCAGCATTCTTATAAATTGCAGCAAAACGCATGGCTGCTGCTCGAGCTAATGAAAACTCTCAGCAGACCCAAGCCCATCTCCAATCTGACAAGGCATTGTCAGTCACATGCACACAGCTGCAATCCATGTTTCCATAACAACCCAGCCATTTTTCTTCACTGCTGTAGGTCAATTTTAAAGGGGCAGGCTGCTGTGGATGACACTGTTACACAAGGTCACATACACACAGCTTTACTCCAGGTTTTCCATAACAACCAATCGCAGGTTTTTCACTGATATCCAAACTGAGATACAAATGATCACATGAGGCTTATGAACCAATGGAAAATCGCAGGTTCTTCAGTCTTGACATACACACAGGTGACATACACCAGGTTTCCATAACAACCAAGCTATTTATGGCCTGTATGAGTCAATAGCAGTTCGCAGGTCCTTAAATATTCAGTCATATAATGTGTATCAGCCAATATAAGCTCACATTTAATTTACCAGGTTTCCATAACAACATAGCCATAAATAGACTGTACCTATACTAGACTGCCATACTGGATGTCAAGTGCAAAACTGGCCAATTCTTATGGGGCCACTACACAAACAAAAATTAAATATAACCGTGCGAAGCCGGGCCCTTCTGTTAGTATATCTATAAAGATCAGGTATGGACTGTGAAAAAATGTAAACTTTATTGATGACTTTGTGTAAGTGTTTGGTGCAACTCTTTTGGCGCTGCGATCTGAACAATGATAAACGTCTGGGTCACAGCGCCAATAAACTTCCTGGTTATGTTCAGAGGGGTATTATATAAGAATACCCCTGTGTTTAGGCTCAGAGGGGTATTACATTATCCCTCTATGTGACAATGAGAGAGCAAAAGTACAATATGCTCTCTGATTGATAGGAGAGGGGATAACATGGACAGAAGTCCTCACTACCCCCCCTGGGGTCACATACAGGTTGCGCACAGACAATGATGCAGCTTCACTCCTCCTTCCTAAGCTCTAAGATGCTGCCTGAGGCAGGAGGGGGGACACTTTAAAGCCAGAACTGGGATCCATCCTGGCATCAGTTTCCCTCCAGCTTGTGTGCACCACGCCAGAGGAAAACTGACAGCTGCACTGGATGTATGTAACGCACCCTAAGCCTCACCTTAGACCCCAATCACACTATGGAATCCAGACCAGAAAATCTGGTCTATGCATCAGTGAAATTTCCCATCCTGAATTCTGTCCACAGACCAAGACTCCCCGTATTTTAGTGATCTATGAAGCTAGGAGTCCCTGCTTCCTTGTGACTCCACAGACCCATACTACATACTGTATGGGACAGCAGATCCGTGGTGAGCTCGGGCTGGGAAATCCATCTGATGTGGTTTGGATTCTATTGTGTGTATGGGGTGTAATACAGTAAGATTTATGGCATCCTACAGTATTATTCCACATAAGTGGCCATATTTAAGCAGCCATGGATTGTGTTCCTGTGGTTTGGGCTATGAGACTTATTTCACTTTGGAATTTTAGAAGAGACGTCCAGTTAAGACGATGTATATCAGGGCAGGACAACTTGCACTGTAGTCAGAGGCCTGAACTTAGCAGTACAAAATAAGGGTCTTAATGTTAGGTGTTATGGGAATGTGATGTCACTTTAATTTTTAGCTTGCTTTTCTAAAAATCATAAGATGCATTTAACAGAAGAAACTTACATCTCTTGAATTGCTTGATAAGGATGTACTGAAAACAAGGTCAAACAACCGGGGTCAACATGTCTGACCAGCAGATAAAGAATTGTTTGTCTGTAACTTTCTGTAGCTTGTCCTTCATTTTTGAAGGCTGAGATGAGATTCACACTGCTTACACAAGCAGTCCCTGCGTGGCTGTCCTGCTTGGAATCAGCTTCTCCCGCTGTAGAAGAGGCCCGGCCACCGCTCTAATGGAAAAGGAAGCCGGTAGCTTGTACCAGAAATGAAGCTTATGTGATATATCTCTATGTAAGTGCAACCACCCCTTTCCTTAGAGCTTTGATTGGATGGGCCCGCTTCTTTCACCCACTACCAGCACCAATACAATAAACTAGAGCAGTGGTGGCGTCTCCTGCCCCACTTCATTACTATTCACTATCACTGACCTCCGTCTCGGCACAGTGAGTACTAATGAAGTAGGCCGCGCTGCTGTCGTTTGCTGCCTGTGCCACTGACTTCACTTCTTCACACGGTCTGAAGCCTCTCAGGCAGCGGCAGCTCAGTGGGGAATATACTTATAAGGTTATGTTATTCAAAAATAGTAACATCAGTTTTCTTTTTGTCAGATGACTGTACCAGGAACTCAGAGGGACATTTGATATCTACAGATTATAAAGCAGAGGATCATGGTATCACACAAGCTCCATATGAAGAACATGTCATTACCCCAGATATACCCTCAGCCCTTCAGGAGAAAGATCTTTCTTTTAATTCATCACAGTCTGTAAAGCCAAATAAAAGACGCAAAAGAGGTGTTATACATCAGAGAACTCACACAGGGGAGAAGCCATATTCATGTCCAGAATGTGGAAAATGTTTTACTCAGAAATCACATCTTGTTGAACATCAAAGAACTCACACAGGGGAGAAGCCATATTCATGCCCTGAATGTGGGAAATGTTTTACTCAGAAATCAACTCTTGTTAAACATCAAAAAATTCACACAGGGGAGAAGCCATATTCATGCCCAGAATGTGAGAAATGTTTTAATAAGAAATCACATCTTGTTGTACATCAAAAGATTCACACAGGGGAGAAGCCATATTCATGCCCAGAATGTGGGAAATGTTTTACTCAGAAATCAACTCTTGTTGAACATCAAAAAATTCACACAGGAGAGAAGCCATATTCATGCCCAGAATGTGAGAAATGTTTTACTTCTAAATCCAATCTTGTTAAACATAAAAAAACTCACACAGGGGTGAAGCCATATTCATGCCCAAAATGTGGGAAACTTTTTACATCTAAATCCAATCTGTTTAAACATCAAAGAACTCACACAGGGGAGAAGCCATTTTCATGCCCAGAATGTGGGAAATGTTTTACTTCTAAACCCAATCTTATTGAACATCAAAGAATTCATTCAGGGGAGAAGCCATTTTCATGCCCAAAATGTGGGAAATGTTTTACTTCTAAATCCAATCTTGTTAAACATCAAATAACTCACACAGGGGAGAAGCCATATTCATGCCCAGAATGTGGGAAATGTTTTACTCAGACATCAAGTCTTGTTAAACATCAGAGAATTCACTCAGGGGAGAAGCCATATTCATGCCCAGAATGTGGGAAATCTTTTACTCAGAAATCATATCTTATTAAACATCAGATAATTCACACAGGGGAGAAGCCATTTTAATATACAAATGGAAAATATTTTCAACTGCATGTCTCAGAACACACATAGAAAAAAACAGTTTTCTTTCCAGAATGTTTTACCCCCAATTCACATCTTAAAACTTAAATAGCTCACCAAGTACAGGAGCCATTTTATTTTTTTTTTTCTTAAACTAATTTTATTGACAATTAGAACAAGAATAAAATACAACATTTAGAGTGGAATCACACCTGCATTTTTGTGACATTATTTGATGCAGTTTTTCAGTAAATCCTGGAGCGGTTTAGTTTCTCTTTCTCTTTATTCAGGCATAAAACTTTACAGTCCTTTATTTTTGGCAAGCCTGGGGTTACAAGAGGTACAGTGCCTTGCGAAAGTATTTGGCCCCCTTGATCTTTTCCACCTTTTGCCACATTTCAGGCTTCAAACATAAGGATATAAAATTTGAATTTTTGGGTGAAGAATCAACAAGTGGGACACAATTGTGAAGTGGAACGAAATTTATTGGATATTTTAAACTTTTGTAAAAAATAAAAAACTGAAAAGTGGGGCGTGCAATATTATTCGGCCCCCTTAAGTTAATACTTTGTAGCGCCACCTTTTGCTGCGATTACAGCTGCAAGTCGCTTGGGGAATGTCTCTATCAGTTTTGCACATGGAGAGACTGAAATTCTTGCCCATTCTTCCTTGGAAAACAGCTGGTGCTCAGTGAGGTTGGATGGAGAGCGTTTGTGAACAGCAGTTTTCAGCTCTTTCCACAGATTCTCGATTGGATTCAGGTCTGGACTTTGACTTGGCCATTCTAACACCTGGATACGTTTATTTGTGAACCATTCCATTGTAGATTTTGCTTTATGTTTGGGATCATTGTCTTGTTGGAAGATAAATCTCCGTCCCAGTCTCAGGTCTTTTGCAGACTCCAACAGGTTTTCTTCCAGAATGGTCCTGTATTTGGCTCCATCCATCTTCCCATCAATTTTAACCATCTTCCCTGTCCCTGCTGAAGAAAAGCAGGCCCAAACCATGATGCTGCCACCACCATGTGTGACAGTGGGGATGGTGTGTTCAGGGTGATGAGCTGTGTTGTTTTTACACCAAACATATCGTTTTACATTGTGGTCAAAAAGTTGGATTTTGGTTTCATCTGACCAGAGCACCTTCTTCCACATGTTTGGTGTGTCTCCCAGGCGGCTTGTGGCAAACTTTAAATGAGACTTTTTATGGCTATCTTTGAGAAATGGCTTTCTTCTTGCCACTCTTCCATAAAGGCCAGATTTGTGCAGTGTACGACTGATTGTTGTCCTATGGACAGACTCTCCCACCTCAGCTGTAGATCTCTGCAGTTCATCCAGAGTGATCATGGGCCTCTTGGCTGCATCTCTGATCAGTCTTCTCCTTGTTTGAGATGAAAGTTTAGAGGGACGGCCGGGTCTTGGTAGATTTGCAGTGGTCTGATACTCCTTCCATTTCAATATGATCGCTTGTACAGTGCTCCTTGGGATGTTTAAAGTTTGGGAAATCTTCTTGTATCCAAATCCAGCTTTAAACTTTTCCACAACAGTATCACGGACCTGCCTGGTGTGTTCCTTGGTCTTCATGATGCTCTCTGCGCTTTAAACAGAACCCTGAGACTATCACAGAGCAGGTGCATTTATACGGAGACTTGATTACACACAGGTGGATTATATTTATCATCATCAGTCATTTAGGACAACATTGGATCATTCAGAGATCCTCACTGAACTTCTGGAGTGAGTTTGCTGCACTGAAAGTAAAGGGGATGAATAATATTGCACGCCCCACTTTTCAGTTTTTTATTTTTTACAAAAGTTTAAAATAACCAATAAATTTAGTTCCACTTCACGATTGTGTCCCACTTGTTGTTGATTCTTCACCAAAAAATTTAAATTTTATATTTTTATGTTTGAAGCCTGAAATGTTGCAAAAAGGTTGAAAAGTTCAAGGGGGCCGAATACTTTCGCAAGGCACTGTATTTTTGCGGCCTATACTGTTTAAACATCTTTCCCATATCCCTCTAAACTACCATATAAAGTGAAACCTCTCCAGACCATCACTCCTTTGAGACATGCACTCCCTCGTAATAACTTGTATTTTCAGTGACTGATTTTAATCCCTTTATTATTTATAAAAGTTGCCTCTCTATAAGCAGACCACCCCCTTATCCAACCAAAGATCAATTTTTTTTTTTTAGCAAACTTTTCAATAAGAACCCCTAGGCCCAGATTTAATAATAATAATAATAATAATAGTCCTTTAATAGTCCCACAATGGGGAAATTCAGTGTGTTACAGCAGCAAAGATAAGCAGATACAAATACAACATGTACAGGAATGTTCCAAGGTGAGAGGCATTACATTGATAGTAGACAGACAGATAGGACGTAGCAGAGGAGGGGGGGGGGGGATTTAACAGGCAGAGAGATATTTCAGTTCTCTGTGTGTAATGATCTCCGCTTAGGTCGGTGTTGGTTGTACAGCCTAACCGCGGTGGGGAGGAAAGACTTCCGATAGCGCTCCTTCTCACACCTAGGGTGGAGCAGTCGGTCACTGACAGTACTGCTCAGCGCGATCACAGTCTCATGCATGGGATGGGACTTCTTCTTCTGCATGGAGCTCACCACGGACAGTATCCTTCTGTCACCCACCACCTGCACTGGGTCCAGTGGGCTCCCCAGGACAGAGCTGGCCCTTCTAATCAGCTTGTCAAGTTTATTTCTGTCCCTGGTTGATATACTGCTCCCCCAGCAGGCCACTCCAAAGAAGATGGCTGATGCCACTACCGAGTTGAAGAAAGTTCTAAGAAGTGCCCCCCGGATTCCAAAGGCTCTCAGCTTCCTAAGCAGGTAGAGCCTGCTGTGGCCCTTCCTGTACAGGACCTCCATATGATCTGCCCAGTCCAGCTTATTATTAAGGAGCAAACCCAGGTACTTATAGGTGTTCACAATCTCGATGCCCGTCCCCTGGATGTCCACTGGTTTAGGAGGGCTTCTGCCTTTACGGAAGTCCACCACGATCTCCTTGGTCTTCCACGCGTTAATCTTTAGGTGGTTCCGGTGGCACCAGTCCACAAAATCCTGGTTCAGTTCTCTGTACTCCCTGTCATCATCATCTGTGATGAGACCCACTATTGCAGAGTCGTCAGAATACTTCTGTAGGTAGCAGCTGGATGAGTTGCACCTAAAATCTGCAGTGTACAGTGTGAAGTGGAAAGGGGCGAGAACCGTACCCTGAGGTGCCCCCGTATTACAGATCACGGTACCTGACACACAGTCTCGGGCTCTCACGTATTGAGGTCGATTTGTGAGGTAGTCTAGGATCCAGTTGGAGAGGTGGTGGTCCACTCCAGCAAGGCCCAGCTTGTCCCTCAATAACCTGGGCTGTATGGTGTTAAAAGCACTGGAGAAGTCAAAGAACATTATTCTCACTGTGTTCCCTGGTTTCTCCAGGTGAGACAGAGCCCTGTGCAGAAGATGGATGATGGCATCATCTACCCCAATGCCCGGCCGATAAGCAAACTGGAGGGGGTCCATAGCGGGGCTCACTAGAGGGTGGAGATGTGTGAGAACCAATCTCTCCAAGATCTTCATCAGGTGGGATGTCAGTGCTACAGGTCTGTAGTCGTTGAGGTCCATAGGGTGGGGTTTCTTTGGAACTGGTACCACACAAGAAGATTTCCATAATTCAGGGACTATTTCCTGCCTCAGGCTCATATTATACATATATGTAATTATACCACACAGCTGGTCCCCGCAAGTCTTAATTAGCCTTGCACTGATGTCATCTGGCCCTGCGGCTTTCCTCGCCTTGATCTTTTTCATCTCCTTCCTCACCTGGGCCCGTGTGAAGGTCAGACTGTGGCCAGATAAAGACGGATTTCTGGATTTACTGGTCTGTTGGGAAGTGGCCGCATGGGGAGAAGTCATTGTGGTGGGGGAAGCTGAAGGACATACTGGGGTGGGAGGAGCTGGTGTGTGATCAAATCTGTTGAAGAATAGGTTTAGTTCATTAAGCCAATTAACATCTGCCTCAATCTGGCAGACAGACTGTTTATGACCCGAAATTGACTTAAGCCCCTCCCAGACCCCCCTTATGTCTTTTCTTTCCATTTGCTTTTCCATTTTTTCTTTATAACTGGCTTTTCCCTGCCTGATTTGATGCCTCAGCTCCTTTTGTACTTCCCTCAACCCCTCCTTATCTCTTGTCCTGAATGCCATCTTTTTCTCCTTAAGTAGTGTTTTTATATCAGAGTTAATCCATGGTTTGTTATTGGAGAAGCACCTCACCACTTTTGTGGGTACTGTGTTGTCCACACAAAAATTAATGTAGTCTGTTATGCAGTGTGTGAGTCCTTCTATATCTTCTCCATAAGAATCCTGCAGCACTTCCCATGCGGTTGTGTCAAAACAATCCCTCAGAGCCTCATCACTCTCCTCGGACCATATCCTCACTCTGCGGGTGACAGCTGGTTCTCTACATACAAGTGGCTTGTACACAGGTCGGAGATGTACTAGGTTGTGATCCGATCTCCCCAGGGGCGGTAGGGCTGATGAGTTATATGCCTCCCTCACGTTGGCAAAGAACAAGTCCAGTGTTTTGTTGTCTCTTGTGTGGCAGGTTACATACTGTGTGAAACTGGGCAGTGTGGATGATGGAGAGGCATGGTTGAAATCACCCGACAGAAGAAAGAGGGCCTGGGGATGTTTTAACTGTAACTGGCTCAGCGTGGCTTGTAGGACCTCGCAGGCAGTGTCAGCTTTCGCAGAGGGGGGGACATATGCAGCTATCACGATGACATGTGATAGTTCCCTTGGTAGGTAGAAAGGTCTCATGCTCATAGCTAATAGTTCAATGTAATAATATGTAATATTCAATTTACTAATAGTTAGTGTAAACGAATACAGGCAGTCTGACACTACACCAGATTTATCATAGTGACTGATGCTGGATGATAAATCTGCCCTACCTATATCCTGTCAAGTCTACATTTATACCACCTCTTAGTTGGCTTGCGATTTTATGACATAGTTTGGCCCAAGGGTGCCACAGGTGGTCAGTCTCTGTAGAGGTAGTTTAATCCACTCAACCACTGTCGGGCAACTGGGTCTTCCAGTGTCTTGGAATGACCTGCAGGTGGCTTGTGTGTAGATATGAAAGATTGCAGTATAAAATGGTTCTGGCACGGATCACGACCACCATATGTGGAGGATAGAGCCCTTGACTGTTCCACATCTCTAGCAGCAGTCCAAGACCTCTGGGAACAGTTTCTGGAGAAGGGCAGGGCATCTTTACCATGTCGTCAGAAATTTAAAGTTCTTTTCCTGAGCGTGGCAGGCCAAGGGAACTTTGTGATAGAGAATGAAAATTTTTTTTGCCAGTCTTGGTCTGAAAGTTGAATTCCCAAAGGTCTTATTTGTGTTGTCTCAGGCCTCGCAGCCCAGGACCAACACAACCTGGTGAGTATGGATGACCTCTGGTAATAGAGGGGACAGACGGTTCTCAATGAGTTTCACATAGAATTTCACATCATTGTTTATGAGGGCGATGGTTAGCTCTTAATGTGGCATCCTTTCCTGGTTTTGTTATGACTTTTATTGTGGCCAAGAGAATTTGGGGAGTAAAGGGGTACCCTCAGACACTGAATTGAAAACCCTTGTCACTAAAGATGCAAGTTGGGGAGCAAAGGTTTTGTAGAACTTCACGGGGAAACTATCCAGGCCCAGGCTCTTACCACTAGGGGAGTGCCCGATCATATGGGAGAAGGCCTCAACCGAGAATTCCTCATCTAGTGTGGTCCTACTCTTGTCTGTAAGCCTAGGGAGTGCCGTTGTGGCCACATAATCGTCGATCCTGTTTTGCATCTCTTGTGGTTGTCACTCTGAGAGGGGACCCCTAAGATTGTAGAGATTTCGGTAGTAGTCTCGGAAAGATTGAGCTATAGCATCAGGGTGGGACAGGCACTCCCCAGTGTCGTTTTTAATGGTAGGAGCAAACGCAGTGGGTGCACTTGGGTGGAGAAATTTTTTTAGGGAGCTGATGCACTTGTTAGAGAACTTGTACTGGAACCTTTTAGTGCAGTCGTGTAATTCATATTTGGCATCTAAAAGGCCTTTCACTTTACATCTGGCTTCCCGTAGGTCCACCAGCGTTTGTGAGTCCCTGTCACGTTTATGTGAAGATTCAACTGTTTATATATGAGTAATATATTTAATCCCATAGTGCTCTATATATTATTATAATAATTCAATGGTTCTGGACATTATTATATTGATTTCATGATGCTTTACATTATTATTTTAATCCCATGGTGCTGGACATTATTATTACTTTCAAGGTGCTGGACATTATTATATTAATTCTATGGTGCTTGACATTATTATATTTATTCCATGCTGAACAGTATTGTTATACTAATTCCATAGTGCTCTGTAAATTTTTATATTATTACCATGGTGCTGCACATTATTATATTAATCCCATGGTGCTCTGTACATTATTATATTAATTCCATGGTGCTCTGTACATTATTATATTAATTCAATTAGGTACAGTACAATTAAATTAATTCCATGGTGCTCTGTACATTATTATGTTAATTACATGGTATTCTGTACATTATTATATTAATTCCATGGTGCTCTGTACATTATTATATTAATTTTTGTGTGGACAACACAGTACCCACAAAAGTGGTGAGGTGTTTCTCTAACAACAAACCATGGATTAACCCTGATATAAAAGCTCTTCTCAAGGAGAAAAAGATGGTTTTTAGGTAAGGAGACAAGGAAAGACTGAGGGATGTGCAAAAGCTGTTGAGGCGTCAAATCTGGGAGGGAAAAGCCAATTATAAGAGAAAGATAGAAGAGCAAATGGAACACAAAAACATTAGTGAAGTCTGGAAAGGTCTTAAGTCAATATCTGGACACAGCCTGTCTCCCAGGTAGAAGGAGATACTAAGTGGCTTAACGAACTAAATCTATTCTTCAATAGATTTGATCACACACCAGCTCCTCCCACCCCAGCATGTCATTCAATCCTCTCTCCCACACTGACCTCACCTCCTGCTGTTAGTTCTCACCTCCAGATCAGTAAATCTAGCAATAAGCCATCTGGCTACAGTCTGATCTTCACGTGCGTGGGTGAGAAAGGAACTCAGAAAGATCAAGACGAGGAAGGCTGCAGGGCCAGATGGCATCAGTGCCAGGCTACTTAAGATTTGCGGGGACCAGCTGTGTAGTATTACTACATATATGTTCAATATGAGCCTGAAGCTGGGAATGGTACCACAAGTGTGGAAATCATCTTGTGTGGTACCAGTTGCAAAGACACCTCATGTGATGGACCTTAATGGCTACAGACCTGTAGCATTGCCATCCCACTTGATGAAGGTCTTAGAGAGATTGGTTCTCACACATCTCCGCCCTCTACTGAGCTCAGCTATGGACCCTCTCCAGTTTGCTTATCGGCCAGGCATTGGGGTGGATGATGCCATCATCCACCTTCTACACAGAGGTCATTCTCACCTGGAGAAACCAGGGAACACTGTGAGAATAATGTTCTTTGATTTCTCCAGTACTTTTAACACCATACAGCCGGGGTTACTGAGAGACAATCTGGGCCTTGCTGGAGTGGACCACCACCTCTCCAACTGGATCCTAGACTACCTCACAAACCGACCTAATGTATGTGAGAGCCCAGGACTGTGTGTCAGATACTGTGATCTGTAATACGGGGGCACCTCAAGGTACAGTTCTTGCCCCTTTCCTCTTCACACTGTACACTGCAGATTTTAGGTGCAACTCATCTAGCTGCTACCTACAGAAGTATTCTGATGACTGTGCAATAGTAGGCCTCATCACAGACGAAGATAAAAGGGAGTACAGAGAATTGAACTGGGATTTTGTGGATTGGTGCCAGCGGAACCTCCTTAGGATTAATGATGGGAAGACCAAGGAGATGGTGGTGGACTTTCGCATGCACAGATACTCTCCAAAACCAGTGGACATCCAGGGGACAGGCATTGAGAGAGTCAACACCTATAAGTACCTGGGTGTGCTCCTCAATAATAAGCTGGACTGGGCAGATCACTTGGATGCACTGTACAGAAAGGGCCACAGCAGGCTCCACCTGCTTAGGAGGCTGAGAGCCTTTGGAATCCGGGGAGCACTTTTTAGTGCCTTTTTCAACTCTGTAGTGGCATCAGCCATCTTCTTCGGAGTGGCCTGCTGGGGGAGCAGTATATCAACCAGGGATAGGAACAGACTCGACAAGCTGATTAGAAGGGCCAGCTCTGTCCTGGGGAGCCCCCTGGACAAAGAACATAAATCAAATCCACTCCCTCAAGCCAAAAAATAGAAAAATTCTGGTCCACGCCCAACAAATGCTCTCGTCCCCCACCAGTCCGCCATAAATTCTGGCCCTCGCTTAATCTACCTTTTTCATTAGCCACTCCTCTCTGCCAATTCCTTTACTGACCCATCGCCCAGCAAATATAGTTTCAAATGTTAATGCTGACATACAAAGCCATCCACAACCTGTCCCCTCCATACATCTCTGACCTACTCTCTCGCAACCTGCCCACACGTATTCTCTGAACCTCTCAAGACCTCCTACTCCACTCTGTTCTTATCCGCTCTTCACACAACCATCTCCAAGACTTCTCTCGTGCATCCCCCATACTCTGGAACTCACTACCACGACACTGTCCGCCACAATCACAACCTTCAAGTGGACCCTGTAGACTTACCTCTTTGGGAAGGACTAGAACCTCCAATAACACTACTGTCTCCACACCACCACCTGTACAGCCTCTACCCCCACCTTCTGTCTCTATCCCTCTTCCCTCATAGATTGTAAGCCCTTGCGGGCAGGGCCATCTATTACACTGTTAGTATTGTAGTACTAGTACTTGTTTTGTGTATATTGTGTATTGTATGTAAACTCTCAAATGTACAGAGCACCATGTAATTAATATAATAATGTACAGTGTTTCATGGGATTAATATAATAATGTACAGAGCACCATGGAATTAATTTAATAATGTCTAGCAGCATTTATTATTATTATTATTATTATTATTTGTTTTTTATAGAGCACCATAATTCCATGGTGCTGTACATTATTATATTAATCCCATGGTGCTGGACATTATTATATTAATTCCATGGTGCTGTACATTATTATATTAATTCCATGGTAATATAATGTTGTACAACGCCATGAAATCAATATAATAGTGTACAGAGTATCATAAAATTTATATAATAATGGACAAAGCACCATGGAATTAATATAATAATGTACAGCACCATAGAATTAATATAATAATATAGAGAATACCATAAGAATATAATAATATACAGAGAACCACAATTAATAAGGTAAGATAATCCTTTTATAGTCCCACCATGGGAAAATTCAGTGTGTTACAGCAACATAGATAATATTCAGTTGTAGGCGGCAGGAGATGTTGAGGGCTTGGATGTTAAGTTTGAAGGATAGGTTAGGTTTAAGGGTTACCCACAAGCAATAGACTTGTGGGAATTTGATAGATGGGTCAGGTAGGGGGGCCATGGGAGGTGGGGGGGGGGAAGAAATCACTTTTCTCCATGTTGAGTTAGAGAAAGTGGGAGGAGAGGGAGGAGGCTATGGCTGCTGGACACTCTAGAGCTCTGGACAACAGGGCGGTAATTTCTAGTCCAGAGAGATATATTTGAGTGTCGTCGGTGTAGCAATGGTGTTGAAAAGCATGAGATTCTATAAGTTGGCCAATGCCGAGATATGTAGATGGAAAACAGGAGGAGTCCCAGGACAGAGGCTTGAGGAACACCTACAGAAAGAGGGAGCAGCGAGGAGGTGGGAGATGCTGAATGTGCGATTGGTGAGATATGAGGAGATCCAGCAGAGGGCCAAATCGTTGATGCCAAGGGATAAGAGCGTTTGCAACAAGAGGGAGTGGTCAACTGTGTCGAAGGAGGAGCAAAGGTCACAGAGGCGGAGAACAGAGTAGTATTGTTTGGCTTTGGCAGTTAGTAGGTCGTTTGTGACTTTGGTTAGTGCAGTTTCTGTGGAGTGAGTTTTGAAGCATACAGAAGCAGAGAGATGGGGGAGTAGTTCACTGGAGAGGACGGGGCGAGGGAGGGTTTCTTAAGAATGTGTGTGACAGTAATGTGTTTAAAGGCAGAAAATAAGGATCCTCTGGTTAGAGATAGGTTGAAGAGGTGGGTTAGAGCAGAAATAAAGACTTTGGTGAGTTTGGGGATGAGGTCCGATTGGATCAGCTCGAGCGCACAAGTAGTGAGGTGAGATTTTGACATTAGTGTGGAGAAATCTTCATAGGTGATGGGGGAGAAGCAGGTTATGGAGAAAGAACATAGAACAGTTGGGTAAAGTGGTTGTGGGGGGAGGGGTCTAGGCTGAAGCTTTTTCTGATGGTGTCAATTTTGTTTTTGAAATAAGAGGCAAAGTCTTTGGCTGAGATAAGTGATGTTGGAGGGGGCACCAGAGGACGGAGAAGGGAGTTAAAGGTATTAAATAATGGTTTGTAGTCATGGGATAGGGAAGATATGAGTGTGGTGATACAGGTCTGTTTTGCAGGAGTGAGTGAATTCTTGAGATTGTGAGCTGCTTCTTTATAACTGGTGAAGTACATGTCACACACAGATGGCTCCGCTACATACACATCACACACAGACGGCTCGGCTACATACACGTCACACACAGATCCGCTACATACAAGTCACACACAGACGGCTCCGCTACATACACGTCACACACAGATCCGCTACATACAAGTCACACACAGACGGCTCCCGCTACATACACGTCACACACAGATGGCTCCGCTACATACACATCACACACAGACGGCTCGGCTACATACACGTCACACACAGATCCGCTACATACAAGTCACACACAGACGGCTCCGCTACATACACGTCACACACAGATGGCTCCGCTACATACACATCACACACAGACGGCTCCACTACATACACGTCACACACAGACGGCTCAGCTACATACACGTCACACACAGATGGCTCCGCTACATACACATCACACACAGACGGCTCCACTACATACACAGCACACACAGACGGCACCGCTACATACACGTCACACACAGATGTCTCCGTTACATACATGTCACACACAGACGGCTCTGCTACATACACATCACACACAGACGGCTCCGCTACATACACGTCACACACAGACGGCTCCGCTACATCCACGTCACACACAGACAGCTCCGCTACATACACATCACACACAGACGGCTCCGCTACATACACGTCGCACACAGACGGCTCCGCTACATACACGTCGCACACAGACGGCTCCGCTACATACACGTCACACACAGACGGCTCCGCTACATACACGTCACACACAGACAGCTCTACTACATACATGTCACACACAGACGGCTCCGCTACATACACGTCACACACAGACAGCTCTACTACATACACGTCACACACAGACGGCTCCGCTACATACACGTCACACACAGACAGCTCTACTACATACATGTCACACACAGACAGCTCCGCTACATACACGTCACACACAGACAGCTCTGCTACATACACGTCACACACAGACGGCTCCGCTACATACACGTCACACACAGACGGCACCGCTACATACATGTCACACACAGACGGCTCCGCTACATACACGTCACACACAGACGGCTCTGCTACATACACGTCACACACAGACGGCTCCGCTACATACACGTCACACACAGACGGCTCCGCTACATACACGTCACACACAGACGGCTCCGCTACATACACGTCACACACAGACGGCTCCGCTACATACACGTCACACACAGACGGCTCCGCTACATACACGTCACACACAGACGGCTCCCGCTACATACACGTCACACACAGACGGCTCCGCTACATACACGTCACACACAGACGGCTCCGCTACATACACGTCACACACAGACGGCTCCCGCTACATACACGTCACACACAGACGGCTCCGCTACATACACGTCACACACAGACAGCTCTACTACATACACGTCACACACAGACGGCTCCGCTACATACACGTCACACACAGATGGCTCCGCTACATACACGTCACACACAGACGGCTCCGCTACATACACGTCACACACAGACAGCCCCGCTACATACACGTCGCACACAGAAGGCTCCGCTACATTCACGTCACACACAGACGGCTCTGCTACATATACGTCACACACAGACGGCTCCGCTACATACACGTCACACACAGACGGCTCCGCTACATACACGTCACACACAGACGGCTCCGCTACATACACGTCACACACAGACAGCTCCGCTACATACACATCACACACAGACAGCTCCACTACATACACGTCACACACAGACAGCTCCGCTACATACACGTCACACACAGACGGCTCCGCTACATACACGTCGCACACAGAAGGCTCCGCTACATACACGTCACACACAGACGGCTCCGCTACATACACGTCACACACAGACGGCTCCGCTACATACACGTCACACATAGACAGCTCCGCTACATACACGTCACACACAGACGGCTCCGCTACATACACGTCACACACAGACGGCTCCGCTACATACACGTCACACACATAAGTTTACCTCATTCAGAATAGACCTTAACACCTGGTCATATAACTGATCACATGACTTTGACATCTTTCAAGGTCCTTTAGCCTTTTAGCATATTAAGTTCTAATAGCAGAACCTGATCATGTGACTCATTGACACCTCCCTCACATGACCTCATCACAGGTCCTGTAACCACGGTTACTGTACAGGTATATGGTGGTCGCTCACAGTCCTGGCAGGATTATTATTAACCACTTTAGAACCAGACAGTTCTGGAACTTAGAGGCCTTGTCCACATTTGAAGGTAATTGTTAGTGATGACTTATCTACAGACCATCAGTATCGCATGGCTCAGGCCCTGACACCCGGACCCCGTCCCATCACGTTTCGCCTACTGGAAGCCTTATATAAGGTATATGTAATAACAGATGATATGACTGGAGAGGTGATGGACTCTGCACATGTATGTAGTAATATTTATTAATGTGTCTCCCCATAACCAGGATTACACAGTAGTGAAGAAGACCTCTAGTGGGCGCTGTCAGGCTCCTGTGTATGAAGGATATGGAGGAACCCTGAGCCCAATCCCGGGGCCTCCACCTCACCCCCTGATACAGGAGGAGATCAATGACGAGAAGATCCTAGAACTCACCAACAAGATGCTGGAGCTGCTGACTGGAGAGGTGACACTGCTGGGAATGCTGGGACATTATACAGTAACTGGAGGGGTCTGGGTGATGACTGTATCATTGTGTTGTCAGGTTCCTATAAGGTGTCATGATGTCGCTGTCTATTTCTCCATGGAGGAGTGGGAGTATTTAGGACACAAGGATCTGTACAAGGAGGAGATGATGGAGGACCACCAGCCCCTCACATCACCAGGTAATAGACATGACTATATACACATGGACTTCCATTATTTGTATGTACAGAATGAATTCAGTCCCTGTCTGTGTTTCCTACAGGTAGATCCAGTAAGAGGACAACACCGGAGAGATGTCCCAGTCCTCTTCTTCCACAGGATGATCAGGTAGATGGAGATATTCCCTATGATGTGTAGACGGGCTGTGAAGTCCTTGTGTCCTTCTGTCAATCACTGAGCAGGCAATGGTCACGCTCTGAGTTACAAGATCTCACATGGCGCGCACATTATACCTCAGACACATGGAATAGACATGAAGGGCTGCAATCCTGCAGAAAGTAAGCCATCACTTATCTTCCTGTACCAGGCATTGCTGGGAGTCGCTCCATATTAATTGTTAGACATTTCCTGCAGACATTAGACTAGGCCAAAAAATAACAAAGGATTGATGAAGGACGCAATGAAGGAAATGTTACTTTTCCACATAGGAAATATCGAAGGACAAACAGAGATAATAATTTACAAACAAATCAAATTGATACAATAATAATTTAACCCCTGGAAAAGTTTACTAACTTGATTGACTTCTGTTATTGGAAACAACCTGGGTCATCTCCGATTGTCAAGTGATGCCAAATTATAGAGTATATATACAGCGGGTATGGAAAGTATTCAGACCCCTTTACATTTTTCACTTTTTGTTTCATTGCAGCCATTTGCTAAAAGCAAAAAAAGTTAATGTTATTTCTTATTAATGTACACTCAGCTCCCCATCTTGACAGAAAAAAAAAAAATGTAGATATTTTTGCATATTTATTAAAAAAGAAAACCTTGAAATCTCCCATGGTCATAAGTAATCAGAGCCTTTGCTCAGTATTGAGTAGAAGCCGCTTCCTTCTGAGCTAGTACAGCCAGGAGTCTTCTTGGGAATGATGCAACAAGTTTCTCACATCTGGATTTGGGGATCCTCGGCCATTCTTCCTTGCAGATCCTCTCCAGTTCCGTCAGGTTGGATGGTGAACGTTGGTGGAGACAATTTCAGATCTTTCCAGAGATGCTCAGTTGGGTTGAGGTCAGGGCTCTGGCTGGGCCAGTCAGGAATGGTCACAGAGTTGTTCCGAGGCCGCTCCTTTGTTATTTTAGCTGTGTGCTTAGGGTCATTGTCTTGTTGGAAGGTGAACCTTCGGCCCAGTCTGAGGTCCAGAGCACTCTGGAAGAGGTTTTCTTCCAGGATATCTCTGTACTTTGCCGCATTCATCTTTCCTTCAATTGCACCCAGTCGTCCTGTCCCCCATAGCATGACGCTGCCACCACCATGTCTCACTGTTGGGATGTATTGGGCAGGTGATGAGCAGTGCCTGGTTTTCTCCACACATACCGCTTAGAATTAACGCCAAAATGACCAGAAAACACAGGACATGGATTTAAGGTGATTCCCCCCTTTATTTGGTTTACAACACAAATTTGTATATTAATCAAAAGTAGGCGTGGCTAAACCATAAGATTGTGCCCAGCAACATACATTGTACAATCATAATTGGTTCTCAGCTGTTTATTCCCCTCCCCCCAGTGCTTAACTACAAGCTAGCACAGGGGTCAGCAACCCCCGGCACTGGTGCCAGAGTCGGTACCCAAGGCATATCTACCTGGCACAGGACTCTCTCTGCTGTTGTAAACAAATGGCAGTGCTGCTCCACGTGGCAATCTCTCTCTGACCGTCCATGTAAATGCACTCGGAGGTGATGGGAACATAAGGCACAATCTCTAAGCGTCCAGGCCAGTAGCCTAGTCAAAGGTCTGCAACTACCTGTGCAAAGTATAATATGGCAGCTAAATTTGCCTTCATTCATTTCAATAAGACTGTAAACATTTGGATTTCTTCAACAAAAAGACTAGGCTGCATGATGGGCGTCCTCTGCCCCCACAAACAGGCTTACTGCAGATTACATTTCGCCCCCATGTCCAGTCCAAATATGAATAATTTTGCTAAAGGATCACATTGAAATGTAAGCTCAATCGACTAACTAACTGGTTGCAGTTATGGTTTGTGTTATATGACTTCCATGTAGGACAGTGTTTCCCAACCTTTTCAGACTCAGGGTCCCCCTGGAAAAAAGACTTCCTTGGAGCACCCCTACCAAATAATTTATACCAAAAGTCAAAAACCATCCTAAAGACACAGATAACATTGCATAAAGGCATGGGATCATCCTTCTAAATACTTCTAGAGGGTTGAGGCCCCCTGTTGTTAATCACCGATGTAGGAGGGCGACACTCTTACAATTATTACATGGCACACTGAGTATTTAATTTTTTGATTTTTTTTTTTTTTCCAAATCGGCACCCCAGACTAAAAAGGTTGCTGACCCCTGAGCTAGCATTTTATTTCATTGTATATGTCCTGTTTTACATCCTTTGCCTTGGCTTTTCATTTCACAAGAAAGCATAAGATTCTGATATAAAATACAATAAATGACATCTTAAAAGCAGAACAAAGTGCAGACATTATTGTGACATTGAGTACTGGTTCCTTGGCTGCATAAGATTTGTCAAAACTAATCTGAATCTTATCCCTTGGTATCTTCCCCATGCTTAAAGTCCCAGTAACATTCCTGGGCACCCAGTCTGTTCCCTTCTACATAATGGAAGAGTGAAGAAATCAGGCAATACCTTTTAGAGGCTGAGTATATTTGATAGTAAGCTTTCGAGAGTCTAGCTAAAAACTTGTGTGCGTCCAGTTACTGTGGTAAGGTTTACCTGCCACCCTGGTAAGGTTACTCACCCTGCTACTGGTATAGGAACACTTGTGTTTGCAATCTTTCTCCATTTCGGATCTGTGCAGTCTGCTGCTCTGCTCCTTCCCCCTCCTTCCTCTTACATGCAACTCTAAGATGCTGCCTGAGGCTGGAGGGGGGAGGACACTTTAGAGCCCCATATCTCAGGATCTCTTAGGAAAATGAAGAGGAGTTTGGATTCAATTTAAAGATGAGAAACTCATCTTTAAAATGTTAACAAGTTCATCGTGATAGCTCTTACGATCTGCTGTTAAAAACAATGTTGGGAATTGAGATCTGCAGTGGGATATCAATGCCGAAGATCCTTTTCACCAGCGAATCGCTCCAGATCTGTAAGGGACCTGGACCTTTCATCGTCGCCCCCTTCTTGCTTGTAGATCACTCCTTCTTCTCTTTGCTTCATTGTCCTGTCGGCACAAACAAAATCTTGCGCATGCGCTGCATTTGGTCATTGTGTAAAACATAAAATAAAAACAGAATACGATGATCTTCAAATCCTTTTCAACCTATTTTCAATTGAATACACTACAAAGACAAGATATTTAATATTCAAACAAATAAACTTTATTGCTTTTTGTGCAAATATTTACTCATTTTGAATTTGATGTCTGCAACTCATTCCAAAAAAGCTGGGACAGGGGCAACAAAAGACGGTGAAAGTTGAGGAATGCTCTAAAAACACCTGTTTGGAGCATTCGAGAGGTGAACAGATTAATTAGAAACAGGTGAGTGTCATGATTGGGTATAAAGGGAACCTCCCTGAAAGGCACAGTCATTCACAAGCTAGGATGACTGAATGATAGAATTGCAAGGAATTTAGGGATTTCATAATCTACAGTCCATAATATCATCAAAAGATTCAGAGAATCTGGACAAATCTCTTCAAGTAAGCGGCAAGGCCGAAAACCAACACTGAATGCCCGTGACCTTCGATCCCTTAGGCGGCACTGCATGAAAAACCAACATCATTCTGTAACAGATATTACCGTTACATGGGCTCAGGAACACTTCAGAAAACCATTGTCAGTGAACACAGTTCATCGCTACATCTACAAGTGCAAGTTAAAACTCTACCATGCAATGCAAAAGCCGTATATCACCAACACCCAGAAATGCCGCCGGCTTCTCTGAGCCCGAGCTCATCCGAGATGGACTGACGCAAAGTGGAAAAATGTCCTGTGGTCTGACCAGTCCACATTTCTAATTGTTTTTGGAAATCATGGACGTCGTGTCCTCCGGGCCAAAGAGGAAAAGGACTGTCCAGATTGTTATCAGCGCAAAGTTCAAAAGCCAATGATCTCTGATGGTATGTGGGAGTGTTAGTGCCCATGGCACATCTGTGATGGTATGGGGGAGTGTTAGTGCCCATAGCATGGGTAACTTGCACATCTGTGAAGGCAACATATGCTGCCATCTAAGCCATGTCTTCTTCAGGGATGTCCCTGCTTATTTCAGCAAGTCAATGCCAAGCCACATTCTGCAGGTGTTACAACAGTGTGGCTTCGTAGTAAAAGAGTGCGGGTACTACTAGACTGACCTGCCTGCAGTCCAGACCTGTCAACCATTAAAAATGTGTGGCACATTATGAAACGCAAAATACGACAACGGAGACCCCGGACTGTTGAGCAACTGTGGGGGCCACAAGGAGGATATTGTAGTGTATAAGGGTTACAAATGGACACATTATACTGTATAGGCGCCACAAGAAGGACATAATAGTGAGTGAGGGCTACCTATGATGACGTCATGACTATGTGATCAGACTCTTGTGTGGGTGGAGATGTTCTGCATTGTACAGGAAAGTGCAGTGTTATAGAGAAAGAGGAAACTGCTGAGAGCGGAGACTGAGAAGGAGAGGAGAAAACGTGTGAGCAAGAGGGGACCTGGGGGTGTATTATATGAGAACTAAGAGGGGGACATTGGGGTGCATTATATGAGAACTAAGAGGGGGACATTGGGGTGCATTATATGAGCTTGAAGAGGGAGACATGGGGGGACATTATATGAGACCTGAGAGGGGGACCTGTGGGTGCATGATATGAGACATAGATATAATAGACATTATTCCCATAGTTCGGTATAATATTGTAATAAAAAAAAAAATTACAGGAAAATCAGTCCCAAGACGCAACATCTGAATGTAATTGAGTTGCCATTATCGGTTTCCCAGATAAAAATAACCTAGGTCCATTATGTAACAACAAACAAATTAGAGCTCCCCCTTAATCAGAGCTTTAAATGACATTAACCCCTTCAGGAACGAGCCCAAAAGTGCGTTAATGACTAGTCCTCATTTTTCAAAACTAACATATGTCATTTTATACGGCAATAACTTTGAGACGCTGTAACTTACTCTAGTGATTTTGAGTTTGCTTTTTGGGAGACATTGTACTTCATGTTCGTGGTAAACACTAACCAATATTTTTGCATTTGTTTATAAAAAAAAAAAAAAATAGGAAATTTGATAGAAATTTTGAAAAAAACAAACAAAAAAAAAAAAACCGCAATTTTCAAAATGTGAGATGCTCCGCTTATCGGACAGATTTCCCAAACTAATTTTTTAGGGAGCACTTCAGTTCTGAAGGGGATTAAAAAGGCCAATATATTAGAAATCCCCATAAATGACCCCATTTTCATAATTGTACCCCTCAAATAATTCTAAATGGTATTTGGGAAGTTTGTTAACCCTTTAAGCATTTCACAAGGATTACAACAATATGGAGGTGAAATTTAGACATTTAAACAATTTCTCCTGAACACAGCAATGCCCCATATGTGGTTGTAATCTGCTGTATGGGTACAAGGGGGGCTCGGAATAGAAAAAGCGCTATTTGACTTTTGGAAAGCAGATTTTACTGGAATAGTTTTCTGGTGCCATGACGCATTTGCAGAGCCCCTAAAGTCCCAATACAATGGAAACCCCCATAAGGGACCCCGTCTTGGAAACTACACCCCTCATAGAACATATTAAGGGATATAATGAGCAGTTTGACCCTACAGTTGCTTCACTGATTTTATTAACACTGGAGCGTGAAAATTAAAAATTACTTTTTTTACTAATAGACTGTAAATTTAGTCCCAAATTTTTAATTTTCACAAGAGGATAAAGAAGAAAAATCTCCCCAACATTAGTTACACAATTTCTCCTAAATATGCCAATACATATGTGGTTGTAATTTGCTGTATGGGTACATGGCAGGGCTCGGAATGGAAAGAGTGCTATTTGGCTTTTGGAGGGCAGATTTTGCTGGAATAGTTTTCAGGTGTCTCATTTGCAGAGCCCCTGAAGTACCAATACAATGGGAACCCCCAAAAGTGACTCCATTTTAGAAACTAATTCCCTCAAGGAATTTATCAAGGGGTATTATCATTTTGAGACCAAGACTGCTTCCCAAAAATTTATGCACAAAGTGAAAATTGAAATTTTTAAAGAAATATGCTTTTTCGGTGCCCTTTGTGGCATCAGAGACATGCACTTCTAAAACTATTAGGTGGGCTATCCCGGGTACAAAGAAGTTGTATATGTGGGTGTAAACTGCTACTTGGGCACACAGCAGGGCTCAGAAGGGAAGGAGCACTGCGCTTTTTAGCTTTTGGAGTACAGGTTTAGAGGAATTTTCTGGACACCATGTCGTATTTGCAGAGCCCTGGAGGTGCCAGTAAATTGGAATTCCCCAAGAATTGACCCCATTTTGTAGGGGCATTTTTAGAGTCTCTACAAATGTGACATGGCGTCCAAAACACAACAATGTAAATCAGCGCTCCAAAACACACAGCGCTCCTTGACATCTGCGCCCTGCTGTATGCCCCCCGGGGTTTCCCCCCCCCCCCTCCCCCCCCTTTCCCCCCCCCCCCCCCCCCCCTTCCCCTTTCCCCCCCCCGCGCCCCCCCCCCCCCCCCCCCCTCCCCCCCCCCCCCCCCCCTCCCCCCCCCCCCCCCCCCCCCCCCCCCCCCCCCCTTTCCCATTTCCCCCCCCCCCCCCCCCCCCCCCCCCCCCCCCCCTTCTCTCTCGGGGCGTGGCCTGGACGCGCATGGAGTAGCACGCGCGCAGGTCCTTCTCCGCTCCTCCGCTCGCTACTGAGACCCGTGGACCCCTCAGCAGGCGCAGTATGGGCAAGCGCTTACCGAGGAAGGTGGCCCCCGGGCACCCCAGCGCCCGTGGAGAGGTCTGGGGGGGGCCACCCTGGACGCCTTTCTGGCCCAGCGGCCTTCTCTACCGGGCCAGGCTGCTGCGGGGCGGCCATCTTGGATTTCCTCCGCTCTCCAGGCACAGGGGTCGCAGCGCAGCTTCTCTCCTCCCGCGCTCCCCCTGTCAGCCAGCGGAGCGCCGCTTCAACAGAGATCCCTGTCGGCGCCTGGGCAACCCAGAGTTTCCCCAGCACGAGTGCTCCCACAGTCTCCTCACCCTGGGATGTCCCAGCAACTACATTCTGCTTCACCAGCACTCCTGGCAGAGCGGCATGAGAGGACCCCGGATGTCTCCAGCTTCTCAAGGAGTTCTGAGGTCAGTGGCTCTGCTCCCTCCTACACCGCTGATGAGTTGCAGCCTGTGGCCACAGAGCTGGTCTCTGTGGCCCCCCATCTACTATCTTCCCCCATCGCCCCTCCCCTCCATAGCTCAGGGGGGGATGGCGCGGTGGAAGGCGCTGGCGTAGGGGCTCCTCCGCCCCACACTCCCAAGGATTATGCCTCCCCCCCTCCAGTCCTGCACCCCCAGAGCTGCGTTCCAGGCCCATCTTCAGCACCATCATCCATGGCGGACCTTCTTCCTCAACTTCCTACTAAACAAGACCTTAAAAGTATGGTTGCGGAAATCACAGCATCCTTCCGATCTGAAATTGCTACCCTCCGCACTGATTTACACTCCATTGCTAACCGAATGGACACGCTGGAGAATGACCATGACACTACCAGAGACTATGTTGCCTCACTGCATGATACTACCACTGAACAGGGTTCAGCTATACGGGACATGCAACGCCACTTGGAGGATCTTGACAACAGGGGCCGGCGCAACAATATACGCATCAAGGGACTCCCAGAGGCTGACCAATCTGAGGATCTGCCTGTTCTGCTGGAGGCTGTCTTCAACACTATACTGCAGGAGCCCCCGTCCCACAAAATTAAGTTTGATAGGGCACATCGAGCCCTTCGACCCAGAGGATCTTCCGCCACACCCCGTGATGTCATCTGCTGCCTCCACGACTTCACCCTTAAAGAGGCTATAATGAGCAAAGTGCGCAAACTCAAAGACTTCGAGTTTCAGGGAGCTCCACTACAATTCTATCAGGATCTGTCGCTAATCACCCTCCAGAAACGCCGCCATCTCCGACCCCTCCTCCAGATTCTTCAGGAGCACCAAATTCCTTACCGGTGGGGATTTCCGTTTGCTCTCATTGCTCGTAGGGATGGTCGCTCCGCTACGCTTCGCTCCTTTGCGGATTTGCCTCTCTTCTGTGACCTATTGGATGTTCCCCTGCCGGATTTAACAGACTGGGAGCTATTCTCTCCACCCCCTCCCCCACCACCGGTTTGGCAACGATTGGAGCCCAGACGACGTCATGCATCCTCCGCGGTGGTGACCACTCGGAGGCCCCGGCTGGAGACTGATCCCTGAGGAGGCTGCCCCCCCCTTGAGACGTTCTCCCTTTTCTCGGTGGTGCTTTGGAATCTGCATGCCTTAATGTTATGTTTGCTTCTTTTTTTTTCTTTTTTTAGGTCTACGGGTCTCATCTATTATGCTTATTATTGGATTGTTTTAGCGGAGTGGGGCGGGGTGGGGTTCCGGTGACTCCCCTTCCTTCCTTCTTTTTACTGGTGGTTGGGGATCCACCGCCTCCCCTCCGACCTCCTGTCCACGCTCTCCCCCCTAAGGGGATACTTGGACTGTGCGGCCATTGATCCTGATTGGACCTCTGGCTGCCCTCATTGGTCCCCAGGCGAGTGACTTAGCCTCGCCCACAAAGTATTGTTTAACTGTTTTTATTTTTACTTTGTCATTTATGATGTCTTTTGCCTCCCTCCCTCCCTCTCTTTCCCCCCCCCTCCCTGATCTAGAGACCCTGCCTCGACTTTGGGTTCCTGTTTGTGGATTGCCCTTTTGCCTCTCCGAGGGAAACTTGCCAGCGTCATGTGAGATGGGTGAGCTTATTGCAATCCGCCACTGTCCTCCAATCCTGGGTCCCAATGGTTAGGTGCGTGACAATTAATGTCAAGGGCCTGGGTTCCAACATTAAAAGGCGCCATGTCCTTAGAGAGCTCCGCTCCTTACGAGCGGATGTGGCGTTTCTTCAGGAGACTCATTTTGACCGCGCTGGTACTTTTGCCTTCGCTAAGCATTATTTTCCCGTAGCTTTTTCAGCCTTCCACAATCGACGCAGAGCTGGGGTGGCTATCCTTCTTTCTCGATCCTGCCCAATTACAGTGACGACTTCCCACATAGACCCAGGTGGCCGGTTTGTTATCTTGGAGGGGCTCCTTTATGGTGCCCCGATTGTTTTATGCAATGTCTATGCCCCCAATTCAGCACAGATCCCGTTCTTGCGCCGGGTATTCTCCCGTCTGCGCGCTCTCCCACCATCAGCTTGGCTGGTGGGGGGAGACTTTAACATGGTCTTCTCTGAACGGGCGGATCGTCTGGCGTTACCCCAGGGCCCAACCCCCCATAGGTTGGCCCAACTTGCAAGGGAGTTCCGCAGGCTGATCCGCGCCCACTCTTTGTATGACCTTTGGCGAGTGGACAATCCTACGGCGCGCTCCTACACCTTCTTTTCTCACCCTCATAACACTCACACCCGCATTGACTACTTCTTTGGAAATGCTCCCGCTCTTCGTTTGCTTAGGGACACGAACATTGGCCCTCTCACCTGGTCTGATCATGCCCCAGTCGTGGTTACCTTATCTACGACTCCAGTGCCTACTCGCCAATGTCATTGGCGTCTTAACGAAACACTGCTCAATTCGCCGACCTCCCTCGAGACCCTGCGCACACACTTGATAGATTATTTTAGGGACAACTTAGGCTCGGTAGACTCTCTTGCCATTCTCTGGGAAGCCCATAAGGCGGTCATGAGAGGATGCTGTATCGCATTGGCTTCTAGGCTTAAAAGGGACAGACAGGCCCAGGAACAGCTCCTCCAAGCCCGTATTCGGTCCCTTACGACGACTTTGGCAGCGCATCCATCCCTGGGGGTTCTTCGCCGTTTGGTCCTGGCCCGGGCGGACCTCCGTGATTTGGAGACCCGCCATGTGGAACGACTTCTCCTTTATACCCGTCAGCGGTTTTTTGAACGAGGTAATAAATCTCATACCCTCCTGGCAGGAACCCTCAGGGATCATCGGGCCTCTTCCACACCACACTCTGTCCGTGACCCCGCGGGTACTCTTCAACATCACCCTGATGCTGTGGCGCTGGCGTTCCACTCTTACTACTCTAAGCTGTATGACTTACCCCCCCCACGAGCACTACTCCCTGGGGATGACTCAACACTACTGGAAGACTATTTAAAGGATTGTTGTCTCCCACGCCTTCCTCCTGAGGCCCTAACCTCCCTGAACACCCCCATCACCAGGGAGGAACTAGAAGGGGTCCTGAGGGACCTCCCAAATGGGAAAGCCCCAGGCCCAGATGGGTTCACTTACAATTATTATAAGGTTTTCCAGGGTGAACTCTCTGCTCATCTATTGTCCCTCTTCAATTCCTTCCTTTCAGGTTCCCCTATACCCCCGACTATGCTCTCTTCACTACTCACATTGGTCCCTAAACCGGGTAAGGACTTGCAGGATTGTGCTAACTACCGACCGATTGCTTTGCTGAACACGGACCTGAAACTTTTCACCAAACTCTTAGCCAATAGACTGAATGCTTGGCTCCCTCTGCTTGTCCATAAGGACCAGGTGGGATTCATCCCCTGTCGTCAGGGTGGTGACAACACCAGGAGGACTGTGGATTTGGTGGAGGTGGCCAATCATTATTCTACCCCCGGCCCTTCTCTTGAGCCTGGACGCTGAAAAGGCTTTTGACCGCATAAATTGGTCGTTTATGCATACTACGCTTAAGGCGTTCGGGCTTACGGGACCTTTTCTCACAGCTATCCAGGCCCTTTACTCCTTACCCTCAGCAGCAATCAAGCTTCCCCATGCATCTTCGCCCTCCTTCCCTATTCGAAATGGCACTAGGCAGGGTTGCCCCCTGTCACCCATCATATTTGCCCTCTGCATTGAACCGCTAGCGGCCAAGATTAGGCGAGACCCTAATATCAAGGGCATCATGGTCCAAGATAAGGAATTTAAGATATCTCTCTTTGCGGACGATGTACTCCTCACTCTCACCTCCCCTCATACTACCCTTCCAAACTTGCTGCGCTCGCTAGAGACCTATGGTGATCTCTCAGGGTATAAGGTGAACCCCGCGAAGACTGAGGCACTCCCACTTAACATCCCACGGGACCTTCTCCTTCTCCTCCGCAGTAATTACGATTTCCAGTGGCGGGAGTCCTCTATCCGCTACCTGGGAGTCCATATATCCACTTCCTATGCGACCCTCTACTCGGCAAACTACCCGCGGTTGTTTTGTGAGCTAAGAGCCCTATTGGACAAATGGCAACCCTTGCCTATCTCCCTTTTGGGGAGAATTGCTGCGGTCAAGATGACTCTCCTCCCGAAGCTACTGTATTTTTTCGAGACTCTCCCAGTCGCGATACCTCGGGGAGAATTACGGAACCTACAGAAAGCTATCTTCCAGTTTATCTGGAAAGCAAAACGACACCGAATACCTAGATCTGTTATGCTGGTGGATAGGGGGTCTGGGGGTATGGCTGTCCCACATCTGTTACATTATTACTGGGCGGCCCACTTACGCCATATCCCATTCTGGGCGGCTATGCCAGCATACACCAGATGGGTGCAGGTAGAGAAGCTATGGCTGGCACCCATGCATCCTAACGCGCTTCTGTGGGTCAGCTCCCCCCCCACCCCCCCTGCCTCGTACCTGTTGGGCCCCATTCGGTTTACTAGATCTATCTGGTCTACCTGTTGTGCTAGATTCTCCCTGATGTCCCCGCGCTCATCTATGGTCTCCATACTATACAACCCCCTTCTCCCAGAGAGCCTGACTTCTGCCATGACTAAAGTGTGGTCTGAAGCTGGCCTTTACCGGATTGCTGATATGGTTGACCCTGGAACCTTGGAACTCAGGTCCTTTGCTTATCTTACAGCTAATCAAAACCTGCCAAGTACTGAATGGTTCCATTACTTGCAGGTGGTTCACTTTGTCCGCTCCCTCCATGGGTCTCTTAAGGTGTCACTCCCCACCGCTTTTGAAAAGATTTGCCGTGCAGGCACGTCCACTAGGGGCTTTATATCCTCTATTTACCAACTTCTTAACTCACAAACTACAGGCTCTCCTGTTAATCATCGCTATATGCTTAAATGGGAGGAGGCGGTGGGTAAACCCATCTCCCAGGAACAGTGGCGGATTGTATGGTCTCGGGCCCAGAAATCATCTCAGTGCATTACGTTTAGGGAAACGCAGTATAAGCTGTTGATGCATTGGTATCATACTCCGGCTCTCCTTCATACTTTAAACCCATTAGTTCCCCCATGGTGCTGGCGCTGTGGAGCTGCGGTGGGTACCCTGCACCATATCTTTTGGACGTGCCCTCTCATCCTCGGTTTTTGGAGGGAGGTCAGGACTCTGACGACTGCTCTCTTTTTGCAAGAGGTTCCTCTTGACCCTCTTCTTTATCTCCTGAACCTTCCCCCCAGACACCTGAGCAATAAGTCATCCAGGCTTTTCTTGCATCTTTGTACTGCAGCTAAAACTCTCATAGCTAGAAACTGGAAGAAGGTGAGTCCCCCATCTAGTCTTGAGCTTGTGGCTAGAATGAAGGATGTGAGGAGTCTTGAATACCTGACTGCTGGCCTACATAATTCACGGGAAGCCTTTGGGGCTATTTGTGCACCCTGGGACATGTATTGTACATTACAGGGTCTCTGATCTCTAGTCCTCTCCTTCCCTCCCCCCCCCCTTCCCTTTGGTCCTACCCTTGTCTTCTTAACCCCTCCATTCCCCCCCCCCTTGTTCACTGCTTAATTTAAATGCATATTGCTTAAGGGGGAGGAGGCAGATAGCCTCTATTTACCTCAATGCTTCCTGTTTGTTTGATTATTATTGTTTTTTTGTTTTTTCTTTATTCCTTGTTAATGAAAAATTTTTCAATAAAATTACAGTTATATAAAAAAAAAAAAAACCTTCTGTCTCTCACCATCAGTGCTTTCTCTCCTTCACAGGACACACCTACTCATCATACATATAGGAATCTACGTGCTATTAACATCCAGCACCTCTCAGATACTCTACAGTCCTCTCTGTCCCCCATCTCTTCACTGTCCTGCCCCAATCTGGCCACCAGTCACTATAATGAAACCCTTAAGAGTGCATTGGATGAGGCGGCTCCCCCTCCACTCGAAAGGTTAGATGCAGGAGGCAGAAACCCTGGCACACGCCATAGACACGTTCTCTTCAGCGGTGCTCTAGGTGTACCGAACGTCTGTGGAGAAAATCACGTACACCTGCAGACTTCCTCCACTTTAAATTTTTCTTTAAAACCTACAATTCTACCCCCCCCCCCCCCCCACCCCCCCCTCCCCCTCCTCTCCTCCCCTCCCCCCCCCCCCCCCCCCCCCCCCCCTTTCTCCCTTTTCCCCCCCCCCCCCCCCCCCCCCCCCCCCCCCCCCCCCCCCCCCCCGCCCCTCCGCCCCCCCCCCCCCCCCCCCCCTTTATTTTTTTTTTTTCCCCCCCCCCGCCCCCCCCCCCCACCCCCCCCCCCCCCCCCCCCCCCCCCCCCCCCCCCCCCCCCCCCCCCCCCTCCCTCTTTCCCCCCCTTCCCCCAGAGGGTGTCTCCCCCCCCCCCTTCCCCTCCCCCCCCCCCCCCCCCTCCCCCCCCCCCCCCCCCCCCCCCCCCCCCCCCACCCCCCCCCCCCCCCCCTTTTTCCCCCCCCCTTTTTTCCCCCCCCTCCCTTTCCTTTTTTCCCCCCAATCTTCGACCCCCTCGCCCTTTCCCCTTTTTCCCCCCCCCCTCCCCCTCCCCTCTTCCCCCCTTCCAACCTGCCTTCCCCCCTCTGCACTCTACTGAAACGCCCTCACAGCAAAGTCTCCAATGATCTCCTGACGGCTAAATCCAAAGGTGACTTCTCTCTTCTTATTCTTCTAGATCTCTCAGCAGCATTTGACACTGTTTGACACCATCAACTCCTCCTCACTATGCTCCGTTCTGTCGGCCTCATGGACACCGCGCTCTCCTGGTTCTCCTCTTATCTCTCTGACCGCACTTTCTGTGTATCATTTGCGGGCTCTGTTTCTTCCCCTTGCCGTTGGGGTTCCTCAGGGCTCGGTCCTGGGTCCCCTGCTCTTCTCCCTCTACACGGCCCCCATTGGACAAACCATCACTAGATTTGGCTTCCGGTACCATCTTTATGCTGATAACACTCAATTATATACGTCATCCCGTGACATCACCCCTGCCCTAATACAGAACACCAGTGACTGTCTCTCTGCTGTTGCAGCATCCCAGAGTGCTACTGCTTTTATGTGTTTGTCTTGTGTGCCTCTGGGTTCTATGTCTGTAAGTTTTGTTCTGTGTTAAATGTATTTATGTGCAGCTTTTCCTTTATGTGTTTCCCCCTGCAGTGTTCGGACCCAGACTTGGTTCAGCCCTGGCCTATCACAGGCCACTGGGCAGGGTTTTGAGGAGCTATAATCTCCCCGGCGACGGTTGAAAGTCAGTTCAGTGCATGCTGTAAGCCAGACAAGGTGTGCAGAGCTGACCTGCCACCAGCCTCTGGACTGAAGGCCATCCGCCGCTCTCACAGCCTCAGGAGGGATATTATCGGCCCCAGGCTCATCTAAAGACAGCCCAGAGCAAGGGAGTAGAGTCTTACAAGAGGCTGGACTTATTCGGTGTCGTGCCCGGAGGAGCAGGAGAGGACCCTGACAGGAGAGTCGCATTCGGGCCTAGTCTCCAGGTAACCAGATCCCTGTCGAGCCTCCCTGTAACTCTATCCCCAGAGTATTGCCTGGGAGAGGCTCAGAGGAGAAGTAGAGGAAGCCATCCTGTGGAGCCTACACCACCTTTGGGGCACCCTCCTAGAACCAAGGCTGGGGGTTGGACACTGCAGGACTACTACCCCCATCTGGAAGCTGATGTTGTTCCTTTGTTCCAGTTGCCTAAATAAATGGCTGTTTGGTTTACCTGCATCGCTGAATCCTGAGTCGTGCCTGTTTTACCATCAGGGCTCTTCCGACCAACACCACACCGGCTCAGGTAGGAGAGGTCCCCTCTTCAACTGGAAGTGCCCCGGGTGAAAGAACTACTACCACCACCATCCGGTAGTGCTGCAGGACCCCCCTCGACTTTGTCCGGCCTAGAAGTGGGACTGGAGCGGTTTGGGAGTGTGCTCGTCCTGCTAGGTGGCACAGCATCCACCACTACTACTCCCATCCTCCGGTCTCATCCAACTGGGTTACAGCAAGGCGTTTTTTGGCGTAGTCGGCAGGATCGTGACTCCCGTGTCCTATAACATCTTCAGACTACGGTGTCAAGATCCTTATAACTTCATCTCTACATCGGGTTAGCTGAAACCTTTATTGGCTGTTAGAGAGACTTATCCCTGTGGATTTATACTGAGGACTCTGTGTGTCCGGAGCTGTGTGTCGCAAGTTCCCTGGATTATATTTGCAAAGACTGTGGACTGTTGCAACTGTTTGCGTGTTTAAGCCACTTTATTGCGTGCCAGAGGACTGCCAGCCGTTACCGGACTGTATACGTACTGTGCTGCGACATCACCAGTGCACGTGAGCCCAGCCCACGAGGGGTTAACTCCAGCCTCAGACGGAGCTGCATCATTTGAAAATTCTGCAGCCCAGCAGAGGTTAATCGCCAGCCCGCCAAAACCAGCGCTCAGGCGGGAAAGACTGACGTCAGAAGTGCATCAGCCAAGCTCCACCCTCCTGCTTTGAAAAGGACGAATCAGCGGCCGCTGACGTCAGCGGAACAGCCCCACTTATAGGACAGTGTCATCGGAGCCTCCTGGGCGCCGCCATCTTGGGTGAGTCCAACCCTAGACCTGTCCTATGCGTAGTAGCACCGCCCACCAGCATCCATCACCAGTAAAAGTCCTGGAAAGTTCCAGAGAGTGGCGCGCTAGTCGGCTCTTGTGCACGCAGAGTTAGTTTGTCCTGCTGTATCATGTCACGTCCCGCATCTGTCCGAGGTATTAACCCCGATCCTAATGCCTGGACCTGGGGAGAGGAGATGGACGCTGAGGAGAGTATGGAACAGATTCCAGTGGCCGCGATGCTGACTACCTCGGGGACTTCGGCTGGAGCCCCCGTTTCACCTGCTGCTGTCCCGCCAACTGCTGTTCGCGCCCGAAGGCCTCCTACCATTGCCGGGCGCCAGCAACTTAAAGTGAAGGAAGAGAGGGCGTATTCTCGTCGACGAGCTGGCCTAGAACCACCTGTGGAGGGCGAGGTGCCTGACCGGAGAAGAGGTACCGTTATGGCTTTTGACTGGAAAAATGGCTGTGGATACATCGTGGAGGACTCTGCCACAGCCACCCCTGGTCGCCTGCTAACAACAGCCGCAGGCCTGGCCTACGGTCCACTTCCCTCCGGGGCTGCACCCGCAGCACCTGCATCACCACCACGCCCTGCTCCTGCTGCATCGCCACCTGCTGTCCTGAGCACTATCATCATCTCGGGGGGTGACCACATCTGCATCGGAGGTCACTCTGCAACTCCTGCAGCTGCACAGCAAGTGGAGCCACCTGTCTACAAAAGCAGCATGAACCCAGCCACCGTCACCGCCTTCTACAAAGCTATGGAGAAGAAGGGCCTGGACTTACGACACCTGTCCAGGTTGCCTAAGGCTGCACCGCTGACATCCTGCACCAGCTTCACGTCCCAAGACATCGGGATCTTCTTCCACGGAAGCTGAGGTTTAAAAGGTCGCCACCTGTAAGTTTTGTGCCCCCCAGTCTACACCTGACTGGGGAGATCAAGTTTCTTTGCCCTCCAGGGCACCCCCTGGAGTGACTCCCTTGGACTCCTACGGATGTAAATAGCTCCAAGTTCTTGCCCCTTTTTGCATTTTGTGCCGAACTTTTGGACACTTCCCCAGTTGACCAGTGCGGACTTGTGGACACTGCCCCAGTTTTCCCTACTTGTTCACCTGTCCCCATTCTCCAGGATGGACACTACTGCACCTGCGCCCTGGGGTCCCTTATTGTCCAGTTGAGGCCCTGGGATTGGACACTGCTATATCTGTGCCCCATTCCCCTTGAGTTTTGCTGGTGCCTGAGAAGGGACACTCCTAGTTTTGTGCCTCAGGTACCAGGTCTAAATTACTGGCCAACAAGACCAGCACAATGGATGGGAAATGGGCGAAGACTCCTTGTATATATTCCTTTATAATGTACAGAATTTGTCGTGTTTTATTTGTTATGCCATTTGTCTTGTCTTGTCCGCTGTATTGCCTTCCCTAGCCTGGGCAAAGATTCGCCGAGGGCGGCTCAGGTAAAAATAGGGGGGTGTGCAGCATCCCAGAGTGCTACTGCTTTATTGTGTTTGTCTTGTGTGCCTCTGGGTTTTATGTCTGTAAGTTTTGTTCTGTGTTAAATGTATTTATGTGCAGCTTTTCCCTTATGTGTTTCCCTCTGCAGTGTTCGGACCCAGACTTGGTTCAGCCCTGGCCTATCACAGGCCACTGGGCGGGGTTGTGAGGAGATATAATCTCCCGGGCGACGGTTGAAAGTCAGTTCAGTGCATGCTGTAAGCCAGACAAGGTGTGCAGAGCTGACCTGCCATCCGCTGCTCTCACAGCCTCAGGAGGGATATCATCAGCCCCAGGCTCATCTAAAGACAGCCCAGAGCAAGAGAGTAGAGTCTTGCAAGAGGCTGGACTTATTCGGTGTCGTGCCCGGAGGAGCAGGAGAGGACCCTGACAGGAGAGTCGCATTCGGGCCTAGTCTCCAGGTAACCAGATCCCTGTCAGGACTCTCTGTAACTCTATCCCCAGAGTATTGCCTGGGAGAGGCTCAGAGGAGAAGTAGAGGAAGCCATCCTGTGGAGCCTATCCCACCTTTGGGCGCCCTCCTAGAACCAAGGCTGGGGGTTGGACACTGCAGGACTACTACCCCCATCTGGAAGCTGCTGTTGTTCCTTTGTTCCAGTTGCCTAAATAAATGGCTGTTTGGTTTACCTGCATCGCTGAATCCTGAGTCGTGCCTGTTTTACCATCAGGGCTCTTCTGACCAACACCACACCGGCTTAGGTAGGAGAGGTCCCCTCTTCAACTGGAAGTGCCCCGGGGGAAAGAACTACTACCACCACCATCCGGTAGTGCTGCAGGACCCCCCTCGACTTTGTCCGGCCTAGAAGTGGGACTGGAGCGGTTTGGGAGTGTGCTCGTCCTGCTAGATGGCTCAGCATCCATCACTACTACTCCCATCCACCGGTCTCATCCAACTGGGTTGCGGCACTGTCTCAAATATCATGTCTTCGCTTTATCTGAAACTGAATCTCTCAAAGACTGAACTACTGCTGTTTCCACCATCTAATAGATCTGTCCCTGATATCTCCATTGCAGTCTCCGGCCTTACCATATCTCCTAGGCAGTATGCCCGCTGCCTCGGGGTTTTGTTTGACTCAGACCTTTCCTTCACCCCCCCCATATCCAATCACTCACACGCTCATGTCATCTCCACCTCAAAAACATCTCCAGAATCCGCCCTTTCCTTACCACAGATACACTAAAGACACTTATTGCTGCCCTGATTCACTCTCGCCTTGACTACTGTAACTCCTTACTAATCCGTCTTCCCCTTACTAAACTCTCCCCTCTACAATCTATTCTGAATGCGGCGGCCAGGCTCATCTATCAGTCTAGACGCTACAGCGAGGCCTCCGGTCTGTGCCGGTCACTACAGCGAGGCCTCCGGTCTGTGCCGGTCACTACAGCGAGGCCTCCGGTCTGTGCCGGTCACTACATTGGCTGCCTATTCATACAGAATACAATATAAACTTATCCCCCTCCTCCACAAGGCTCTCCATAATGCTGCACCTCCCTACATTTCCTCCCTCATCTCTGTCTATCGCCCAACCCGTACTCTGCGTTCACTCAATGACCTAAGACTAACATCCTCTATTATCAGAACCTCCCACGCTCGTATACAAGACTTCTCCCGAGTTGCACCACTTCTCTGGAATGCTCTATCCCGGACTATCAGATTAACCCCCAATTTCCACAGCTTCAAGCGCAAACTAAAGACACATCTTATCAGACAGGCCTATCCCAACTCCTAATGTAGACCCTTCCGTAGTTAGAATCCCTAAAACGTCCCCTCCTCTGTTCACGCTCCTGCATTACCTCACAGGATATGAGGCCGTATCAAACTAACTTTATATGTCCAGGCACCATCTGCACATTACAGGACACGACTGGTGACGGCTCATACAGCTCATATGTGTAATGACAGTAACCTCTATTACACAATTGTCTGACCATTGTATAAGCAATGCTACCTCCGATGCCGCCCCTGCTACCTCCTGTGTCACCCCCTCTACCTCATAGATTGTAAGCTCTTGTGTCACCTCCTCTACCTCATAGATTGTAAGCTCTTGTGTCACCTCCTCTACCTCATAGATTGTAAGCTCTTGTGTCACCTCTACCTCATAGATTGTAAGCTCTTGTGTCACCTCCTCTACCTCATAGATTGTAAGCTCTTGTGTCACCTCTACCTCATAGATTGTAAGCTCTTGTGTCACCTCCTCTACCTCATAGATTGTAAGCTCTTGTGTCACCTCCTCTACCTCATAGATTGTAAGCTCTTGTGTCACCTCCTCTACCTCATAGATTGTAAGCTCTTGTGTCACCTCCTCTACCTCATAGATTGTAAGCTCTTGTGTCACCTCTACCTCATAGATTGTAAGCTCTTGTGTCACCTCCTCTACCTCATAGATTGTAAGCTCTTGTGTCACCTCTACCTCATAGATTGTAAGCTCTTGTGTCACCTCCTCTACCTCATAGATTGTAAGCTCTTGTGTCACCTCCTCTACCTCATAGATTGTAAGCTCTTGTGTCACCTCCTCTATCTCATAGATTGTAAGCTCTTGTGTCACCTCTACCTCATAGATTGTAAGCTCTTGTGTCACCTCCTCTACCTCATAGATTGTAAGCTCTTGTGTCACCTCCTCTACCTCATAGATTGTAAGCTCTTGTGTCACCTCTATCTCATAGATTGTAAGCTCTTGTGTCACCTCTACCTCATAGATTGTAAGCTCTTGTGTCACCCCTCTACCTCATAGATTGTAAGCTCTTGTGTCACCTCCTCTACCTCATAGATTGTAAGCTCTTGTGTCACCCCCTCTACCTCATAGATTGTAAGCTCTTGTGTCATCCCCTCTACCTCATAGATTGTAAGCTCTTGTGTCACCTCTACCTCATAGATTGTAAGCTCTTGTGTCACCTCCTCTACCTCATAGATTGTAAGCTCTTGCGAGCAGGGCCCTCAGTCCCAGTGTGTGAATTGACTATTTCTTTGTAATGTATCTTTTTTGTCAGTACTTGAACCCTACAAATTGTACAGTGCTGCGGAATATGTTGGCGCTATATAAATAAAATGTATTATTATTACTCACTGTATCCCGAATTAATACCTCCAGGGGTGTCGTTTCCATAATGGGGGACACGTCTGGGGATTCTACTTTACTGGCATTTTCTCTGCAAAAGAGTAATGGCGTCCAAAAAACCAAAATAGCGCTCCTTCCCTTCTGTGCCCAAACAGCAGTTTATACCACATATGACATTACGTACGTTACCCTGGGTACACCAGTGTCATACATGGGGGCATAAACTGCAGTTTGGGCACACAGCAGGGCGCAGAAGGGAAGGAGCGCTATGTGGCTTTTGGAGCACAGATTTAGGGGTTTGGTATCTGGACGCCATGTCATATTTGCGGAGCCTCTAAAGTACCAGTAAAGTGGAATCCCCTAGGGAGTGACCCCATTTTGGAAAACTGCACCCCTCAAAGAATGTATCAGGGGGTGTAGTGAGCTTTAGTATCCCAGACGTGACTGCACAGCGGATGGTGAAGAGTGAATATGTAAGCTGTGCGGAGTACATTGGGTACACTAAACTCCCTACTATTTCCCCAGTAGCTCCTATGATTGGGGGGTCACTCTGGGGGTCGCTTTTAGTTAATTTCCCCTCATAACCTCTAAATCTGGGGTGTCCCCTGATATACGCTCGCACAGCTTACACATTCCCTTCCTGCCGCAGCCAGTTGTGTTCTAATGATTTGGCGATATTTGAGGTCGCCGTATGAGGGCTTGTTGTTTGCGGGATGAGATGAATTTTGGAATGACCTTATTTTTGCGTGCCTATAACTTATAGAATACATTTTATTAACTTTCTTGGTGGATTAAAACCCCCCCCACTAATTCTGGTATTGCTTTTTACGTTTTTAATTTATTTTCCACACAGCGTACAGCATAAGTCACATGTGACCTTTATTCTGCGGGTCGGTGCGATTACAGCGATGCCTCATTTATATTGTTTTTTTATGCGTTACTAGTTTTGCAGAATAAAAACCCTTTTGGGGAAAGAAATCAATTATTTTGCATCACCATCTTCTGAGATGTGCAGCAATTATTTTTTGGTTGACAGAGTTGGTTGAGGTCTTATTTCTTGCAGGACAATTTGTGCTTTTTATTGGTACTGTTTTGGGGTACACGTGACTTTTTGATCACTTTTTATAGCTTTTTTTTTTAAGGAGAGATGGCAAAAAAATCATTATTTCCTTACTTTATTTAATTTTTTTTTAACTTTTTTGTTTTCACTTTTTTCTATGTCCCACTAGGAGACCTGAATCAGCGATGAACGGATCGCTGGTTCAGTACTATAGACTGCAATACACTCATAGTCTGACTGCCTCAGTTCTGGACAAGATCAACCAGGTACTGGGGGCTACTAGCAGCCCGGGGTCTCTGGCCAGACCCTGGGCTGCAGAAGATGCATATTGGTAACCCCTGCCGCGGGGGGTGCTGAGGGGGACATCTGTCATGGCAGAACCCCTTGGATGCCACGGTCATGTTTGCTGGGTCTCCCGATGGCGCCCACGGCATGCCGTGTCACTAACAAACACTTAAGATGTGGTCGCTATTGACCGCGGCATCTTAAAGGATAAACAGTGGGGATCAGTGTTATCACTGTCCTCGCTGTAGCAACGGGAGCCTGGCTTTCAGATCCAGCTGGGCTCACATGGTGATCGCGCAGGCTCTGCCTCTGAGCCCGCTTGATCACCATTATGCACGTCCAGCTGGGGATGCTGTAACTACCCACATTCTCCCATGTACATGTACGTGAGAATGCGTGAAGGGGTTAAAGTAAAATAAATAATTTCACCTTAAAAAAAACAAAAAAAACACTGTGAATGTAAGTTCCTTTTTAATAGAAGACAAGTCAATGACTTCAGGTTGAGAACCCACTTACAATCCGCTTCTCCCCTTTGTGAATTTTCTGGTGTCTAACAAGGTCTGATTTCCGAGCAAAACATTTCCCACATTCTGGGCATGAATATGGCTTCTCTCCTGTGTGAATTCTCTGATGTAGAACAACATGTGATTTCTGAGCAAAACATTTCCCACATTCTGGACATGAATATGGCTTCTTCCCTTTGCGAGTTCTCTGATGTATAACGCCCTTTCTGCAGCTTTCATTTTGCTTAACAGACTGTGATGAATTAGAAGAAAGATCTTTCTTCTGAAGGGCTGAGGGTATATCTGGGGTAATGACATGTTCTTCATATGGATCTTGTGTGATACCATGATCCTCTGCTTTATCATCTGTAGATATCACAACTCCCTCTGAGCTCCTGGTACAGTCATCTGACAAGAAGAAAACTGATGTTACTATTACTGAATAACATAACCTTATAAGTATATTCCCCACTGAGCTGCCGCTGCCTGAGACGCCTCAGACCGTGTGAAGAAGTGAAGTCAGTGGCACAGGCAGCAAACGACGGCAGCGCGGCCTACTTCATTAGTACTCACTGTGCTGAGACGGAGGTCAGTGATAGTGAATAGTAATGAAGCGGGGCAGGAGATGCCACCACTGCTCTAGGTCACTGTAGAGGTGAACACAATCCATGGCTTCTTAAATATGGCCATTTATGTGGAATAATACTGTAGGATGCCATAAATCTTACTGTATTACACCCCATACACACAATAGAATCCAAACCACATCAGATGGATTTCCCAGCCCGAACTCACCGCGGATCTGCTGTCCCATACAGTATGTAGTATGGGTCTGTGGAGTCACAAGGAAGCAGGGACTCCTAGCTTCATAGATCGCTAAGATACGGGGAGTCCTGGTGTGTGGACAGAGCTCAGGCTGGGAAATTTGACTGATGTACAGACCAGATTTTCTAGTCCGGATTCCATAGTGTGATTGGGGTCTAAGGTGAGGCTTACACAGTGAAATCTGTAGAAGCTGCTTCAGGAATTCAGAAGAAGAATTTTTCCGCTTTACCAAATCAGTCACCGAATCTCCATCACATTCCTTACTGGCCAGGCGGTATTTTCCACCTCCCATTTATTTCCATAGAGCTCTGAGGTGGAATCTGCCTGAAGATCAGGCAGGAGGATTATTTTTTTCCGCTATCTGAAATAATCTGCTATATAATTCTGGTAAATTCTTTCCCTTCACGAGGACTGACAGCCGGTGATGAAGAAATTTGCCTCGTTCACATAGATGTCAGGTCCATATTCCTGCTGTACGTTATATTCTATACTACATTTATTATCCCCTATAGCGGTATCACATTTATATTCATGTATTATTAGTATTTTAGCTGAATCGGGGAACAACAAATAGTCTAAAAAATGGCAGAATAGAATGAGTGACCCTTCTGTGCTTTATATAGTGGTGACTCCTCACCTGGGCGGTTACCTGTAGGAATGTCCTCCTCACACTCCTCATCACCAATCACATTGGGATCTTCCTCTATTGTCATAGATAGAGCATTAATGTCCTTCAGATCTTTATCCTGATGGAAAATCTGTGAAACAAATAATGTAAAAGTCAGCGGACAAATGGGGAAGTCACAGAGAACGGATCCCTGGTTCAGTACTATAGACTGCAATACACTCATAGTCTGACTGCCTCAGTTCTGGACAAGATCAACCAGGTACTGGGGGCTACTAGCAGCCCGGGGTCTCTGGCCAGACCCTGGGCTGCAGCAGATGCATATTGGCAACCCCTGATCTTGCCGCGGGGGGGTGCTGAGGGGGACATCTGTCATGGCAGAACCCCTTGGATGCCACGGTCATGTTTGCTGGGTCTCCCGATGGCGCCCACGGCATGCCGTGTCACTAACAGACACTTAAGATGTTGTGGTCGCTATTGACCGCGGCATCTTAAAGGTTAAACAGTGGGGTCAGTGTTATCACTGTCCTCGCTGTAGCAACGGGAGCCTGGCTTTCAGATCCAGCTGGGCTCACATGGTGATCGCGCAGGCTCTGCCTCTGAGCCCGCTTGATCACCATTATGCACGTCTAGCTGGGGATGCTGTAACTACCCACATTCTCCCATGTACATGTACGTGAGAATGCGTGAAGGGGTTAAAGTAAAATAAATAATTTCACCTTAAAAAAAACAAAAAAAAACCTGTGAATGTAAGTTCCTTTTTAATACAAGACAAGTCAATGACTTCAGGTTGAGAACCCACTTACAATCCGCTTCTCCCCTTTGTGAATTTTCTGGTGTCTAACAAGGTCTGATTTCCGAGCAAAACATTTCCCACATTCTGGGCATGAATATGGCTTCTCTCCTGTGTGAATTCTCTGATGTAGAACAACATGTGATTTCTGAGCAAAACATTTCCCACATTCTGGACATGAATATGGCTTCTTCCCTTTGCGAGTTCTCTGATGTATAACGCCCTTTCTGCAGCTTTCATTTTGCTTAACAGACTGTGATGAATTAGAAGAGAGATCTTTCTTCTGAAGGGCTGAGGGTATATCTGGGGTAATGACATGTTCTTCATATGGATCTTGTGTGATACCATGATCCTCTGCTTTATAATCTGTAGATATCAGATGTCCCTCTGAGCTCCTGGTACAGTCATCTGACAAGAAGAAAACTGATGTTACTATTACTGAATAACATAACCTTATAAGTATATTCCCCACTGAGCTGCCGCTGCCTGAGACGCTTCAGACCGTGTGAAGAAGTGAAGTCAGTGGCACAGGCAGCAAACGACGGCAGCGCGGCCTACTTCATTAGTACTCACTGTGCTGAGACGGAGGTCAGTGATAGTGAATAGTAATGAAGCGGGGCAGGAGACGCCACCACTGCTCTAGGTCACTGTAGAGGTGAACACAATCCATGGCTGCTTAAATATGGCCACTTATGTGGAATAATACTGTAGGATGCCATAAATCTTACTGTATTACACCCCATACACACAATAGAATCCAAACCACATCAGATGGATTTCCCAGCCCGAGCTCACCGCGGATCTGCTGTCCCATACAGTATGTAGTATGGGTCTGTGGAGTCACAAGGAAGCAGGGACTCCTAGCTTCATACATCACTAAGATACGGGGAGTCCTGGTGTGTGGACAGAGTTCGGGCTGGGAAATTTGACTGATGTACAGACCAGATTTTCTAGTCCGGATTCCATAGTGTGATTGGGGGCTAAGGTGAGGTTTACACAGTGAAATTTGTAGAAGCTGCTTCAGGAATTCAGAAGAAAAATTTTTCCGCTTTACCAAATCAGCCACCGAATCTCCATCACATTCCTTACTGGCCAGGCGGTATTTTCCACCTCCCATTTATTTCCATAGAGCTCTGAGGTGGAATCTGCCTGAAGATCGAGCAGGAGGATTATTTTTCCGCTATCTGAAATAATCTGCTATATAATTCTGGTAAATTCTTTCCCTTCACGAGGACTGACAGACGGTGAGGAAGAAATTTGCCTCGTTCACATAGATGTCAGGTCCATATTCCTGCTGTACGTTATATTCTATACTACATTTATTATCCCCTATAGCGGTATCACATTTATATTCATGTATTATTAGTATTTTAGCTGAATCGGGGAACAACAAATAGTCTAATAAATGACTGAATAGAACGAGTGACCCTTCTGTGCTTTATATAGTGGTGACTCCTCACCTGGGCGGTTACCTGTAGGAATGTCCTCCTCACACTCCTCATCACCACTCACATAGGGATCTTCCTTTATTGTCATAGATAGAGCATTAATGTCGTCCAGATCTTTATCCTGATGGAAAATCTGTGAATCAAATAATGTAAAAGTCACCGGACAAATGGGGAAGTCACAGAGAATGTTCTAGATCATTAATCCGCATGAAGAGCAAAGATGTCCTGACAGTAGCTGCAGGTCTCTGAGAAGCTGGAGAAACATATTAGATGGCGGCTCAATGACACCGCCCATGTATATAACCATATAATACTGCTGGATACAACAAGACTGACCACAAGGACTTCACAGCCCGTCTACACATCATAGGGAATATCTCCATCTACCTGATCACCCTTGTGTCCTTCTAAATACTCTCACTCCTCCATGGAGAAATAGACAGCGACATCCTGACACCTTATAGCAGGGGTCCCCAAACTTTTTACACAGGGGGCCAGTTCACTGTCCCTCAGACCGTTGGAGGGCCGGACTATAAGAAAAACTATGAAAATCCCTATGCACACTACACGTATCTCATTTTAAAGTAAAACAAAAAGGGAACAAATACAACATTCAAAATAAAGAAATAGTAAATTTAAGTCAACAAACTCACCATTATTTCAATGTGAAGTATGGGCCTGCTTTTGGCTAATGAGATATACATACAAATACAAATACAGCACAGTGCACCTCTGAAATGTGCTTCTCTCTTCCCGCAAATAGGTCCAGCACTCTGCCCCCATATAAGCCCAGCTCTTTCCCTCATATAGGTCCCATGCCCCCCCCATATAGGTCCCATGCAGTCTCCCCCATATAGGTCCCATGCCCCCCCCATATAGGTCCCATGCAGTCTCCCCCATATAGGTCCCATGCAGTCTCCCTCATATAGGGCCAGGTCTCTCCCCCATATAGGTCCAGGTCTCTCCCCCATATATGTCCAGCTCTCCCCCATATAGATCCAGCTCTCTGATCCCCCTCCATGCCCAGTAAAAAAAAAAAAAGTGAAAATATACTTTACCTAGCACTGCAGCCGCTACCGCGCTGTGGTCCCGGCTCCTCTGTCTTCGGCTGTAAGGCCTAGATGAGGACGTCATGCGTCATGACATGATCATTCTAGGTCCGGACGACGAGCGCCGAGCGTCTACACAGGAACGAGACTTCCCGTGTAGCGCTCAGCGGGTTATTTCAATTGTAAGCGCCTGTGCGCTCACAATTGAAGTAACACAAGGAAATTGCGACGCGGGCCGGGTAAATGGCCTTCGGGGGCCGGAAGCGGCCCGCGGGCCGTAGTTTGGGGACCCCTGCCTTATAGGAACCTGACAACACAATGATACAGTCATCACCCAGACCCCTCCAGTTACTGTATAATGTCCCAGCATTCCCAGCAGTGTCACCTCTCCAGTCAGCAGCTCCAGCATCTTGTTGGTGAGTTCTAGGATCTTCTGTCCATTGATCTCCTCCTGTATCAGGGGGTGAGGTGGAGGCCCCGGGATTGGGCTCAGGGTTCCTCCACATCCTTCATACACAGGAGCCTGACAGCGCCCACTAGAGGTCTTCTTCACTACTGTGTAATCCTGGTTATGGGGAGACACATTAATAAATATCACTACATACATGTCCAGAGTCCATCACCTCTCCAGTCATATCATCTGTTATTACTATAGATAAGAATGATGTAATGTGACATCATCAGAATCTCTCACCTCTCCAGTAAAGTGGTAGATGATCTCTAGGGTGAGATTTAATAGACTTTCTGCCATCTTGTTCTTGTCTCTTTCCATCCTTGATGGATCAATCAGGAATATTCTCTTATATAGAAGATACTGAGAGGATTCTATATTGTAGGAACCTGAATGGAGAGAAGATGAGACAATGTAATCACTACACGGAATCCCATGTAATAAATAGAACAGATGAGTCACATTATTATGACCACCTCCTACTTCTGACGTCGGCAGCGTGTAGCTCAGGAAGGAAGTGACTTGTGGGCTGGCTTGGTGGGTATATAAGGTGTGTGATAGGCTGAACAGAATCTCATTGTTGTAGAAGTGTGATTATTGGCTGTCGGGCCAAGGGTGACAGTATTTCTCCAACAGCGCGGGTTGTGAACTGTCTGTGTGTTGCTTTGGTGAAAGTGTATTGTGAGTGGAGAAATGGCACCATTGGGAATAACCAACGTGGAAACTGAGGAGAACCACGTGCCACTGATGTGAAAGGTGAACGTCAGCTATGAAGGTGTGTGAGGGCCGATCGGCACACTACAGTGGAGCAGCTCAGCATGAAAATGAACCGGAGCTACCAGATGTGTCTAAAACAACAGTTCAGTGAACACTAATGTGTATGGAGCTTCGATTGTTCCTTTGCTAGCAAACAAAAAGCTTCAATTTAAATGGCCATATTGGAGTTGGACCACCATTGATTGGCTAAGGGCTGCCTTCTCTGAGGAGTCCCGTTTTCTGCTTCATGGAATGGATGGACATCGGCATGTCAGGCAAGAAACATCAGAGAACAAACACCCTGAAACTAGTGCTGGAAGAAGACAAGCTGGTGGCGGCAGCGATATAGTCTGGGGAACTTTTTCACGCCATTCTCTGGGCCCGCTCATCTATGTGGAAGGCAATCTGAACAGATTTGGGTATGAATCCATCCTTGCAGATCACATACACCCATACATGCTGTTTGTCTTCTCTGGGGCAAATTGAATCTTCTTGGAAAATAACGTCTAGAAATGCCCGACAGTGGTTGGAAGAGCAAGACCAAGACTTCCAAGTACTTCCCTGGCTCCCTTATTTCCTAGACTTGAACCCAATTGAGCATCTGTGGGGCCGCCTTGTCTGTTGTGTTTGTTCTATGGATCCTCTCCCATGTACCCTCCAGTAAATGTGGGATACACTGCAGTCAGTATGGCTCCGGATACCTGAGACAACCTACCAGTCACTGCCAGTCCATCTAACTGCTGTCCGAGCTGCACACGGCAGTTACTCTAGCTATCTACAAGTGCCGTCGTACTACTCCTCCCAGCAAGCACCTTCCCCTATACATCCCCTATAAACTATACATACACCTAAAGCTCAAAGAGCGACGCTCCGGCTTCATAAAGCTCCACCAGAAGATACCGGAACTTCTTATATTCTACATAATGTCACCTATTCTGGGGTTTTCTACCTCCTGTCCCTCTTGTTATTTCTCAGCCTATGTCATACAAGGTGTCTGGTGACAGAGGTGGATTCACGCCATGAAGTGATCCTGCAGAGCTGCGCTCCATCTTACAGATGTAAGGACTCCTCACGTAGCTTTGCTTGGTCAGACATCTTACTGCGGATCCCAGGCAGATCTTATTTCATGGCCATCACTATGTAATTCTAGTAATCTCTTAGGATCAGCCACTTCCTTTACTTACACTAATAGTTGCTTCTGGTTTGGCACTTCTGCTGATGTACCCGAATGCCTTTTCATGTTGTTCCCCCAATTGTTATTGTACACCCCCATATCGCCTCCGCACATGTGCTGACCTCATTTATGGTAAGTACATCTATGACCCAGACGACCCCATTCCCATCTATCACACCAACCTCATCCCCTACCAGCTTTACCCAACACTTAGATGTCACAGCTGCCGCTAAGACGAGACGTCCCCCTCCCCCTCAGACAGTGCCCCCGATTTACAGGGAGAGTCACTTTCTATTACTCGGCTCCACTGGGAAGTTTGGGTGTCCATTAGTGTCCATGTAGTGCAGATACATATGGAGCTACAGAGGAGGGGGGAGCGGAGCTGAGGCCGTGCTGGGGAGAGGGAGGAGAACATGTGGCCAGTACTAGGGGGCGACACCGAGCCAAAAGTCTGACCATAGAAGAGGCTGCAGACTGGAAATGAGGGGGACTGAATGTATGAGAAGGGCTGAGAGCGAGCACTTACCTCCTCAGGTACAGTAGTCGTGATATCACAGGACCTGTGATGATGTCATAGGTGTGGGAGGAGTCAAGGAATCACATGATCAGTTCCTGCTGTTATAGAGTCATCTGTGCAGAAAATCCTAGTGAGCTAAAGGACCTGTGCTGATGTCACGTGTGGGAGGAGTCACAGAGTCACATGACCAAATATCAGAAGTCTTTCTGTAGAGCTGTCTGTGTGTGACGTGTATATAGCGGAGCCGTCTGTGTGACGTGTATGTAGCGGAGGCGTCTGTGTGTGACGTGTATGTAGCGGAGCCGTCTGTGTGTGACGTGTATGTAGCGGAGCCGTCTGTGTGTGACGTGAATGTAGCGGAGCCGTCTGTGTGTGACGTGTATGTAGCGGAGCCGTCTGTGTGTGACGTGTATGTAGCGGGGCTCCACATGCTAATATATCATCATATTAATAATAATAATCCTTTAATAGTCCCATCATGGGGAAATTCAGTGTGTTACAGCAGCAAGGATATGCAATGCAAGATAAGCAATACAAATACACATACAATATATACCAAAAACGTTCCAAGGTAGAGGCTTCCCATTGATAGTAGACAGACAGATATAGAGGTACAGGTAAAGAAGTAGCAGAGGGGGATATCAGAACAGGAGGATATTTCAGTTCTCTGTATGTAATGATCTCCGCTTAGGTCGGTGTTGGTTGTACAGCCTGACCGCGGTGGGGAGGAAAGACTTCCGATAGCGCTCCTTCTCACACCTAGGGTGGAGCAGTCGGTCACTGACAGTACTGCCCAGCGCGATCACAGTCTCATGCATGGGATGGCAGTTCTTCTTCTGCATGGAGCTCACCACGGACAGTATCCTTCTGTCACCCACCACCTGCACTGGGTCCAGTGGGCTCCCCAGGACAGAGCTGGCCCTTCTAATCAGCTTGTCAAGTTTATTTCTATCCCTGGTCAGTTGCACTTCCAGGTTTGGGTTCTAAAATCTCAGGGAAACAAAGAAATAGTTGTGAAAATAAATAAATCATAGTTTTGATATAATACAGCTATAACGGGGAGAATTATTACCGCTATAGAATAAACTACTGAACAAAACATATATAACGCTGTTGACTTGTCCCCCTTCATGATATAGCGCCCGTTTTCCTGGCCGTAACACAGTATAACACCCCATTTACACACAGCATAATGTCCCATAGTGGCCCCTACACACAGTATAATGTCCCATAGTGGCCCCTACACACAGTATAATGTCATATAGACCCCAGAGTATAATGATAGGATGCCCAGAGGAGGAGACAAACATAAAAGCCTGGGGTACTCACCTCTCCCCGCTCCAGTGAGACCCTGCTGTTTTCAATTCTCTTCAGTGACGTCACAGACATGGGTTACACCGGCTTCATTATACGTTGCAACGCCGGCCTGACCCATGTGACATCTGAAGAGACCACTGAGTATAATTATAGAATTATTTGTTGGGGTTCGCTCAAAATATACTCTTACCGATCTCTTCTCCTGTTCATGGCCGCCGGGGCCCCAGCAATGTGATATGGGATGCACAAGGCCCCCTGGAGGGCAGAAGGGGAAGCGGAGGCGGCAGTGAGCAGGAATGGGGATCGGTAAGTATATAGGGTCCGTTAGTACACACATGGACAAAATTGTTGGTCCCCTCCCTCGTTTAATGAAAGAAGAACCCACAATGGTCACAGAAATAACTTGAATCTGACAAAAGTAATAATATATAAAAATTCTATGAAAATGAACAAATGAAAGTCAGACATTGCTTTCCAACCAGGCTGCAACAGAATTTTTTTAAAAAAGAAAACTCCTGAAACAGGCCTGGACAGAAATGATGGTTCCCTTAACTTAATATTTAGTTGCACAACCTTTTGAGGCAATCCCTGCAATCAGACGATTCCTGTAACTGTCAATGAGACTTCTGCACCTCTCAACCTGCTCCAGTTGTCTCGGGTGTGAAGGGTGCCTTTCCCAGACGGCATGTTTCAGCTCCTTCCAAAGATGCTCAATAGGATTTAGGTCAGGGCTCATAGAAGGCCACTTCAGAATAGTCCAATGTTTCCCTCTTAGCCATTCTTGGGTGTTTTTAGCTGTGTGTTTTGGGTCATTATCCTGTTGCAAGACCCATGACCTGTGACTGAGACCAAGCCTTCTGACACTGGGCAGCACATTTCTCTCTAGAATCCCTTGATAATCTTGAGATTTCATTGTACCCTGCACAGATTCGAGACACCCTGTGCCAGATGCAGCAAAGCAGCCTCAGAACATAACAGAGCCTCCTCCATGTTTCACAGTAGGGACAGTGTTCTTTTCAAGATATGCTTCATTTTTCCATCTGTGAACATAGAGCTGATGTGCCTTGCCAAAAATTTCGATTTTTGTCTCATCTGTCCATAGGACATTCTCCCAGAAGCTTTGTGGCTTGTCAACATGTAGTTTGGAAAATTCCAGTCTGGCTTTTTTAAGATTTGTTTTCAACAATGGTGTCCTTCTTGGTCGTCTCCCATGAAGTCCACTTTGGCTCAAACAACGACGGATGGTGCGATCTGACACTGATGTTCCTTGAGCTTGAAGTTCACCTTTAATCTCTTTAGAAGTTTTTCTGGACTATTTTGTTACCATTCGTATTATCCTTCTCTTTGATTTGTCATCAATTTTCCTCCTGTGGCCACGTCCAGGGAGGTTGGCTACAGTCCCATGGATCTTAAATTTCTGAATAATATGTGCAGCTGTAGTCACAGGAACATCAAGCTGCTTGGAGATGGTCTTATAACCTTTACCTTTAACACGCTTGTCTATAATTTTCTTTCTAAGGTCCTGAGACAACTCTTTCCTTCGCTTCCTCTGGTCCATGTTGAGTGTGGTACTCACCATGTCACCAAACAGCACAGTGAGTATCTGTAGCCCTATATACAGGCCCACTGACTGATTACAGGATTGTAGACACCTGGGATGCTAATTAGTGGACACACCTGGATTTAACATGTCCCTTTGGTCACATTATTTTCAGGGAAACCATCATTTCTGTCCAGGCCTGTTTCAGGAGTTTTCTTTTTTTAAAAATTCTGTTGAAGCCTGGTTGGAAAGCAATGTCTGACTTTCATTTGTTCATTTTCATAGAATTTTTATATATTATTACTTTTGTCAGTTTCAAGTTATTTCTGTGACCATTGTGGGTTTTTCTTTCAGTAAACGAGGGGTACCAACAATTTTGTCCACGTGTCTAAACTCTCCATTAGTATTTATGGCAATTCGAAAGATAGCCGAGTGGACAGCTGTAGACAAGAATAGATAAAACCATACAAGCTTCACCAAATATCGATTCCCAGGGCAGTAGTAATGTACTGGAACACATCTGGTACCCCATGGAGCTCCAGACAATACACATACTCCATAAATTATTCCAACATTTTTCATGTTCCTCCAGAAAACACAAACCACACTACCCAAAGTTGGTCCAGTGCACCTCGACAATGAACCAGTATTACACAATCCAAAGAAGATCTTCCCCACAAAAAATTCCATTCAACCTCACACAAACAAGCCACATCCCCACCCAAACTGTGTGCAACCTCAAAAACAAAACAAATTGCATTTGTTTGCATATTAGCCAAAAATAATTCTCTCCATTAGAAATTATACATTTATCTCATCATTTAACATGGGTCTGGTCAACAGACTATTAGTGCCACCCACACGGCAAACTATAACAGACGGCCCGAATGACTTGTCCATGACAAATTAGAGGGTAGATGCTAAATCCTAGTGGGCTAAAGGACTCTTGATGACATCATGACCATGTGATCAGACTCTTGTGTGCGCGGAGCTATTCTGGATTGTACAGAACAGTGTGGTGTTACACAGGAAGAGGAAGCTGCTGGGAACAGAGACTGATGGAAGGTAAGGAGGAGAGAAGAGACAGCATGTGTGAGCAAGAGTGGAAAATGGGGATGCAGGCTGCATGTGAGCAGAATGGGGGAATGGGGGTTCAGGCTGCGTGTGAGCAAAATGGGGGTGCAGACTGTGAGCAAAATGGGGGAATGGGGATGCAGGCTGTGTGTGAGCAAAAGGGTTCTCCCCATTCCCCACTCTTGCTTGCACACAGCCTGCATCCCCCATTCTCCCCTCTTGCACACACACAGCCTGCACCCCCATTCCCTCCTCTTGCTCTCACATAGCCTGCACCCCCACTCGCCCCTTTTGCTCACACACAGCCTACACCCCCATGTACCCCTCTTGCACTCCCCATTCTTACTCTTATTCATATATTCATTTATGCATATATTCATATTCTTATTCATACTCTTGCTCACAGACAGCCTGCACCCCACTCCCTCCTCCTAGACACACATAGCCTGCACCCCCCATTCCCCCCACTTGCTCACACAGCCCGCACACCCACGTCACCCTCTTGCTCACACACAGCTAGGGGCAAGTGGGGGTGCAGGCTGTGCGTGAGAAAAAAGGGGAATGGGGGGTGCAGGCTGTGCGTGAGAAAAAGGGGAATGGGGGTGCAGGCTGTGCGTGAGAAAAAGGGGAATGGGGGTGCAGGCTGTGCGTGAGCAGAGAGGGGGCATGGGGGGAGCAGTCTGTGTGAGAAATAGAGGGGGATGTACAGGATGCTTGAGAAAAAAAAAAGAGGAAATGGGGGTGCCTGCTGCGCAAGATGGAGAACTGGGGTTGCAGCCTGCGTGATACATTAAGAGTATAGTTGTGTGTGAGGAGACATGGGGCTCAGGCTGTGTGATAGGGGGACGGGTGCAGGATGTGTGACAAATGGGGCACTTAAACACTTAAAATATGGAGGGCAGTGTGCACTGTTTTTCATGGGGCCCGGGCCTCTGCTGTCGCATCAATTTCTGGTCCTAGGTTTTTGTTTGTTTCTAGGTTTATGTGGGATCTAAATGGTGTGAAGACCCCACTACAAGATCACTAGGTGCCAGTGCTCTAGACCAAGCAAAGCGCCCCCTAGAGATCAAATGTCTTACCCGGGCACCTCCAAATAGCCATCACTTATAAAGGTTTATAAAATAAGGCTTCATTACCAGTTATGTGATGGCCCCACACTCAGTAGAATGTCCCCTTCAGTGCCCACATGTAATATAATGGCCCTTACTCTGCCTCTACATGTACAATATTTACCCCCCACTTAAAATAAAATGGTCCCCAAGCTAATGTCTGAGCGGCCTCTGAGACTTGTCTGCCATTTATTTCTGTTGCAGGCTGAGTTAGTTGGGAAGGGCTAGTAGTGGGTGGGATAGCCAGAGAGACAGGGAGGGGGATAGTGTGAGTCAGCCTACAAGTACCATGATGCATTAGCTAAGACAGCAGGAAGTTACACCATGTAAACAAATGCAGAAGATGCCAGGCGCTCCCAGAGACACACAGAAATCACTCAAAACACTGCTAAAGGTATTTGAGGTCATTTATTAACCCATTAATAGCACTAACAGACTTTTTTTTTTTTTAAAAGAACATTTTTTGCCCAGAAAACCCCTTTAAGCCCTCATATCGCTCTGTGCATGGACAAATCCCGCAGTGGCCCCTCCGCGCAGGATAATGCCCCGCAGTGGCCCTTCGCGTAGTATAATGCCCTGCAATGGCCGCTCCGCGCAGGATAATGTCCCGCAATGATCCACACAGTACAAACTTGGGTGGGCCGCTGCGCGGTGGGGGGTACCTCTCACTACTGAACATTTCCCTAGGGATAGTGGGACGTACCTTGTATAGTACATGATATTATCTTTTACTCTAGGTTCAATCTCGGGTTTCTGCTCAGAAAACGGAAACCCAATCCGCTTAAAAAGTGGTTACTTGCGGACCCCATATACTATAATGTTTCCGCCCGAAAAATGCAGAGAGAAAAGTCCTGCTTGTAGGGGAATGGGGGACAGAAACCCCCAATGGAAACTGAGCACAGGTGTGAATCCACCTATTGCTAATAGCAACCAATCCCAGTGCAGTGTATATGCGGCCCCTCAGGATCTGAGACTCGCTGTTACCCCGGCCCCATGAGGTATCCATTATTAAGTATCTACTATATACTCTTCTAACGTCATGTGGTCTGGGATTCCCTTCCTTCTCCCATTCCTTGTATATTTGGGTCTTCCCCTTCTCCTTGGTCTCCCTTTTATAGGTTTTTATGTTTTTCTCCTTACATTATGCAGTACATTATGGGTTTTTATATGTGATCTTTATTTGTACGCCCCCTGCGTGGGGTTTTCTATATTTTGTAATTTTTTATAGTATTTTCTTTATTTGTATTTTAATTTAAACTTTTTTGATACTAAATATAAAATTAAAATTAGATTTTTTACTAAAAATATTAAATGTCCTGTTTTCATTTTTGTTTTCTCTGTGAAAAAACTTTCATTGAACAGGTTTTCTGGGCTGGAGGGCATTTCTGATACTGATGGTCCTCCCTTAGGATAGGGTCACCAGTATCAGATCAGTGGGGTCCAGCACTCAGCGCTTCCAGACAGTCTCCAGTGCTAGAACCTATACAGGTGGCGGATCTGGAAGCAGAAGGCTCTGTACACTGTATATAGGCGGTGGTGAATACTGCAGCTCTGTACGCTGTATATAGGCGGTGGTGAATACTGCAGCTCTGTACACTGTATATAGGTGGTGGTGAATACTGCAGCTCTGTACACTGTATATAGGCGGTGGTGAATACCGCAGCTCTGTACACTGTATATAGGTGGTGGTGAATACTGCAGCTCTGTACACTGTATATAGGCGGTGGTGAATACTGAAGCTCTGATCACTGTATATAGGTGGTGGTGAATACTGCAGCTCTGTACACTGTATATAGGCGGTGGTGAATACTGCAGCACTGTACACTGTATATAGGCGGTGGTGAATACTGCAGCTCTGTACACTGTATATAGGCGGTGGTGAATACTGCAGCACTGTACACTGTATATAGGCGGTGGTGAATACTGCAGCTGTGTACACTGTATATAGGCGGTGGTGAATACTGCAGCTCTGTACACTGTATATAGGCGGTGGTGAATACTGCAGCTCTGTACACTGTATATAGGCGGTGGTGAATACTGCAGCTCTGTACACTGTATATAGGCGGTGGTGAATACTGCAGCTCTGTACGCTGTATATAGGCGGTGGTGAAAACTGCAGCTCTGTACACTGTATATAGGCGGTGGTGAATACTGCAGCTCTGTACACTGTATATAGGCGGTGGTGAAAACTGCAGCTCTGTACACTGTATATAGGCGGTGGTGAATACTGCAGCTCTGTACTCTGTATATAGGTGGTGGTGAATACTGCAGCTCTGTACACTGTATATAGGCGGTGGTGAATACTGCAGCTCTGTACACTGTATATAGGCAGTGGTGAAAACTGCAGCTCTGTACCCTGTATATAGGCGGTGGTGAATACTGCAGCTCTGTACACTGTATATACAGTCATATGAAAAAGTTTGGGCACCCCTATTAATCTTAATCATTTTTAGTTCTAAATATTTGGGTGTTTGCAACAGCCATTTCAATTTGATATATCTAATAACTGATGGACACAGTAATATTTCAGGATTGAAATGAGGTTTATTGTACTAACAGAAAATGTGCAATATGCATTAAACCAAAATTTGAGCGGTGCAAAAGTATGGGCACCTCAACAGAAAAGTGACATTAATATTTAGTAGATCCTCCTTTTGCAAAAATAACAGCCTCTAGTCGCTTCCTGTAGCTTTTAATCAGTTCCTGGATCCTGGATGAAGGTATTTTTGACCATTCCTCTTTACAAAACAATTCCAGTTCAGTTAAGTTTGATGGTCGCCGAGCATGGACAGCCCGCTTCAAATTATCCCACAGATGTTCAATGATATTCAGGTCTGGGGACTGGGATGGCCATTCCAGAACATTGTAATTGTTCCTCTGCATGAATGCCTGAGTAGATTTGGAGCTGTGTTTTGGATCATTGTCTTGCTGAAATATCCATCCCCGGCGTAACTTCAAATTCGTCACTGATTCTTGTACATTATTCTCAAGAATCTGCTGATACTGAGTTGAATCCATGCGACCCTCAACTTTAACAAGATTCCCGGTGCCGGCATTGGCCACACAGCCCCAAAGCATGATGGAACCTCCACCAAATTTTACAGTGGGTAGCAAGTGTTTTTCTTGGAATGCTGTGTTTTTTTTGACGCCATGCATAACGCCTTTTTGTATGACCAAACAACTCAATCTTTGTTTCATCAGTCCACAGGACCTTCTTCCAAAATGAAGCTGGCTTGTCCAAATGTGCTTTTGCATACCTCAGGCGACTCTGTTTGTGGCGTGCTTTCAGAAACGGCTTCTTTCGCATCACTCTCCCATACAGCTTCTCCTTGTGCAAAGTGTGCTGTATTGTTGACCGATGCACAGTGACACCATCTGCAGCAAGATGATGCTGCAGCTCTTTGGAGGTGGTCTGTGGATTGTCCTTGACTGTTCTCACCATTCTTCTTCTCCTCTGCCTTTCTGATATTTTTCTTGGCCTGCCACTTCTGGGCTTAACAAGAACTGTCCCTGTGGTCTTCCATTTCCTTACTATGTTCCTCACAGTGGAAACTGACAGGTTAAATCTCTGAGACAACTTTTTGTATCCTTCCCCTGAACAACTATGTTGAACAATCTTTGTTTTCAGATCATTTGAGAGTTGTTTTGAGGAGCCCATGATGTCACTCTTCAGAGGAGATTCAAATAGGAGAACAACTTGCAATTGGCCACCTTAAATACCTTTTCTCATGATTGGCTATGAAGTTCAAAGCTCAGTGAGGTTACAAAACCAATTTTGTGCTTCAGTAAGTCAGTAAAAAGTAGTTAGGAGTATTCAAATCAATAAAATGATAAGGGTACCCAAATTTTTGCACCGGTCAAATTTTGGTTTAATGCATATTGCACATTTTCTGTTAGTACAATAAACCTCATTTCAATCCTGAAATATTACTGTGTCCATCAGTTCTTAGATATATCAAATTGAAATGGCTGTTGCAAACACCCAAATATTTAGAACTAAAAATGATTAAGATTAATAGAGGTGCCCAAACTTTTTCATATGACTGTAGGTGGTGGTGAATACTGCAGCTCTGTACACTGTATATAGGCGGTGGTGAATACTGCAGCTCTGTACGCTGTATATAGGCGGTGGTGAATACTGCAGCTCTGTACACTGTATATAGACGGTGGTGAATACTGCAGCTCTGTACGCTGTATATAGGCGGTGGTGAATACTGCAGCTCTGTACACTGTATATAGGCGGTAGTGAATACTGCAGCTCTGTACACTGTATATAGGCGGTGTTGAATACTGCAGCTCTGTACACTGTATATAGGCGGTGGTGAATACTGCAGCTCTGTACACTGTATATAGGCGGTGGTGAATACTGCAGCTCTGTACACTGTATATAGGCGGTAGTGAATACTGCAGCTCTGTACACTGTATATAGGCGGTGTTGAATACTGCAGCTCTGTACACTGTATATAGGCGGTGGTGAATACTGCAGCTCTGTACACTGTATATAGGCGGTGGTGAATACTGCAGCTCTGTACACTGTATATAGGCAGTGGTGAATACTGCAGTTCTGTTTGCTGTATATAGGCGGTGGTGAATACTGCAGCTCTGTACACTGTATATAGGCGGTAGTGAATACTGCAGCTCTGTACACTGTATATAGGCGGTGGTGAATACTGCAGTTCTGTACACTGTATATAGGCGGTGGTGAATACTGCAGCTGTGTTCACTGTATATAGGCGGTGGTGAATACTGCAGCTGTGTTCACTGTATATAGGCGGTGGTGAATACTGCAGCTGTGTTCACTGTATGTAGGTGATGGTGAAAACTGCAGCTCTGTACACTGTATATAGGTGGTGGTGAATACCGCAGCTCTGTACACTGTATATAGGCGGTGGTGAATACTGCAGCTATGTACGCTGTATATAGGCGGTGGTGAATACTGCAGCTCTGTACACTGTATATAGGTGGTGGTGAATACTGCAGCTCTGTACACTGTATATAGGCGGTGGTGAATACTGCAGCTCTGTACACTGTATATAGGCGGTGGTGAATACTGCAGCTATGTACACTGTATATAGGCGGTGGTGAATACTGCAGCTCTGTACACTGTATATAGACGGTGGTGAATACCGCAGCTCTGTACACTGTATATAGGCGGTGGTGAATACTGCAGCTCTGTACACTGTATATAGGCGGTGGTGAATACTGCAGCTCTGTACACTGTATATAGACGGTGGTGAATACCGCAGCTCTGTACACTGTATATAGACGGTGGTGAATACCGCAGCTCTGTACACTGTATATAGGCGGTGGTGAATACCGCAGCTCTGTACACTGTATATAGGCGGTGGTGAATACCGCAGCTCTGTACACTGTATATAGGCGGTGGTGAATACCGCAGCTCTGTACACTGTATATAGGAGGTGGTGAATACTGCAGCTGTGTTCACTGTATATAGGCGGTGGTGAATACTGCAGCTGTGTTCACTGTATATAGGCGGTGGTGAATACTGCAGCTGTGTTCACTGTATATAGGCGGTGGTGAATACTGCAGCTGTGTTCACTGTATGTAGGTGATGGTGAAAACTGCATCTCTGTACACTGTATATAGGTGGTGGTGAATACCGCAGCTCTGTACACTGTATATAGGCGGTGGTGAATACCGCAGCTCTGTACACTGTATATAGGCGGTGGTGAATACTGCAGCTATGTACACTGTATATAGGCGGTGGTGAATACTGCAGCTCTGTACACTGTATATAGACGGTGGTGAATACCGCAGCTCTGTACACTGTATATAGGCGGTGGTGAATACTGCAGCTCTGTACACTGTATATAGGCGGTGGTGAATACTGCAGCTCTGTACGCTGTATATAGGCGGTGGTGAATACTGCAGCTCTGTACACTGTATATAGGCGGTGGTGAATACTGCAGCTATGTACGCTGTATATAGGCGGTGGTGAATACTGCAGCTCTGTACACTGTATATAGGCGGTGGTGAATACTGCAGCTCTGTACACTGTATATAGGCGGTGGTGAATACTGCAGCTCTGTACACTGTATATAGACGGTGGTGAATACTGCAGCTCTGTACACTGTATATAGGCGGTGGTGAATACTGCAGCTCTGTACACTGTATATAGGCGGTGGTGAATACTGCAGCTCTGTACACTGTATATAGACGGTGGTGAATACCGCAGCTCTGTACACTGTATATAGACGGTGGTGAATACCGCAGCTCTGTACACTGTATATAGGCGGTGGTGAATACCGCAGCTCTGTACACTGTATATAGGCGGTGGTGAATACCGCAGCTCTGTACACTGTATATAGGCGGTGGTGAATACCGCAGCTCTGTACACTGTATATAGGCGGTGGTGAATACCGCAGCTCTGTACACTGTATATAGGCGGTGGTGAATACTGCAGCTCTGTACACTGTATATCGGCGGTGGTGAATACCGCAGCTCTGTACACTGTATATAGGCGGTGGTGAATACTGCAGCTCTGTACACTGTATATAGGCGGTGGTGAATACTGCAGCTGTGTACACTGTATATAGGCGGTGGTGAATGCTGCAGCTCTGTACACTGTATATAGTAGGCGGTGAATACTGCAGCTCTGTACGCTGTATATAGGTGGTGGTGAATACTGCAGCTGTGCTCCTAGTTATTGGGGGCAGAGCTCCGGCACTGCTGCTATACCAGGAACACAGATGTTCTGCTTCCAGCACCAGATGCAACTACCTATTCCCTCTAGGCAGAGGCGTAGCTAGCGGGAGGCAGAGGGGAAGGCTGCCCCGGGCCCACTGACTTTTTTGGGGCCCACCCTGGAGCCGCCGTTAATACATCCTCTATTTCTAACTAGATCAGTGTCTGCAGACACCGATTTTGTTACAATGCTTCCTGGTGCTTAACTGTTTTGTATACCGCAAGCCACTTCAGGCCTGCGTTTTACAAGACCCTGAGACCACAGACCAATGTCTTCGTCTAAGCACGATGACGTCACAACATCGCGCCGCCTGCGCTCAGACACAGACGTCATGCGCGTGGACTGGGAGGAAGCAGCAGCTCCGTTCATCAGCATCGCAGGTAGGTGAGTGTGACTTTTTTTTTGTGGGTATATTAATAGTATAAGGGGTGGATAGGAAGGGGAATAATAACTATAATGGGAGGATTCATTAGGGGGCATTATGATGATGGGGGGGTCATTTATATAAGGGTTATTACAGGGTATTATGAATACAAGGGGGTGGTCATTGATACAAGGGGTCATTAGAGGTGCAGTATTTATGTCAGGGGGAATCGGGCATAATATGAGGGTCAATTAATTTAATTAAAGTTGCACTTGCGCCTTATTAAGACTAAGGCCCCATGTACTGGGCTGCAGCAAAAAAAGCGCTGCAGGAAAAACCGCAGCGGTAATATTGTGGTTTTTCTTGCAGCGCTTTTCACAGAAGGTCTGCAGAGGTTTCCCCTGTGGACTTTCTGTTTTCAATACACCTATATGGAAACCGCCGGTGTTTCCATAGGTATAACTGACATGCTGCGATTTCCGAAACCGCAACGGTTTTGGAAATCGCAATGTGTCTGCTGCACGTATTTTTCCGCAGTGTATGGATGGGATTTGCTAGAATGTTGCGATTTTTCTCAGTGGGTTTTCACCACATGGGGCCCCCATCCCTACTTTGCAGTATAATATGCACAGCGGATAATCTGCGATTTCCAAAACAGACGCAGTTTTGGAAATCGCAGAATGTCAATTATACCTACGGAAACGCCAGCGGTTTCCCTATAGATATAATTGAAGCAGAAAGTCTGCAGAGGAAACCTCTGCGAACTTTCTGTGCAAAGTGCTGCAGGAAAAAACCGTGATGCGTCGCCGCCGCGGTTTTTCCCGCAGCTCTTTTTTGCTGCTGTACGCCACGTGAGGCCTTAGCCTTAAGGTGTTTTCCAGCTCATTTTTATTGATGATCTATCCTCAGAATAAATCATCAATAAGAGATAAGTGACTCCCCACTGACCAGCAGTATGAAGGGGCTATAGCGCCTGTTTATATCACACACTGTCTGTATATAGTGACCGTGTGATGTCATTCCAGCCTTGTCACATAGACGTGTATAGGACGAGGCTGTAGTTACATTACATGGCCGCTATGAAATGAATGACACTATGTAAACAGAGAAGGGGTCACGGCGTTTACACAGGTACCGCGGTTCATTCAAACAGTTGTTCCTTTGGGGTATTGGAACCCAAAAAAAATTTTTTTCCTTTTTTTTTCCTTTTTAATTAGGAAACACCTGGGGCATTATTAATAAGGGGCACATTATTTAAAGAGGACCTTTCACGTCCTCATGTATATGCTGTTTTACATACCGCTAGAAAGCCGACAGCAAGCCGAATTCAGCACACTGCCGGCTTTCCCGTTATATGCCCCGGGGCTGGAGATATCGGGGGTCTAAATTTCACCGTTCACTGTCAGAAGGGCGTTCCTGACAGTCTAGCTGCGCTGTGAGGACAGCCCTCCCTGACTGTGCTCGTCCATAGACTTGTACTAGGGGGGGCTCCTCACAGCTCAGCGTCATCACTGGGCCGAGTACACCCCAGTACAATTCTATGGACAGGTACTGTAAGGGAGGGCGTTCCTCACAGCGCAACTAGACTGTTAGGAACGCCCTTCTGACAGTGAAAAGTGAAAATTAGACTCCCGATATTTCCAGCCCCGGGGCATATAACGGGAAAGCCGGCAGTGCGTTGAATTCCGCGCGCTGTCGGCTTTCTAGTGGTATGTAAAACACCATATACATGAGAACATGAAAGGTCCTCTTAAAGGGGTGCAAAGGGAAGTTATTAGTTTAAAGATCCACTTGGGGGTATTATTCATTATGGGGGGTTATATTATATATTTTATAATTGGGGTAGCAGCAGGATGGGGGTGCAGGTGAGGACAATGTGGGTCGGTGCCTGGAAAAGTGAGGAGCCAAAGATGTCTGTGTTGCAAACTTTACAGAGACTGGAAGAAGTGGTCATGGCCGTCCAGATGAAAGAGATGGGAAATGTGAAGGATTGGTCAGAGACGTCACCGGTAAGTCACTAAATGTTACTGCACTGTATTCACCTAAATCGTCTGCAGAGCCCTGTGTAGAGCTGCTATATACCACTATACGCTCACCGTATACTGATAGTATCGGTATACAAACATGTGCAAGTAGGGGGCCCACTTGGACATGTTTGCCCCCCCTGTGCTAAACCCCTAGCTATGCCTCTGCCTCTAGGAATAACCAGTAGATCACTGGGGATCTGACCAATGGGACCCCCACTGATCAGGGCTCCTGTTTCTGCCCTATATGAATAGAACGATGATCCACAATGCGCTGCTGATCCGTCCATCTCTTTGGGACTGCCAGAGATAATTCTGAACTCTACTTCTTTTCAGCAGTCCCATAGAGATGACTGGAGCAGTAGTACAAAAGCAGGACCCCTGTTCTGATGATGGTGGGGGTCCTTGTTCTGACTCAATAGCTTGGCTGCAAATGTGAGGTTGTGAGAGTGTCCTGTAGTCTCTATGCTAACCAGCAATTTACACCAAGATATTTATCAGATAGTGTTCAACTCAACTGAGGAGGCATAGACAAGATTCCAGATGCTTTAATCCAGGTAAATCTTGTAAAACCTCATACAGCAGTAGGTGAAAAATGATGATGAATTACCAGACATCATGAGCAGACATGTTGCTTACAAAGAAGTGAAACTAAGCAGAGAGACAGGGGAGGAGCTACAGCATCACAGCTAAGGATACAGAGAGAGAGAAGGGACAAACTACAAAGACAAACACAGTATCACAGATACATGTCAGTGAATTAAACCAAGTCCTGGGACATGACACTCCGCGCCTGAAATCTTTAGATTTCACTGAAAACAAACATTAAATAATGTCCTGAGATGTCCATAAAGTCCTCTTCAAACCTGAAAAACAAAAAAGAAACATGCACAACAAACAATAATCAACAGTTAGTCCAAATAAACCAATCCTCAGATCGGGAAGCCACAATTTGCCAACACCTCCACCAACCTACACTGTAATCCACAAGAATATGTTAGAGATACGACACGGTTTTAGTTCATGGAAGGAAGCTCCCCACCATGAGCTGTGAATGGTGTCCTTATCTTCTTTTATGTGACGTCTCCTCTTGGAAGAAGAAGCACCAGTTCATTAATTGGGCGGAAGAAAACTCGCACTGAGCCTTCCTTGGTTACCTTGACCTTCTCGTGGTAATGTCGGATCAGCAGAGCAGAAATGTAATGTCCACCTGGAATGATCACTGGGTTCTGTTCCTTGCTACACAAGTCAGACTTTCCAATCCGGCTGCCCACTCTCAATAATTCGTGGTGGTCGATTACGGGGTTTAGTTTGTAAAGTGCACTGTTCCTGGACAGATCGATGCTCAATCTCTTGATGATATACCTCTTGTTGAACACTCCAGATGATAACTTGCTCAGCGTGTTCATTGTACGCTGCGGTAGGGTGTTTCGTACACATATGCCAGCCATGACACTTCGTTGATCTGTCCTTCGCAAAGCACTGAGCGATGTGAAACAGTCGGGCGACAGCTCTCACAATGGATGACCAGGTTGAGAAACGTTCAAAGCGATGTGGCTTCAGCTTCGCCTTTGGAATCACAGAAGTGTAGAGTGTGGAGGTCATAGGCCTGATTTCCTTGTTAGACTCGAGATCCACTAAATCGAAGACAGCATTGTTAGGAGTCAAGCAAGGATCTTCATACAGGAAACTTGGAGGCGACAGCCACATATAGTCTAAAAGGTGTGCTGTCGGTGCAGGCTTTGTACCACGGTCAGCTGGGTTAAGTTGTGTGGAGACATAATGCCACTGATCAGGGGCAGAGAAACTTCGGATACATTCCTCTGTTTCCAACATACACATAAAATTGTCTTGTTTGATTGTGTATATAGCCAAGGACAACTCTGCTATCCATGTAGAATGTAAATGAATCAATGGCAATGTCCATTTAATCTCTTATTGCTTCAGCAATTCTACTGCAAGCACAGCTGCACAAAGTTCGAATCGTGGAACGGAGTGTGCAGGTTTTGCAGTCAGTTTGGCCTTACCTAGAACAAATCCACAGTGTAGCTCATGATTGGCTCCGAATTTCCGATAGTGGCCGATAGGCCACTGCAGCTATAGCTTCCACTGACGCAACGGAGAAGATGTGGACTTCCTTCCTTACTGCCGCTGAAAGGGAGCTGGGTACATAACAACGTGGAACCTGGAGTTGTTCCAATACTTGCAAAGAGCTTTTCCATTTTTCCCACCTTTGTTGTTTCTCAGCAGGCAGTGGAGTGTCCCAGTCCATGTTCTCAGTGGTAAGCTGTCTTAGTAGTAGCTTGCCTTGAATGGTGATGGGAGCAATGAAACCAAGAGGATCATAAATGCTGTTCACAACAGATAAAATTCCTCGTTTGGTGAACGGTTTGTCACAAGAAGACACTTGGAATGTGAATGTGTCTTGTTCAGTGTTCCATAGCAATCCTAGGCTGCGTTGCATAGGAGGAGTAGCAGAACTGAGATCAAGATCCTTCAAGTTGATTGCATGATCATCAGAGGGAAATGCCTTCATTACCTCCATATTGTTGGAGATGATCTTGAGAAGTCTGAGGTTAGCTACAGACAGCATTTCCTGTGTTCTAGAGAGATCAATCACTTCACTTGCAGGTAAGGATTTAAGACCATCATCAACATAGAAGTTCCTCTCAACAAACTGACGAGCATCAGAGCCATACTCTCTCTCACCTTCATGAGCGGTCCTTCTCAGTCCATAGATCGCTACTGCAGGAGATGGGCTATTGCCAAAGACATGTACCTTCATCCGGTAATCTATGACTTCATTGTTGACATCATTGTCCTTATGCCATAGGAACCTGAGATAGTTTCTGTCATCATCCTTAACAATGAAGCAATGAAACATCTGTTGGATGTCGGCCATCACTGCAACAGGTTCCTGTCTGAAACGGATTAAGACTCCTATGAGGCTGTTGTTTAGGTTAGGACCAGTGAGGAGCAGGTTGTTGAGAGAGACGCCTTCATACTGAGCACTAGAATCGAACACGACCCTGATTTGGTGAGGTTTGCGAGGGTGATACACACCAAATGATGGAAGGTACCAGCATTCTTCTCCTTCCTTTAGTGGAGGTGCAGGTTCTGCATGATCTCTCTCAAATACCTTCTGCATGAAACCTACAAAGTGTTTCTCCATCTCTGGTTTCCTCTTGAGGGTACGTTTTAAAGAGGAAAATCTAGAAACTGCTTGCTTCAGATTGTTTGGTAGTTTTGATCTAGGGGAGCAGAAAGGTAAAGGTAAAGGTGCTACCCAGCTGTTGGAATCATCTTGAATGAATTCCTTGTCCATAAGTTTGAGAAATTCTTTATCAGCTATAGCCAGTGCCAGCTTGTTGTCATCACTTGTTGTATTGAACACTGTTAATCCAAGGGTGTCGTCCCCAGGCAGGAAAGTATTCACGTTGTCTTGGTGATTATGCAACCACTTACTGTTGCTTATCTTCTCTTTCACTTGGTAGTGATGTGGACATGGCTGAAAACAAGTGCTGCGACCATTTGGTAACATATGCGTCTTAAATGAAGAAATATTGGTGGGCCTTTTCATCCTACCTATGCAGACGTTGCCAATGATAACCCATCCTAGATCGAGGCGCTGGGCAAATGGTGCATCACGTGGTCCATTAATTTGCTGGCGTATTTTGTGCAGTCTGAGAATGTCTCTACCTAGCAGAACTAGAATGTCTGCATTTTTGTCAAGGGATGGTATTTCACTGGCTATAGCCCTTAGATGAGGGTGCTGGAAAGCCACCTCTGGTGTGGGTATCTCTTCTCTGTTTGATGGTATCTGGTTGCACTCAACAAGTGTGGGCAAAGGTATCTCCAGATTGCCCTTGAGAGAAGCTATTACAAGACCACTGGCCCTTTTTCCAGAAACCTCTGATATGCCACTACAAGTACCCAAGGTATACGGATAAGTATCACCCTTTAAGTTAAACAGATCAAAGAGTTCTGACCTTGCAAGTGAGTGGTTGCTCTGATCGTCCAAGATGGCGTACACCCTCAGAGCCCTTTCTGGTTGGCCCTTGGGGTATATATTGACTAGGCATATCCTTGCACAGGACTTGTCACAAAGGTCTTCTCCGCAGACTTCTGTACATGAGGAAGATACTGTGGTAGTATTTGCTGCTTGATCTGTGTTCTCCCCGCCATGCTTAGTTGGGGAAGGGGAACCTCTAGGTGGTGTGGCACTAGGCTGGGATGGATGAAGAGCTTGTACATGGTCCTCACTGCCACACTCTATACACGTAATAGCAATTTTACAGTCTCTAGCAACATGTTCAGTAGAGGCACAACATTTGAAACATATCCCTAGTTTCTTTAGAATCTCTCTACATTCCTGGATTGGTTTCCTCCTGAAGCCAATACACTTCTTGAGGGGATGAGGCTTCTTCTGAATAGGACACAGACGGTTAGGATTTTCTACCTTTTCGTCTTGGTTGTTGTTGCAACTGCTTTCTTCTGGTGCTGATGTAGGTATAGGAAGAATATCAGTCTTTTTCACTGAAACTGGGCCTCTGCGGTTTCTGTACTTAGAATGTGAACTGTCATACTTAATAGGAGGTGAACACTGGGATCCCCATAGGAAAAGCTTGGGTCATTCTTGGATTCTGCAATGTTCTTAATAAACTCACAGAAGTAAGAAAATGGAGGAAAGGAGACTCGATTCTCATTTTTGTATCTTGACCCAACTGTGGTCCACCTTTCTTGAATATTATATGGCAACTTGGAGACTATCGGGTTTACCCCACGAGCAGTGTCCAGGTAACTGAGGCCCGGTAGGAGAGTGTCCGCCTTAGCCAGTAGGGGCTCCATGAGTAGGTCACTAAGTTCTTGAAATTTCTGATGATCCTTACCAGATATCTTTGGAAACCCTTGCAATCGTTTGAACAGAGCATTCTCTATTGCTTCAGGACTGCCATAGGTTTTCTCCAGTCTTTCCCAAGCAGCGGTAAGGCCTGCTGTGGGGTTGTAAATGTAGACGGATCTGAGTCTTTTAGCATGTTCTGTGGACTGTGGGCCAAGCCTCCGGATAAGCAAGTCTAGTTCTTCAGCTGCAGTAATGCCAAGGTCACTAATTGCAGTTTTGAAGGCACATTTCCAGCCTCTGTAGTTCTCAGGTTGGTCATCGAACCTTGTGATTCCAGTCTTAGTAAGCTCACGGCGAACCATGTACCTTGCAAACTCTGACTTTAAATATTGAGTTGCTGGCTGAATAGCGATGATTACGTTGTTAGTGGGGTTCTGGTTAACAGAGGTAGGTAGAAATGGGGCTGCGTAGGCATTCAGCCTAGGAGCTAGCTCAAAGTCCATAGGTTTAGCCACATATGGATGTGAGACTGGACTGTTGTTTGCAGTCTGGTGGTATGGTGTCACATTGGTGTTTACCTGAGTATCAGTATATTGCATTTGCTGAGGTGCAAGGCTTTGGGGATCCATGAAGGAAGAAGAAACTGGATGCTGGACAGGCAGGGCATTGTACTGACCTTGAATGTGGTGTGCTGCAGAAGATACTGTGCCCTGTCGCTCTGGAGAAATGTCGTTCCTGACAGGAACATTTGTGGCAAATAAGGATTCACTGCTTTGGCTTAGTACATAGTCTCTTGTGAGCTTGAGGGGATCCTCTGCTTCCACATCACACAAACTGGTGCTGTCGCTTTCACTTCCACCGATGGCCTGTTCTAAAATGCTTAACCTTGCCATGGCTGCAGCGTGCTCATACTGTTTCTCTACAGCTTCTAGTTCTGCCTTCTGTTGAGCTGCCTTAGCTTCCATCTCTGCTTTTTGTTGTGCAAAGGCTGCCTGTATCTTAGTAGCTTCTGCCTCTGCATGTGCTTTTATAAGTTGCTCACTGAGTGTGGAAGATTTTGAGGAATGTAACTTGACTTAGATGTACGCTTTGAACGCTTGGTAGACTCAGAAACTTAGTTTCATGTACTAAGCTGTCTCGTTCTGAATTGAGATGCTGGAAGCTTTGCAATTCAGCTAACAAATCATCTGTATGTAGTTTTCTCAATATGCTTTCATAGTCCTCAGCTTTCATTTTATAATGTCCATGCATAGAACAAAGCTGTCGCAGAGCTCCCTCTAGTGGTGATACATGGTATGCAGGCAAGCACATGGCAGATATCTTAGTCTGTAGTTTCTGCCACCATTTTGAGAGTTCACAGGAAAGTTCATGCTTTAAACCTTCTAGATTGTCTCTAATTTTCCACGTAGGTTTAATTGAGCGTCTAGCCTTTTCACTGGGCTGCAGACTGAGGTCCATGCTACCTTTTGCTTCAGGGTGCCCTTCAGCCATGATGCAACACAAACAGGATAAATATAACTTTGCTGGAGTGAGATGGCTGCTTGATAGAATCTTCTATGCTGAGGGGGTCTGAGCTACAGATGCAAATTACGCAATGCTGATTCCTTCTGGCTTGCAGGTAACTTGCTGTGACTGACTGTATGTTAGAGGTTGGTGAACTGTCTTACAGCCGTATCTGGCAGTCTTTATGCATCATTTTTCACTGTTCTGACTCAATAGCTTGGCTGCAAATGTGAGGTTGTGAGAGTGTCTTGTAGTCTCTATGCTAACCAGCAATTTACACCAAGAAATATTTATCAAATAGTGTTTAACTCAACTGAGGAAGCATAGACAAGATTCCAGATGCTTTAATCCAGGTAAATCTTGTAAAATCTCATACAGCAGTAGGTGAAAAATGATGAATTACCAGGAGCTGAGCAGACATGTTGCTTACAAAGAAGTGAAACTAAACAGAGGGAGAGGGAGGAGGAGCTACAGCATTACAGCTAAGGATACAGAGAGAGAGAAGGGACAAACTACAAAGAAACACAGTATCGCAGATACATGTCAGTGAATTAAACCAAGTCCTGGGACATGACAACCCCATTTTGGAAACTGCACCCCTCAGGGGATTTAGCAAGTGGTGTAGTGAGCATTTTTAACCCTTGAATGTTGCATTAATTTAATTTCCAGAAATTTATGCGCAGCTAATAATAAGTGAAAATTGCAATTTTTCTATAGATTCGCCATCTCAGTGCCCGATATGTTGTGCCCAACTTGTGTCAGCAGAGACACACACTCCAAAAACTGTTAAGCGGGTATCCCGGGCACAACAGCTTTTGGAGCGTTCGTCTCTGATACAAGTCAGACACAACATATTACACACTGAAATGACGTATTCCTGGAAAAATTGTCATTTTCACCTTTCATAATCAGCTGCGTATTCATTTCTGGAGAATAAATTATAGCAACACTTGGAAGTTAAAAATACTCACTGTACCCCGGACTAATACCTCCAGGGGTGTAGTTTCCATAATGGGGTCACATGTCAGGGGATTCCACTTTACTGTGTAAACCTGTGCTCCAAAAACCAAAATAGCGCTCCTTCCCTTCTGTGCCCAAACAGCAGTTTATACCCATATATGACATTAAGTACGTTATCCTGGGTACACCAGTGTCATATATGGGGGCATAAACTGCAGTTTGGGCACACAGCAGGGCGCAGAAGGGAAGGAGCGCTGTGTAGCTTTTGGAGCACAGATTTAGAGGTTTGGTATCTAGATGCCATGTCATGTTTGCAGAGCCTGTAAGGTACCTTAAAAGTCGAATCCCCTGGGGGCGTGGCCTGGACGCGCATGGAGTAGGTCGTGTGCAGGACCTTCTCCGCTCCACCGCTTGCAGCTGAGACCCGTGGACCCTTCAGAATTGCACTCATGGGCAAGCGCTTACTGAGGAGGGTGGCCCCAGGCACTCCAGCGCCTGTGGAGAGGTCTGGGAGAGCCACCCTGGACGGCTTCCTCACTCAGCAGCCTTCTCTGCCGGGCCAGGCTGCTGCAGGGTGGCCATCTTGGATTCCCTCCGCTCTTCAGGCACAGGGGTCGCAGCGCAGCCTTTCTCCTCCCGCGCTCCCCCTGTCAGCCAGCGGAGCACCGCTCCAGCAGAGATCCCTGTCGGCGCCTGGGCAGCCCAGAGCTTCTCCAGCACGAGTGCTCCCACAGTCTCCTCACCCTGGGATGTCCCAGCAACTACACTTTGCTTCACCAGCACTTCTGGCAGAGCGGCATGAGAGGACCCCGGATGTCTCCAGCTCTCCAAGGGGCTCTGAGGTCAGTGGCTCTGCTCCCTCCCACACCACTGATGAGTTACAGCCTGTGGCCACAGAGCTGGTCTCTGTGGCCCCCCCACCTACTATCTTCCCCCATCGCCCCTCCCCTCCATAGCTCAGGGGGGGATGGCGCGGTGGAAGGCGCTGGCGTAGGGGCTCCTCCGCCCCACACTCCCAAGGATTATGGCTCCCCCCCTCCAGTCCTGTACCCCCAGAGCTGCCTCCCAGGTCCATCTTCAGCACCGCCACCTTTGGTGGACCTCCTTCCTCAGCTACCTACTAAACAAGACCTTAAAAGTATGGTTGCGGAAATCACAGCATCCTTCCGATCTGAAATTGCTACCCTCTGCACTGATTTACACTCTATTGCTAATCGAATGGATACGCTGGAGAATGACCATGACACTACCAGGGACTATGTTGCCTCGGTGTATGATACTACCGCTAACCAGGGATCAGCTATACGGGACATGCAACGTCACTTAGAGGATCTTGACAACAGGGGTCGGCGCAACAATATACGCGTCAAGGGACTCCCGGAAGCTGACCAATCTGAGGATCTGCCTGCTCTGCTGGAGGCTGTCTTCAACACTATACTGCAGGAGCCCCCGTCCCACAAAATTAAGTTTGACAGGGCACATCGAGCCCTTCGACCCAGAGGATCCTTCGCTGCACCCCGTGATGTCATCTGTTGCCTCCACGACTTCACCCTTAAAGAGTCTATAATGAGCAAGGTGCGCAAACTCAAAGACTTTGAATTTGAGGGAGCTCAACTACAACTTTATCAGGACCTTTCGCTAATCACCCTCCAGAAACGCCGCCATCTCCGACCCCTCCTCCAGATCCTTCAGGAACACCAAATTCCTTACCGGTGGGGTTATCCGTTTGCTCTCATTGCACGTAGGGATGGTCGCTCCGCTACGCTTCTTCTCGGATTTACCTCTCTTCTGCGACCTGCTGGATGTCCCCTTGCCGGATTTAACAGACTGGGAGCTAATCCCTCCACCCCCTCCCCCACCACCGGTTTGGCATCGACTGGAGCCCAGACGATGTCATGCACCTTCCGCGGCGGCGCCCGCTCGGAGGCCCCGGCTGGAGACTGGTTCCTGAGGAGGCTGCTCCCCCTTGAGACGTTCTCCCTTTTCTCAATAGTGCTTTGAAATTTGCAAGCCTTAATGTCATGTTTGCTTCTCTTTTTTCCCTTTTTTAGGTCTACGGGTCTCATCTATTATGTTTATTATTGGATTGTTTTAGCGGAGTGGGGCGGGATGGGGTTCCGGTGACTCCCCTTCCATCCTTCTTTTTACTGGTGGTTGGGGATCTGCCGCCTCCCCTCCGACCTCTTGTCCACACTCTCCCCCCCTAAGGGGATACTTGAACTGTGCGGCCATTGATCCTGATTGGACCTCTGGCTGTCCTCACTGGTCCCCAGGCGAGTGACTTAGCCTCGCCCACAAAGTATTGTTTAATTGTTATACTTCTTACTTTGTCATTTATGTTGTCTTTTGCCTCCCCCCCCTTTTCCACCCTCCTTCCACCCACCTTGCCTCGACTTTGGGTTCCTGTTTGTGGATCGCCCTTCTGCCTCTTCGAGGGAAACCTGCCAGCGTCATGTGAGATGGGTGAGCTTATTACAATCCGCCACTGTCCTCCAATCCTGAGTCCCAATGGTTAGGTGCGTGACAATTAATGTCAAGGGCCTGGGTTCCAACACTAAAAGGCGCCATGTCCTTAGAGAACTCCGCTCCTTACGAGCGGATGTGGCGTTTCTTCAGGAGACTCATTTTGACCGCTCCGGTACCTTTGCCTTCGCTAAGCACTACTTTCCCATAGCCTTTTCGGCCTTCCACGATCGACGCAGAGCTGGGGTGGCTATCCTTCTTTCCCGTTCCTGCCCAATTACAGTGACGACCTCCCACATAGACCCAGGGGGCCGATTTGTTATTCTGGAAGGGCTCCTTCATGGTGCTCCGATTGTTTTATGCAATGTCTATGCCCCTAACTCAGCACAGATCCCATTCTTGCGTCGGGTATTCTCCCGCCTGCACGCTCTCCCGGCATCAGCTTGGCTTGTGGGGGGAGACTTTAACATGGTCTTCTCTGAACGGGCGGACCGATTGGCGTTACCCCAGGGTCCAACCCCCCATAGGATGGCTCAGCTTGCACGGGAGTTCCGTAAGCTGATCCGCGCCCATTCTTTGTACGACCTTTGGCGAGTGGACAACCCTACTGCACGCTCTTACACCTTCTTCTCTCACTCTCATAACACTCACACCCGCATTGATTATTTCTTTGGTAATGCTCCCGCCCTTCGTTTGCTCAGGGACACGAACATTGGCTCTCTCACCTGGTCTGACCATGCCCCAGTTGTGGTTACTCTATCTACGACCCCAGTGCCTACTCGCCAATGTCATTGGCGTCTTAACGAAACATTGCTCAAATCACCGACCTCCCTCGAGATCCTGCGCACACACTTGATGGATTATTTTAGGGACAACTTAGGTTCGGTAAACTCTCTTGCCATTCTCTGGGAAGCCCATAAGGCGGTCATGAGAGGACATTGTATCGCATTGGTTTCTAGGCTTAAAAGGGACAGACAGGCCCAGGAACAGCTTCTCCAAGCTCGTATTCGGTCCCTTATGACAACTTTGGCAGCACATCCATCCCTGGGGGTTCTTCGCCGTTTGGTTTTGGCACAGGCTGACCTCCGTGATTTGGAGACCCGCCATGTGGAACGACTTCTCCTTTACACTCGCCAGAGGTTCTTTGAACGAGGTAATAAGCCTCACACCCTCCTGGCAAGAACCCTCAGGGATCATCAGGCCTCCTCCACACCACACTCTGTCCGTGACTCCACGGGTACCCTTCAACACCACCCTGACGCTCTGGCGTTCCACTCTTACTATTCTAAGCTGTATAACTTACCCCCCCCCCCCCCCCCCGAGCACTACCCCCTGGGGATGACTCAACACTGCTAGAAGACTATTTAAAGGATTGTTGTCTCCCACGCCTGCCTCCTGAGGCCTTGACTTCCCTAAACACTCCCATCACCAGGGAGGAACTAGAGGGGGTCCTGAGGGACCTCCCAAATGGGAAAGCCCCGGGCCCAGATGGGTTCACTTACAATTATTATAAGGTTTTCCAGGGTGAACTTTCTGCTCATCTATTGTCCCTCTTCAATTCCTTCCTCTTAGGCTCCCCCATACCCCCGACTATGCTCTCCTCACTGCTCACATTGGTCCCTAAACCGGGTAAGGACTTGCAGGACTGTGCTAATTATCGACCGATTGCTTTGCTGAACGCGGACCTGAAACTCTTTACCAAACTCCTAGCCAATAGGTTAAATGCTTGGCTCCCTCTGCTTGTCCATAAGGACCAGGTGGGATTCATCCCCTGTCGTCAGGGTGGTGACAACACCAGGAGGACTGTGGATTTGGTGGAGGTGGCCAATCATTATTCTACCCCGGCCCTTCTCTTGAGTCTGGACGCTGAAAAGGCTTTCGACCGCATAGATTAGTCGTTTATGCATACTACGCTTAAGGCGTTCGGGCTCACGGGACCTTTCCTCACAGCTATCCAGGCCCTCTACTCCCTACCCACAGCAGCAATCAAGCTTCCCCATGCATCCTCGCCCTTCTTCCCTATTCGAAATGGCACTAGGCAGGGTTGCCCCGTCTCCCATCATATTTGCCCTCTGCATTGAACCGCTGGCAGCCAAGATTAGGCGAGACCCTAATATCAAGGGGATCATGGTCCAGGATAAGGAATTTAAGGTCTCTCTTTTCGCAGATGATGTACTCCTCACTCTCACCTCCCCTCATACTACCCTTCCAAACTTGTTGCGCTTGCTGGAGACCTATAGCGATCTCTCAGGATACAAGGTGAACCCTGCAAAGACTGAGGCACTCCCACTCAACATTCCACAGGACCTTCTCCTTCTCCTCCGCAGTAATTACGATTTCCAGTGGCGGGAGTCCTCTATCCGCTACCTGGGAGTCCATATATCCACCTCCTATGCGACCCTCTATTCGGCAAACTACCCGCGGTTGTTTCGTGAGTTAAGAGCCCTATTCGACAAATGGCAACCCTTACCCATCTCCCTTTTAGGGAGAATTGCCGCGGTCAAGATGACTCTCCTTCCGAAGCTACTGTATTTTTTCGAGACACTCCCGGTTGCGATTCCTCGGAGAGAATTACGGAACCTGCAGAAAGCTATTTTTCAGTTTATCTGGCAGGCAAAACGACACCGAATACCCAGATATGTTATGCTGGCGGATAGGGGGTCTGGGGGTATGGCCATCCCACATCTGCTACATTACTATTGGGCGTCCCACTTGCGCCATATCCCACTTTGGGCGGCTATGCCAGCATATACTAGATGGGTGCAGATAGAGAAGCTCTGGCTGGCTCCCATGCACCCTAACGCGCTTCTGTGGGTTGGCTCTCCCCCCACCTCGTACCTGCTGGGCCCTATTCGGTTTTACTAGATCTATTTGGTCTGCCTGTCGTACTAGATTCTCCTTGATGTCCCAGCACTCATCTATGGTCTCCATATTATACAACCCCCTTCTCCCGGAAAGCCAGACCTCTGCCATGACTAAGGTGTGGTCTAAAGCTGGTCTTTACCAGATTGCGGACATGGTTGATCCTGGAACCTTGGAACTCAGGTCCTTTGCCTACCTTATAGCTAACCAAAACCTGCCAGGTTCTGAATGGTTCCATTATTTACAGGTGGTTCACTTTGTCCGCTCCCTCCATGGGTCCCTTAAAGTGTCACTGCCCACCGCTTTTGAAAAGATTTGCCGTGCAGGTACGTCCACTAGGGGCCTTATATCCTCTATTTACCAACTTCTTACCTCACAAACTACAGGCTCTCCTGTTAATCATCGCTATATGTTTAAATGGGAGGAGGCGGTGGGTAAACCCATCTCCCAGGAACAGTGGCGGATTGTATGGTCTCGGGCCCAGAAATCATCTCAGTGCATTACATTTCGGGAAGTGCAGTATAAGTTGTTGATGCATTGGTATCATACCCCGGCTCTCCTCCATGCTTTAAACCCATTGGTTCCCCCATGGTGCTGGCGCTGTGGAGCTGCGGTGGGTACCCTGCACCACATCTTTTGGACGTGCCCTCTGATCCTAGGTTTCTGGAGGGAGGTCAGGACTTTGACGACTGCTCTCTTTTTGCAAGAGGTCCCTCTTGACCCTCTGGTCTATCTCCTGAACCTTCCCCCCAGGCACCTGAGCAATAAGTCATCCAGGCTTTTCTTGCACCTTTGTACTGCAGCTAAAATTCTCATAGCTAGAAACTGGAAGAAAGTGAGTCCCCCATCTGGTCTTGAACTTGTGGCTAGAGTGAAGGATGTGAGGAGTCTTGAATGCCTGACCGCGGGCCTAAACAACTCACAGGAGGCCTTTGGGGCTATCTGGGCGCCCTGGGATATGTATTGTACATCACAGGGTCTCTGATCTCTAGTCCTCTTCTCCCCTCCTTTCCTTTCCTCTGCTTCTACCCTTGTCTTCTTAATCCCTTCATCCCTCCCCTCTCTTGTTTACTGTCTAATTTGAATGCATATTGCTTAAGGGAGAAGAGGCGGATAGCCTCTACCTACCTCATTGTTTTCTGCTTGTTTGATCTTTTTTCTCTTTATACCTTGTTAATGAAAAATTTTTTCAATAAAAATTACAGTTAAAAAAAAAAAAAAAAAAGTCGAATCCCCTAAGGAGTGACCCCATTTTGAAAACTGCACCCCTCAAAGAATGTATCAGGGGGTGTAGTGAGCTTTAGTATCCCAGACGTGACTGCACAGCGGATGGTGAAGAGTGAATATGTAAGCTGTGCGGAGTACATTGGGTACACTAAATTCCCTACTATTTCCCCAGTAGCTCCTATGATTGGGTGGGGGTCACTTTTAGTTTATTTTCCCTCGTTACCTCTAAATCTGGGGTGTCCCCTGATATTCGCTCGCACAGCTTATACATTCCCTTCCTGCCGCAGCCAGTTGTGTTCTAGTGATTTGGCGATATTTGGGGTTTTGTCTTCACATTGTACAAGCTATATTTTTTATATTTTCCACACAGCGTACAGCATAAGTCACATGTTACCTTTATTCTGCAGGTTGGTACGATTACGGCGATACCTCATTTATATTGTTTTTTATGCGTTACTAGTTTTGCAGAACAAAAACCCATTTGGGGAAAGAAATCAATTATTTTTGCATCACCATCTTCTGAGATGTGCATCAATTATTTTTTTTGGGTTGAGGTCTTATTTCTTGCGGGACGATCTGTGCTTTTTATTGGTACTGTTTTAGGGTACATGTGACTTTTTGATCACTTTTTATAGCTTTTTTTTTTTTTTTAAGGAGAGAGCGAAAAATCATCATTCCCTTACGTTATTAATTTATTTTTTTCATACTTTTTTTTATTTTTTTTTTTAACTTTTTTGTTTTTACTTTTGTATATGTCCCACTAGACCTGAATCAGCGATGCATTGATCGCTGGTTCAGTACTATACACTGCAATACACACACAGGCTGACTTCCTCAGCTCTGGACAGGATCAACCAGGTACTGGGGGATACAAGCAGCCCGGGGTCACTGACCAGACCCTAGGCTGCGGCAGATGCATATCGACAACCCCCGATCTCGCCGCAGGGGGTGCCAAGGGGGATATCTGTCATGGCGGAACCCCTTGGCTGCCACAGTCATGTTTACTGGGCATTAGCTGTCAGTAACAGCTAACATCGGCTCCCAATGGCGCCCACGGCATTCAGTGTCACTAACAAACACTTAAGATGTTGTGGTCGCTATTGACCGTGGCATCTTAAGAGTTAAACAGTGAGGATTGGTGTGATCACTGTCCTCGCTGGAGCAACGGGAGCCTGGCTTTCAGATCCAGCTGGACTCCCACAGTGATCGCACAGGCTCTGCTTCTGAGTCCGCTTGATCACCATCATGCACGTGTACGTTGGGATGCTGTAACTACCCACATTCTCCCACGTACATGTACGTGAGAATGAACGAAGGGGTTAAAGTAAAATAAATAATTTCACCTAAAAAAAAAAACAGTGAATGTAAGTTCTTTCTTAATACCTAGACGGGTCAATGACTTCCGGTTGAAAACCCACTTACAATCCGCTTCTCCCATTTGTGAATTCTCTGGTGTCTAACAAGATCTGATTTAGAGATAAAACATTCCCCACATTCTGGGCATGAATATGGCTTTTCTCCTGTGTGAATTATCTGATGCCTAACAAGATGTGATTTCCGAGTAAAACACTTCCCACATTCTGGGCATAAATAAGGCTTTTCTCTTGTGTCAATTCTCTGATGTTTAACACCCTGTGTGCAGCTTTCATTTTTCTTAACAGACTATGATGAATTAGCTGATGCTTAACAAGAAGTGATTTCCAAGAAAAACACTTCCTACATTCTAGGCATGAATAAGGCTTCTCTCCTGTGTGAATTTTCTTATGACTAACAAGTTTTGATTTCCTAGCAAAACATTTCCCACAATCTGGGCATGAATATAGCTTCTTCCCTGTGCGAGCTCTCTGATGTATAACGTCCTTTCTGCAGCTTTCATTTTGCTTTACAGACTGTGATGAATTAGAAGGAAGATCTTTCTCCTGAAGGTCTGAGGGTATATCTGGGGTAATGGCATGTTCTTCATATGGATCTTGTGTGATACCATGATCCTCTGCTTTATAATCTGTAGATATCAGATGTCCCTCTGAGCTCCTGGTACAGTCATCTGACAAGAAGAAAACTGATGTTACTATTATTGAATAACATAACCTTATAAGTATATTCCCCACTGAGCTGCCGCTGCCTGAGACACTTCAGACCGTGTGAAGAAGTGAAGTCAGTGGCACAGGCAGCAAACGACGGCAGCGCGGCCTACTTCATTAGTACTCACTGTGCGGAGACGGAGGTCAGTGATAGTGAATAGTAATGAAGCGGGGCAGGAGACGCCACCACTGCTCTAGGTCACTGTAGAGGTGAACACAATCCATGGCTGCTTAAATATGGCCACTTATGTGGAATAATACTGTAGGATGCCATAAATCTTACTGTATTACACCCCATACACACAATAGAATCCAAACCACATCAGATGGATTTCCCAGCCCGAACTCACCGCGGATCTGCTGTCCCATACAGTATGTAGTATGGGTCTGTGGAGTCACAAGGAAGCAGGGACTCCTAGCTTCATACATCACTAAGATACGGGGAGTCTTGGTGTGTGGACAGAGTTCGGGCTGGGAAATATGACTGATGTACAGACCAGATTTTCTAGTCCGGATTCCATAGTGTGATTGGGGTCTAAGGTGAGGCTTACACAGTGAAATTTGTAGAAGCTGCTTCAGGAATTCAGAAGAAGAATTTTTCCGCTTTACCAAATCAGCCACCGAATCTCCATCACATTCCTTACTGGCCAGGCGGTATTTTCCACCTCCCATTTATTTCCATAGAGCTCTGAGGTGGAATCTGCCTGAAGATCGAGCAGGAGGATTATTTTTTCCGCTACCTGAAATAATCTGCTATGTAATTCTGGTAAATTCTTTCCCTTCACGAGGACTGACAGCCGGTGATGAAGAAATTTGCCTCGTTCACATAGATGTCAAGTCCATATTCCTGCTGTACGTTATATTCTATACTACATTTATTATCCCCTATAGCGGTATCACATTTATATTCATTGTGAGTGTGAACCCAGAAGGCACTAGTGAACGACCCAGAGCCAGGCTTGAAAAGGTCCTCAGCCACACCCATAGGTGGGGCGTAACTCCAGAGGGGAGTGTGTGCAGCAGGAGAGCTGCTGAGGAGACCTGCATGGAGCAGATGTGCGGTGGAACCAGTCGGAGACGGGCAGGCGGTCTGTCCCAGGAGGACTGGGTTTCCAGAGAGGACTCTGCTTGAGCTGAGTGTGAGTCAGGCTGCTTCTTGCCCCCAGAGGCTAGTCAGGGCTCAAGCAGTGAGGTAGGGCCCTATGTGTGGCCTAGGTTGTTTTTTTGTTCCTGTACCATTTGTAAAGCTGAATAAAGCCATTTACGTTGGATTAACACCGCCTGAATGCTGCTTCTTTGGCGGCCAGTACCACCAACACCGCTGTGGATTTCAAGAGGCTGCCACCTTTGAGGCTTAATCCCCCCAAATTGTCACATCATGTATTATTAGTATTTTAGCTGAATCGGGGAACAACAAATAGTCTAAAAAATGACTGAATAGAATGAGTGACCCTTCTGTGCTTTATATAGTGGTGACTCCTCACCTGGGCGGTTACCTGTAGGAATGTCCTCCTCACACTCCTCATCACCACTCACATAGGGCTCTTCCTTTATTGTCATAGATAGAGCATTAATGTCCTTCAGATCTTTATCCTGATGGAAAATCTGTGAAACAAATAATGTAAAAGTCACCGGACAAATGGGGAAGTCACAGAGAATGTTCTAGATCATTAATCCGCATGAAGATCAAAGATGTCCTGACAGTAGCTGCAGGTCTCTGAGAAGCTGGAGAAACATATTAGATGGCGGCTCAATGACACCGCCCATGTATATAACCATATAATACTGCTGGATACAACAAGACTGACCACAAGGACTTCACAGCCCGTCTACACATCATAGGGAATATCTCCATCTACCTGATCATCCTGTGGAAGAAGAGGACTGGGACATCTCTCCGGTGTTGTCCTCTTACTGGATCTACCTGTAGGAAACACAGACAGGGACTGAATTCATTCTGTACATACAAATAATGGAAGTCCATGTGTATATAGTCATGTCTATTACCTGCTGATGTGAGGGGCTGGTGGTCCTCCATCATCACCTCCTTGTACAGATCCTTGTGTCCTTCTAAATACTCCCACTCCTCCATAAAGAAGTAAACAAATGTAGAGTAACTAAACGTGCTCAAATATACTATCAAAGAGAAAAAATAACTAGCACTAATACCTAAAATATAACCTTTAATAATCTGATTAAAAAGTGTACAATGCACTACAAAGAAAATGACGTCTGTAGTGTTGCTGCATATGGCATTAAGCAGACAACAGCACATAAGTAGCTTTCACAATGTCCATAAAGCCTCTGTTTGAAAAACAGCTAAACTAAGTGTTCAATAATCAGCAGCATGTGAGTGACTTTATCACAAGGTCAATAGAGCCCCTGTTTGAATAGATCTATCTTAAGAGGCTTAACAAAATGTAAACACAGCCCTTTTGTGTAAACAAGGGCTGTATTTATGGACATTGTGAAAGCTACTTATGTGCTGTTGTCTGCTTAATGCCATATGCAGCAACAATACAGACGTCATTTTCTTTGTAGTGCATTGTACACTTTTTAATCAGATTATTAAAGGTTATATTTTATGTATTAGTGCTAGTTTGTTATTTTTTCCCACTCCTCCATGGAGAAATAGACAGCGACATCCTGACACCTTATAGGAACCTGACAACACAATGATACAGTCACCATCCAGACCCCTCCAGTTACTGTATAATGTCCCAGCATTCCCAGCAGTGTCACCTCTCCAGTCAGCAGCTCCAGCATCTTGTTGGTGAGTTCTAGGATCTTCTGGTCATTGATCTCCTCCTGTAACAGGGGGTGAGGTGGAGGCCCCGGGATTGGGCTCAGGGTTCCTCCATATCCTTCATACACAGGAGCCTGACAGCGCCCACTAGAGGTCTTCTTCTCTACTGTGTAATCCTGGTTATGGGGAGACACATTAATAAATATCACTACATACATGTGCAGAGTCCATCACCTCTCCAGTCATATCATCTGTTATTACTATAGATAAGAATGATGTAATGTGACATCATCAGAATCTCTCACCTCTCCAGTAAGCTGGTAGATGATCTCTAGGGTGAGATTTAATATACTTTCCGCCATCTTGTTCCTGTCTCTTTCCATCCTTGATGGATCAATCAGGAATATTCTCTTATACAGAAGATACTGAGAGGATTCTATATTGTAGGAACCTGAATGGAGAGAAGATGAGACAATGTAATCACTACACGGAATCCCATGTAATACATAGAACAGATGAGTCACATTATTATGACCACCTCCTACTTCTGACGTCGGCAGCGTGTAGCTCAGGAAGGAAGTGACTTGTTGTGGGCTGGCTTGGTGGGTATATAAGGTGTGTGATAGGCTGAACAGAATCTCATTGTTGTAAAAGTGTGATTATTGATTGTCGGGCCAAGGGTGACAGTATTTCTAAAACAGCGCAGGTTGTGAACTGTTCGTGTGCTGCTTTGGTGAAAGTGTATTGTGAGTGAAGAAATGGCACCATTGGGAATAACCAACATGGAAACTGCGGAGAACCACGTGCCACTGATGTGAAAGGTGAACGTCAGCTATGAAGGTGTGTGAGGGCCGATTGACACACTACAGTGGAGCAGCTCAGCATGAAAATGAATCTGGGCTACCAGATGTGTCTGAAAAAACAGTTCAGTGAATGGGGGGTGCAGGATGTGTGTAAGCAAGAGGGGTACATGGGGGAGCAGTCTGTGTGAGAAATAGAGGGGGATGTACAGGATGCTTGAGAAAAAAAAAAGAGGAAATGGAGGTGCCTGCTGCGCAAGATGGAGAATTGGGTTTGCAGCCTGCGTGATACATTAAGGGTATAGTTGTGTGTGAGGAGACATGGGGCTCAGGCTGTGTGACAAATGGGGCACTTAAAATATGGGGGGGGGGCAGTGTGCACTGTTTTTCATGGGGCCTGTGTCTCTGCTGTCACATCAATTTCTGGACGGTCCTCTGTTTTTTTTGTTTTTTTTAGACATTTATGACTAAAACAATGTTTAACCCCTTCCCGACATCTGCCGTAATAATATAGGTGCTGAGCGGCCTCTGTACCCACCGGATCTCTGCAGAGACCCGGCACTGATCGCGAGCACTAACCCCATCCCCCCCGCACCTCAGTCAAAGCTGACCAAGGCGCCATTTTGCTGGGGATCACTGTCACCCAGAGTGAGATCCGGGGACGACATCCCCTTGGCAGGTCAACCAGAAGTCTATAGAAGGTTCTGAGACTTGTCTGCCATTTACTTCTGTTGCAGGCTGCTCTAATAAATGCAAGAAAAAAAAAACAAAAACAAAAAAAAAACTAAAAATTCACAACACATATAGAAGTACTTCAGCACTGTGAACCACATACACATTAGGTATCCCTGTGTCTGAAAACGCCCGCTCTACAAATCTATGAAAATATTTTTCCTGTACAGTGAACACCGTAGCGGGGAAAAATCTAAAGTGCCAAACCGCTATTTTTTCACTGTTTTGCCTCTAATAAAAATTTGAATAAAAAGTGATCAAAGCAATAAACAGTCCCCAAAATGGTATAACTAAAATGTACACCTGGTCTGGCAAAAAAGACGCCCTATGCATCCCCGTACACGGAAACAAAAAAAACAAAAAAAAAAAAAAAGTAACGTTTTTGATCTTTGTTATGTGGTTAAAATGTAAATAAAACTATATAAATTTGTTTTCCCCGGAATCGTAGAATACAGGTGACAGGTCATTTTGGCTACAGAGTGAACGTCATAAAAACGAAGCCCGTAAGAAAGTCGCGCAAACACAGTTTTTCTCAAATTTCACCCAATTCTGAATTATTTTCCAGCTCCCCAGTAAATTGTACAGAATAATAAATGGGCCATTATGAAGAACAATTTGTCCCTCAAACATTAAAGGGGTTGTCCGGGGTAAAATGTATTTCCTACACTAATCTAAACAACCTCCCCCAACTATTTTCTAAATTATAAAATTTACCAAAAATGTGACTGCCCCAGGGACATTTTCTGGTTACCAGTGACATTTCACTTCCAGAAACGCAACGTCACTACTACTCTCCTCTTCCCCCTCCACCCCATCATACTTACCTCTCTTTCTTCCAGACTTCCTTCTGTGGGACAGCTCCTCCCTCTTTTCTGACTCCTCCCTCTTTGCCAACAATCCACCTCTACTGCTCAGGCGTAGGTGCAGTAGCCTCCCATGCCTGCGCTGTAGAGGTGGATTGCCAGTTACAGAGCAGCGGCGGGACTATTTCACACGCCAGCAGAGTCAGAAAAGAGGGAGGAGCTGTCTCGCAGGAGGAAATCTGGAAGGAAGAGAGGTAAGTATGATGGGGTGGGCTGAGTTAGTTGGGAAGGGCTAGTAGTGGGCGGGATAGCTAGAGAGACAGGGAGGGGGATAGTGTGAGCCTACAAGTACCATGATGCATTAGCTAAGACGGCAGGAAGCTGCACCATGTAAACAAATGCAGAAGATGCCAGGCGCTCCCAGAGACACACAGAGATCACTCAAAACACTGCTAAAGGTATTTGGGTTCATTTATTAACCCATTAATAGCACTAACAGACCTTTTTAAAAAAAAATAAATTTTTTTGCCCGGAAAACCCCTTTAAGCCCTCATATGACTCTGTGAATGGAAAAAAAAAAAAAAAAAAAAAGTTATGGTGTTTGGGAGGCGGGAAGTCATAAATTAAAATCGAAAAATGTCACCGACTGGAAGGAGTTAAGGAGCAAGTGGTAAGTTGCAATTCTTACTTAGTACTGGGGAGGATTGAGGTTACCATGGGCTTTGGGCTGTTCATAAAGTGTGCCCCCTCCCCATTCATGCCAAAGATCCCTCCACGCAGTAAAATGCCCCGCAGTGGCCCCTCCACACAATATAATGTCCCGCACAGCACAAACTTGGGTGGGCCGCTGCGCGGTGGGGGGTACCTCTCGCTACTGAACATTTCCCTAGGGATAGCGGGACGTACCTTGTATAGTACATGATATTATCTTTTACTCTAGGTTCAATCTCGGGTTTCTACTCAGAAATTGGAAACCCAACCTGCTTAAAAAGTAGTTACCGTGTTTCTCCGAAAATAAGACAGGGTCTTATATTATTTTTTGAACCGAAAAAAGGGCTAGGGCTTATTTTCGGAGTAGGTCTTAATTTTTTCCATGAACAACAATCACACATTTGATCGCTTTTTCTTTCAACTTTTATCAGAGGCGAAACAGCGAAAAAACAGCAGTTCGGCACTTTTGATTTTTTTTTTTTTTGCTACGGAATTCACCATAGAGGTAAAATAATTTTATAAGTTTGTAGACCGGGCGTTTTCAGACACAGGAATACCTCATGTGTATGTGTTTCACAGTAATATTTTATTTTTATATGTATTCTAGTGAAAGTGGGAGGGGGCTTGAACTTTTGTTTTGTTAATATTTTTTTTTAACTTTTTTTTTTTTTCACTATTAACCCCTCCTAGGGAGCTTGAACCTGCAATCATCCCATAGACTGCAATACAACCTATTGCAGTCTATGGGAGATTATCTATATTACTAATGAGGCAATAGTAATATTCCTATGACAGGCCTGGGAGCCTTCATAACGCTCCCGGCTGTCAAAGGAACAGGTCGGCTCCTGCGATCTCGCCGCGCGGGAGCCGACCTGCAACGTGAAAGGTCCGGGGTCAGTGGGTAGCGGCCCCGGGGATAGTTACTCTGTTTTTTTTGGGGGGGGGGGGGGTCACAATGCCCGCGATCAGTGGACTCTAATCGTGGGCATTAACTTCGGGTCTCCCGTGTACAAGGAGACCCAGTATAGCAGCTATAGGGGGTGGGGACCGGGGGAGAAGCGCGGTCACACTAAGCAATGCCCGCGGTCAGAGTAGATTCTGATCGCGGGCATTAACTCCGCGTTTTGCTACTTGTTGGGAGGGAAGGGAAAGGGAAGTCACGCTGAACAATGCCCGTGATCAGAGTAGACAGTGATCGCAGGCATTAACTCCAGGTCTCCGCAGAGACCCGGTACGGCAACTATGGTAGCCGCTCTGCAGCAGAGCGGCTGCCATCTTTAAGGACCCAGCATCCGCTGTAATCGCGCAGCGGATGTCGGGAAGGGGTTAAATTAGCTAGGGCTTATTTTTGGAGTAGGGCTTATATTTCAAGCCTACTCCAAAAAACCTGGAAAATGTAGCTAGGGCTTATTTTAGGGGTAGGTCTTATTTTTGGAGAAACACGGTACCTGCGGACCCCATAGACTATAATATTTCGCGCGAAAAATGCGGCGTGAAAAGTCCTGCTTGTAGGGGAATGGGGGACAGAAACCCCCAATGGAAACTGAGCACAGTTGTGAATCCACCTATTGCTAATAGCAACCAATCCCAGTGCAGTGTATATGCGGCCCCTCAGGATCTGAGACTCGCTGTTACCCTGGCCCCATGAGATGTCCATTATTAAGTATCTACTATATACTCTTCTAACGTCATGTGGTCTGGGATTCCCTTCCTTCTCCCATTCCTTGTTTATTTGGTTCTTCCCCTTCTCCTCGGTCTCCCTTTTATAGGTTTTTATGTTTTTCTCCTTACATTATGCTGTACATTATGGGTTTTTATATATGATCTTTATTTGTACGCCCCCTGCGTGGGGTTTTCTAGATTTTGTACCTTTTACAGTATTTTCTTTATTTGTATTTTAAATTAAAACTTTTTTGATACTAAATATAAAATTAGATTTTTCACTAAAAATATTAAATGTCCTGTATTCATTTTTGTTTTCTCTGTGGTCTATAAAAAACTTTCATTAAACAGGTTTTCTGGGCTGGAGGGCATTTCTGATACTGATGGTCCTCCCTTAGGATAGGGTCATCAGTATCAGATCAGTGGGGTCCAGCACTCAGCGCTTCCAGACAGTCTCCAGTGCTAGAACCTATACAGGTGGCGGATCTGGAAGCAGAAGGCTCTGTACACTGTATATAGGCGGTGGTGAATACTGCAGCTCTGTACACTGTATATAGGCGGTGGTGAATACTGCAGCACTGTACACTGTATATAGGTGGTGGTGAATACTGCAGCTCTGTACACTGTATATAGGTGGTGGTGAATACTGCAGCTCTGTACACTGTATATAGGTGGTGGTGAATACTGCAGCTCTGTACACTGTATATAGGCGGTGGTGAATACTGCAGCACTGTACACTGTATATAGGTGGTGGAGAATACTGCAGCTCTGTACACTGTATATAGGTGGTGGTGAATACTGCAGCTCTGTACACTGTATATAGGTGGTGGTGAATACTGCAGCTCTGTACACTGTATATAGGCGGTGGTGAATACTGCAGCTCTGATCACTGTATATAGGCGGTGGTGAATACTGCAGCTCTGTACACTGTATATAGGCGGTGGTGAATACTGCAGCACTGTACACTGTATATAGGTGGTGGTGAATACTGCAGCTCTGTACACTGTATATAGGTGGTGGTGAATACTGCAGCTCTGTACACTGTATATAGGTGGTGGTCAATACCGCAGCTCTGTACACTGTATATAGGCGGTGGTGAATACTGCAGCACTGTACACTGTATATAGGCGGTGGTGAATACTGCAGCTCTGTACACTGTATATAGGCGGTGGTGAATACTGCAGCACTGTACACTGTATATAGGTGGTGGTGAATACTGCAGCTCTGTACACTGTATATAGGTGGTGGTGAATACTGCAGCTCTGTACACTGTATATAGGTGGTGGTGAATACTGCAGCTCTGTACACTGTATATAGGCGGTGGTGAATACTGCAGCACTGTACACTGTATATAGGTGGTGGAGAATACTGCAGCTCTGTACACTGTATATAGGTGGTGGTGAATACTGCAGCTCTGTACACTGTATATAGGTGGTGGTGAATACTGCAGCTCTGTACACTGTATATAGGCGGTGGTGAATACTGCAGCTCTGATCACTGTATATAGGCGGTGGTGAATACTGCAGCTCTGTACACTGTATATAGGCGGTGGTGAATACTGCAGCACTGTACACTGTATATAGGTGGTGGTGAATACTGCAGCTCTGTACACTGTATATAGGTGGTGGTGAATACTGCAGCTCTGTACACTGTATATAGGTGGTGGTCAATACCGCAGCTCTGTACACTGTATATAGGCGGTGGTGAATACTGCAGCACTGTACACTGTATATAGGCGGTGGTGAATACTGCAGCTCTGTACACTGTATATAGGCGGTGGTGAATACTGCAGCACTGTACACTGTATATAGGTGGTGGTGAATACTGCAGCTCTGTACACTGTATATAGGTGGTGGTGAATACTGCAGCTCTGTACACTGTATATAGGTGGTGGTGAATACTGCAGCTCTGTACACTGTATATAGGCGGTGGTCAATACTGCAGCTCTGTACACTGTATATAGGCGGTGGTGAATACTGCAGCACTGTACACTGTATATAGGTGGTGGTGAATACTGCAGCACTGTACACTGTATGTAGGCGGTGGTGAATACTGCAGCTCTGTACACTGTATATAGGTGGTGGTGAATACTGCAGCACTGTACACTGTATGTAGGCGGCGGTGAATACTGCAGCACTGTACACTGTATGTAGGCGGCGGTGAATACTGCAGCTCTGTACACTGTATATAGGTGGTGTTGAATACTGCAGCTCTGTACACTGTATATAGGCGGTGGTGAATACTGCAGCTCTGTACACTGTATATAGGTGGTGGTGAATACTGCAGCTCTGTACACTGTATATAGGCGGTGGTGAATACTGCAGCTCTGTACACTGTATATAGGCGGTGGTGAATACTGCAGCTCTGTACGCTGTATATAGGCGGTGGTGAATACTGCAGCTCTGTACACTGTATATAGGCGGTGGTGAATACTGCAGCTCTGTACACTGTATATAGGTGGTGGTCAATACTGCAGCTCTGTACACTGTATATAGGCGGTGGTGAATACTGCAGCTCTGTACACTGTATATAGGCGGTGGTGAATACTGCAGCTCTGTACACTGTACATAGGCGGTGCTGAATACTGCAGCTCTGTACACTGTATATAGGCGGTGGTGAATACTGCAGCTCTGTACACTGTATATAGGCGGTGGTGAATACTGCAGCTCTGTACACTGTATATAGGCGGTGGTGAATACTGCAGCTCTGTACACTGTACATAGGCGGTGCTGAATACTGCAGCTCTGTACACTGTACATAGGCGGTGCTGAATACTGCAGCTCTGTACACTGTATATAGGCGGTGGTGAATACTGCAGCTCTGTACACTGTATATAGGCGGTGGTGAATACTGCAGCTCTGTACACTGTATATAGGCGGTGGTGAATACTGCAGCTCTGTACACTGTATATAGGCGGTGGTGAATACTGCAGCTCTGTACACTGTACATAGGCGGTGCTGAATACTGCAGCTCTGTACACTGTATATAGGCGGTGGTGAATACTGCAGCTCTGTACACTGTATATAGGCGGTGGTGAATACTGCAGCTCTATTCACTGTATATAGGCGGTGGTGAATACTGCAGCTCTGATCACTGTATATAGACGGTGGTGAATACTGGAGCTCTATTCACTGTATATAGGTGGTGGTGAATACTGCAGCTCTGTACACTGTATATAGGTGGTGGTGAATACTGCAGCTCTGTACGCTGTATATAGGCGGTGGTGAATACTGCAGCTCTGATCACTGTATATAGGCGGTGGTGAATACTGCAGCTCTGTACACTGTATATAGGCGGTGGTGAATACTGCAGCTCTGTACACTGTATATAGGCGGTGGTGAATACTGCAGCTGTGTTCACTGTATATAGGTGGTGGTGAATACTGCAGCTCTGTACACTGTATATAGGCGGTGGTGAATACTGCAGCTGTGTTCACTGTATATAGGTGGTGGTGAATACTGCAGCTCTGTACACTGTATATAGGCGGTGGTAAATACTGCAGCTCTGTACACTGTATATAGGCGGTGGTGAATACTGCAGCTCTGTACGCTGTATATAGGCGGTGGTGAATACTGCAGCTCTGTACGCTGTATGTAGGCGGTGGTGAATACTGCAGCTCTGTACGCTGTATATAGGCGGTGGTGAATACTGCAGCTGTGTACACTGTATATAGGCGGTGGTGAATACCGCAGCTCTGTACACTGTATATAGGAGGTGGTGAATACCGCAGCTCTGTACACTGTATATAGGCGGTGGTGAATACCGCAGCTCTGTACACTGTATATAGGTGGTGGTGAATACTGCAGCTCTGTACACTGTATATAGGCGGTGGTGAATACTGCAGCTCTGTACACTGTATATAGGTGGTGGTGAATACTGCAGCTCTGTACACTGTATATAGGCGGTGGTGAATACTGCAGCTCTGTACACTGTATATAGGGTGTGGTGAATACTGCAGCTCTGTACACTGTATATAGGGTGTGGTGAATACTGCAGCTCTGTACACTGTATATAGGCGGTGGTGAATACTGCAGCTCTGTACACTGTATATAGGCGGTGGTGAATACTGCAGCTCTGTACACTGTATATAGGCGGTGGTGAATACTGCAGCTCTGTACACTGTATATAGGCGGTGGTGAATACTGCAGCTCTGTACACTGTATATAGGGTGTGGTGAATACTGCAGCTCTGTACACTGTATATAGGCGGTGGTGAATACTGCAGCTCTGTACACTGTATATAGGCGGGGGTGAATACTGCAGCTGTGTACACTGTATATAGGTGGTGGTGAATACTGCAGCTCTGTACACTGTATATAGGCGGTGGTGAATACTGCAGCTCTGTACACTGTATATAGGCGGTGGTGAATACTGCAGCTCTGTACACTGTATATAGGGTGTGGTGAATACTGCAGCTCTGTACACTGTATATAGGCGGTGGTGAATACCGCAGCACTGTACACTGTATATAGGAGGTGGTGAATACTGCAGCTGTGCTCCTAGTTATTGGGGGCAGAGCTCCGGCACTGCTGCTATACCAGGGACACAGATGTTTGGCTTCCAGCACCAGATACAACTACCTATTCCCTCTAGGAATAACCAGTAGATCACTGGGGATCTGACCATTGGGACCTCCACTGATCAGGGCTCCTGTTTCTGCCCTATATGAATAGAACGATGATCCACAATGTGCTGCTGATCCGTCCATCTCTTTGGGACTGCCAGAGATAATTCTGAACTCTACTTCTTCTCAGCAGTCCCATAGAGATGACTGGAGCAGTAGTACAAAAGCAGGACCCCTGTTCTGGTGGGGGTCCTAGTGGTCGGGATAGATTAGTGTCAGAGCTGTGGGGAATGGCCGCTGTAATAGGTAATAAGCTTAAAATAAACCCCTGTAAAGGGGATTATGCCATGAAAAGTATTTATCATCTATCCATAGGAGAGGGGACAAATATCTGATCGGCGGGGGTCTGACGGCTGCGTCTCCCACCGGTCCAAAGAATTGAGGGGGTTCTTTTCTCCTGCTTTGCATTGAGCCTGACCAAAGCCAGGCAGAGTGTAGGAGTATCTGGTGGTGGACGGCGCTCCCATTCACTTCAGTGTAAGCGCCAGAGATCACTGATTGCTGGACTCCTGAAGATCGAGCAGGAGGATTATTTTTTCTGCTATCTGAAATAATCAGCTATATAATTCTGGTAAATTCTTTCCCTTCACGAGGACTGACAGCCGGTGATGAGGAAATTTGCCTCATTCACATAGATGTCAGGTCCATATTCCTGCTGTACGTTATATTCTATACTACATTTATTATCCCCTATAGCGGTATCACATTTATATTCATGTATTATTAGTATTTTAGCTGAATCGGGGAACAACAAATAGTCTAAAAAATGACTGAATAGAATGAGTGACCCTTCTGTGCTTTATATAGTGGTGACTCCTCACCTGGGCGGTTCCCTGTAGGAATGTCCTCCTCACACTCCTCATCACCACTCACATAGGGCTCTTCCTTTATTGTCATAGATAGAGCATTAATGTCCTTCAGATCTTTATCCTGATGGAAAATCTGTGAAACAAATAATGTAAAAGTCACCGGACAAATGGGGAAGTCACAGAGAATGTTCTAGATCATTAATCCGCATGAAGATCAAAGATGTCCTGACAGTAGCTGCAGGTCTCTGAGAAGCTGGAGAAACATATTAGATGGCGGCTCAATGACACCGCCCATGTACAGTGGGGAAAAAAAGTATTTAGTCAGCCACCAATTGTGCAAGTTCTCCCACTTATAAAGCTGAGGCCGGCCTGTAATTGACATCATAGGTAGACCTCAACTATGAGAGACAAAATGAGAAAACAAATCCAGAAAATCACATTGTCTGATTTTTTAAGAATTTATTTGCAAATTATGGTGGAAAATAAGTATTTGGTCACCTACAAGCAGGATTTCTGTCTCTCACAGACCTGTAACTTCTTCTTTAAGAGGCTCCTCTGTCCTCCACTCATTACCTGTAGTAATGGCTCCTGTTTGACATTGTTATCAGTATAAAAGACGCCTGTCCACAACCTCAAACAGTCACACTCCAAACTCCACTATGGTGAAGACCAAAGAGCTGTGGAAGGACCAGAAACAAAATGGTAGCCCTGCACCAGGCTGGGAAGACTGAATCTGCAATAGGCAAGCAGCTTGGTGTGAAGAAATCACCTGTGGGAGCAATAATTAGAAAATGGAAGACATACAAGACCACTGATAATCTCCCTCCATCAGGGGCTCCACGCAAGATCTCACCCCGTGGGGTCAAAATGATCACAAGAACAGTGAGCAAAAATCCCAGAACCACACGGGGGGACCTAGTGACTGACCTGCAGAAAGCTGGGACTAACGTAACAAAGGCTACCGTCAGTAACACACTACGCCGCCAGGGACTCAGATCCTGCAGTGCCAGACGTGTCCCCCTGCTTAAGCCAGTACATATCCGGGCCCGTCTGAAGTTTGCTAGAGAGCATTTGGATGTTCCAGAAGAGTATTGGGAGAATGTCATATGGTCAGATGAAACCAAAGTAGAACTGTTTGGTAGAAACACAACTCGTGGTGTTTGGAGGAGAGTGAATGCTGAGTTGTATCCAAAGAACACCATACCTACTGTGAAGCATGGGGGGGCAACATCATGCTTTGGGGCTGTTTCTCTGCAAAGGGACCAGGACGACTGATCCGTGTACATGAAAGAATGAATGGGGCCATGTATGGTGAGATTTTGAGTGCAAACCTCCTTCCATCAGCAAGGGCATTGAAGATGAAACGTGGCTGGGTCTTTCAGCATGACAATGATCCCAAGCACACCGCCAGGACAACGAAGGAGCGGCTTCGTAAGAAGCATTTCAAGGTCCTGGAGTGGCCTAGCCAGTCTCCACATCTCAACCCCATAGAAAACCTTTGGAGGGAGGTGAAAGTCCGTGTTGCCCAGCGACAGCCCCAAAACATCCCTTCTCTAGAGGAGATCTGCATGGAGGAATGGGCCAACATACCAGCAACAGTGTGTGCCAACCTTGTGAGGACTTACAGAAAACCTTTCACCTCTGTCATTGCCAACAAAGGATATATAACAAAGTATTGAGATGAACTTTTGTTATTGACCAAATACTTATTTTCCACCATAATTTGCAAATACATTTTTTAAAAAAATCAGAAAATGTGATTTTCTAGATATGTTTTGTCATTTTGTCTCTCATAGTTGAGGTCTACCTATGATGTCACTTACAGGCCGGCCTCATCTTTATAAGTGGGAGAACTTGCACAATTGGTGGCTGACTAAATACTTTTTTTCCCCCACTTTATATAACCATCTAATAGTGCTGGATATAAGACTGACCACAAGGACTTCACAGCCCGTCTACACATCATAGGGAATATCTCCATCTACCTGATCACCCTTGTGTCCTTCTAAATACTCCCACTCCTCCATGGAGAAATAGACAGTGACATCCTGACACCTTATAGGAACCTGACAACACAATGATACAGTCATCACCCAGACCCCTCCAGTTACTGTATAATGTCCCAGCATTCCCAGCAGTGTCACCTCTCCAGTCAGCAGCTCCAGCATCTTGTTGGTGAGTTCTAGGATCTTCTGGTCATTGATCTCCTCCTGTATCAGGGGGTGAGGTGGAGGCCCCAGGATTGGGCTCAGGGTTCCTCCATATCCTTCATACACAGGAGCCTGACAGCGCCCACTAGAGGTCTTCTTCACTACTGTGTAATCCTGGTTATGGGGAGACACAATAATAAATATCACTACATACATGTCCAGAGTCCATCACCTCTCCAGTCATATCATCTGTTATTACTATAGATAAGAATGATGTAATGTGACATCATCAGAATCTCTCACCTCTCCTGTAAAGTGGTAGATGATCTCTAGGGTGAGATTTAATAGACTTTCCGCCATCTTGTTCCTGTCTCTTTCCATCCTTGATGGATCAATCAGGAATATTCTCTTATATAGAAGATACTGAGAGGATTCTATATTGTAGGAACCTGAATGGAGAGAAGATGAGACAATGTAATCACTACACGGAATCCCATGTAATAAATAGAACAGATGAGTCACATTATTATGACCACCTCCTACTTCTGACGTCGGCAGCGTGTAGCTCAGGAAGGAAGTGACTTGTTGTGGGCTGGCTTGGTGGGTATATAAGGTGTGTGATAGGCTGAACAGAATCTCATTGTTGTAAAAGTGTGATTATTGGCTGTCGGGCCAAGGGTGACAGTATTTCTAAAACAGCGCAGGTTGTGAACTGTCCGTGTGCTGCTTTGGTGAAAGTGTATTGTGAGTGGAGAAATGGCACCATTGGGAATAACCAACATGGAAACTGCGGAGAACCACGTGCCACTGATGTGAAAGGTGAACGTCAGCTATGACGGTGTGTGAGGGCCGATCGACACACTACAGTGGAGCAGCTCAGCATGAAAATGAAGCGGGGATACCAGATGTGTCTGAAACAACAGTTCAGTGAATGGGGGGTGCAGGCTGTGCGTGAGCAGAGAGGGGGCATGGGGGAGCAGTCTGTGTGAGAAATATAGGGGGATGTACAGGATGCTTGAGAAAAAAAGAGGAAATGGAGGTGCCTGCTGCGCAAGATGGAGAATTGGGGTTGCAGCCTGCGTGATACATTAAGGGTATAGTTGTGTGTGAGGAGACATGGGGCTCAGGCTGTGTGACAAATGGGGCACTTAAAATATGGAGGGCAGTGTGCACTGTTTTTCATGGGGCCTGTGTCTCTGCTGTCACATCAATTTCTGGACGGTCCTGTTTGTTTCTTTTTTATACATTTATGACTAAAACAATGTTTAACCCCTTCCCGACATCTGCCGTAATAATATAAGTGCTGAGCGGCCTCTGTACCCGCCGGATCTCTGCAGAGACCCGGCACTGATCGCGAGCACTAACCCCATCCCCCCCGCACCTCAGTCAAAGCTGACCAAGGCGCCATTTTGCTGGGGATCACTGTCACCCAGAGTGAGATCCGGGGCCGACATCCCCTTGGCAGGTCAACCAGAAGTCTATAGAAGGCTCTGAGACTTGTCTGCCATTTACTTCTGTTGCAGGCTGCTCTAATAAACGCAAGAAAATAAATAAATAAATAAAAAAAAAACAAATATAAAAAATTCACAACACCCCCTTTCCCTAGAACACATATACAAGTACTTCAGTACTGTGAACCACATACACATTAGGTATCCCTGTGTCTGAAAACGCCCGCTCTACAAATCTATGAAAATATTTTTTCCCGCACAGTGAACTCCGTAGCAGGAAAAAAAAAATCTAAAGTGCCAAACCGCTATTTTTTCACTGTTTTGCCTCTAATAAAAATTTGAATAAAAAGTGATCAAAGCAATAAACAGTCCCCAAAATGGTATAACTAAAAAGTACACCTGGATCCGCAAAAAAAGACGCCCTATGCATCCCTGTACACGGAAACAAAAAAAAAAAGTTACGTTTTTGATCTTTGTTAAGGGGTTAAAATGTAAAAGAAAATATATAAATTTGTTTTCCCCGGAATCGTACTGAAACATAGAATACAGGTGATCTGTCATTTTGGCTACAGAGTGAACACCATAAAAACAAAGCCCGTAAGAAAGTCGCGCAAACACAGTTTTTCTCAAATTCCTCTCAATTCTGAATTATTTTCCAGCTCCCCAGTACATTGTACAGAATAATAAATGGGGCCATTATGAAGAACAATTTGTCCCACAAACATTAAAGGGGTTGTCCGGAGTAAAATGTATTTCCTACACTAATCTAAACAACCTCCCCCCGACTATTTTATAAATTACATAATTTATCAAAAATGTATATTTACCTATATCCCTGCGCCCCAGGGACATTTTCTGGTTACCGGTGACATTTCATTTCCAGAAACGCAACGTCACTACTACTCTCCCCTTCTCCCTCCACCCCATCATACTTACCTCTCTTTCTTCCAGACTTCCTTCTGTGGGACAGCTCCTCCCTCTTTTCTGACTCCTCCCTCTTTGCCAACAATCCACCTCTACTGCTCAGGCGTAGGTGCAGTAGCCTCCCATGCCTGCGCTGTAGAGGTGGATTGCCAGTTACAGAGCAGCGGCGGGACTATTTCACACGCCAGCAGAGTCAGAAAAGAGGGAGGAGCTGTCTCGCAGGAGGAAGTCTGGAAGGAAGAGAGGTAAGTATGATGGGGTGGGCTGAGTTAGTTGGGAAGGGCTAGTAGTGGGTGGGATAGCTAGAGAGACAGGGAGGGAAAACCCCTTTAAGCCCTCATAGGGCTCCGTGCATAGACAAATAAAAAAGTTACAGGGTTTGGGAGGCGGGGAGTCATAAATTAAAATCGAAAAATGTCACTGGCTGGAAGGAGTTAAGGAGCAAGTGGTAAGTTTCAATTCTTACTTCGCACTGGGGAGGATTGAGGTTACCATGGGCTTTGGGCAGTTCAGAAAGTGTGCCCCCTCCCCATTCATGCCAAAGATCCCTCCGTGCAGGATAATGCCCCGCAGTGGCCCCTCCGCGCAATATAATGTCCCGCAATGGCCCACACAGCACAAACTTGGGTGGGCCGCTGCGCGGTGGGGGGTACCTCTCACTACTGAACATTTCCCTAGGGATAGTGGGACGTACCTTGTATAGTACATGATATTATCTTTTCTCTAGGTTCAATCTCGGGTTTCTGCTCGGAAAACGGAAACCCAATCCGCTTAAAAAGTGGTTACTTGCGGACCCCATAGACTAATAATAATAATACATTTTATTTATATAGCGCCAACATATTCCGCAGCACTGTACAATTTGTAGAGTTCATATCCTGTGAGGTAATGCGGGGGCTTGAACAGAGGAGGGGACGTTTTAGGGACTCTAACTACGGAAGGGTCTACATTAGGAGTTGTGATAGGCCTGTCTGATAAGATGTGTCTTTAGTTTGCGCTTGAAGCTGTAGAAATTGGGGGTTAATCTGATAGTCCGGGATAGAGCATTCCAGAGAAGTGGTGCAACTCGGGAGAAGTCTTGTATACGAGCATGGGAGGTTCTGATAATAGAGGATGTTAGTCTTAGGTCATTGAGTGAGCGGAGAGTACGGGTTGTGTGATAGACAGAGATGAGGGAGGAAATGTAGGGAGGTGCAGCATTATGGAGAGCCTTGTGGATGAGGGGGAGAAGTTTATATTGTATTCTGTATTGAATAGGCAGCCAATGTAGTGATCGGCACAGACCGGAGGCCTCGCTGTAGCGTCTAGACTGATAGATGAGCCTGGCCGCCGCATTCAGAATAGATTGTAGAGGGGAGAGTTTAGTAAGGGGAAGACCGAATAGTAAGGAGTTACAGTAGTCAAGGCGAGAGTGAATCAGGGCGACAATAAGTGTCTTTAGTGTATTTGTGGTAAGGAAAGGACGGATTCTGGAGATGTTTTTGAGGTGGAGATGACATGAGCGTGCGAGTGACTGGATATGGGGGATGAAGGAAAGGTCGGAGTCACACAAAACCCCGAGGCAGCGGGCATACTGCCTAGGAGTTATGGTAAGGCCGGAGACTGCAATGGAGATATCAGGGACAGATCTATTAGATGGTGGAAACAGCAGTAGTTCAGTCTTTGAGATATTCAGTTTCAGATAGAGCGAAGACATGATATTTGAGACACCAGAGAGGCAGTCACTGGTGTTCTGTATTAGTGCAGGGGTGATGTCACGGGATGACGTATATAATTGGGTGTCATCAGCATAAAGATGGTACCGGAAGCCAAATCTGGTGATGGTTTGTCCAATGGGGGCTGTGTAGAGAGAGAAGAGCAGGGGACCTAGGACCGAGCCCTGAGGAGCCCCAACGGCAAGGGGAAGAAACAGAGCCCGCAAATGATACACAGAAAGTGTGGTCAGAGAGATAAGAGGAGAACCAGAAGAGAGCGGTGTCTGTGAGGCCGACAGAACGGAGCATAGTGAGGAGGAGTTGATGGTCAACAGTGTCAAATGCTGCTGAGAGATCTAGAAGAATAAGAAGAGAGAAGTCACCTTAGGGTTTAGCCGTCAGGAGATCATTGGAGACTTTTGTGAGGGCCGTTTCAGTAGAGTGCAGAGTGCGGAAGCCAGATTGTAAGGGGTCAAGAAGAGAGTTAGAAGAAAGATAGCGGATTAAACGAGAATAGACCAAGCGTTCCAAGATTTAGGAGATAAAAGGAAGGTTAGAGACAGGTTGATAGTTAGCAGCACAGGACAGCTCAAGGGAGGATTTCCTCAGTAGTGGGGATATGACAGCATGTTTGAAAGAAGATGGGAAAATTCCAGAAGAGAGAGAGAGGTTAAATATTTTAGTAAGGTAAGTCGTGACGGCAGGCGACAGAGACTTGAGAAGGTGTGAGGGGAAAGGGTCACTACTGCAAGTCGTAGGGCGAGAAGAAGAAAGTAGCTGAGATACTTCCTCCGCTGTAACAGGTTCAAAAGATGAGAATGAATAGTCTGAAGTGCGGCTGGTGAGGGGGTCAGTGCCACCTGGGGATTGGGCAGTTATTTCCTGACGGATCTTATCAATTTTATCATGGAAATAAGAGGCCAGGTCATCTGCGCTAAGGTCTGTGAATGGCATCTGCACCTTAAGGGTAAGTAAGGAATGAAAAGTTTCAAATAGCCTTTTAGGGTTACAGGAGAAAGAAGAGATGAGAGCGGTGAAATAGGCTTGTTTGGCGAGGTGACGGGCAGAAGTATAGGTTTTAAGCACAAATTTAAAGTGGAGGAAGTCTGCAGGTGTACGTGATTTTCTCCACAGACGTTCAGCACACCTACAGCACTGTTGAAGAAAACGTGTCTGTGGCGTGTGCCAGGGTTGCTGCCTCCTGCGTCTAACCTTTCGAGTGGAGGGGGGGGGGGGAGCCGCCTCATCCAATGCACTCTTAAGGGTTTCATTATAGTGACTGGTGGCCAGATTGGGACAGGACAGTGAAGAGATGGGGGACAGAGAGGACTGTAGAGTATCTGAGAGGTGCTGGGTGTTAATAGCACGTAAATTCCTATATGTATGATGAGTAGGTGTGTCCTGTGAAGGAGAGAAAGCACTGATGGTGAGAGACAGAAGGTTATGGTCAGAGAGTGGCAGAGAAGAGTTAGTAAATTTAGAAACTGTGAGGAGTCGATGGAAGACAAGATCAATGGTGTTGCCATCTACATGTGTGGTGGAAGAGGAAAGTTGTGAAAGACCAAAAGACGTGGTTATTGAGAGAAACTGTGAGGCAGCTGGGGAGACAGGGGTGTCAGTGGGGATGTTACAGTCACCCATGATGAGGGCAGGAATTTCACTGGATAAAAAGAGGGGAAGCCAAGAAGCGAAGTGATCCAGAAATTGGTAGGGTGAGCCGGGTGGACGGTAGATCACAGCTACACATAAGGAGAGTGGGCGGAAAAGTCTGATGGCAAATGAGGGAAAAGTGAGTGAGGGTATCGGAGGGAAGACCTGAAAAGTGCACTGCGGTGACAGAAGTATCCCTACCCCTCCACCCTTCCTGTTGTCAGGCCTAGAGGTGTGTGAGAATTGTAGGCCGCCATGAGACAGAGCAGCAGGGGAGGCCGTATCAGACTGCTGGATCCAGGTTTCAGTAAGGGCGAGCAGGATGAGAGATTTACTGAGGAATAAGTCATTAATATAGACTATAATGTTTCCGCCAAAAAATGCGGAAGGGGAATGGGGGACAGAAACCGCCAATGGAAACTGAGCACAGGTGTGAATCCACCTATTGCTAATAGCAACCAATCCCAGTGCAGTGTATATGCGGCCCCTCAGGATCTGAGACTCGCTGTTACCCCGGCCCCATGAGGTATCCATTATTAAGTATCTACTATATACTCTTCTAACGTCATGTGGTCTGGGATTCCCTTCCTTCTCCCATTCCTTGTTTATTTGGGTCTTCCCCTTCTCCTTGGTCTCCCTTTTATAGGTTTTTATGTTTTTCTCCTTACATTATGCTGTACATTATGGGTTTTTATATGTGATCTTTATTTGTATGCCCCCTGCGTGGGGTTTTCTAGATTTTGTACCTTTTTTATAGTATTTTCTTTATTTGTATTTGAATTAAAACTTTTTTGATACTAAATATAAAATTAAAATTAGATTTTTCACTAAAAATATTCAATGTCCTGTTTTCATTTTGGTTTTCTCTGTGGTCTATAAAAAACTTTCATCAAACAGGTTTTCTGGGCTGTAGGGAATTTCTGATACTCCACGGTCCGTGGCTTACACTGACTGCAGAGTGTGACCTCTGCCCCGACACAGGCGTGATGACGTCATTCATCAGTGCCTGCGAACAGAAGGAAGACGCTCTTCGTGAGACTGGCTAAGTAACAAACTACTGTGTGGTGGCCCACTGTGAAGCATATACTACTGTATGGGGGGGACACTGAAGCATCTAATACTGTATGGGGGGACACTGTGAAGCATCTAATACTGTATGGGGGGGGACACTGTGAAGCATATACTACTGTATGGGGGGACACTGAAGCATCTAATACTGTAAGGGGGGGGACACTGAAGCATCTAATACTGTAAGGGGGGGACACTGAAGCATCTAATACTGTATGGGGGACACTGAAGCATCTAATACTGTATGGGGGGGACACTGAAGCATCTAATACTGTGTGGGGGACACTGAAGCATCTAATACTGTGGGGGGGGACACTGTGAAGCATCTAATACTGTATGGGGGGACACTGAAGCATCTAATACTGTATGGGGGACACCGAAGCATCTAATACTGTGTGGGGGGACACTGAAGCATCTAATACTGTGTGGGGGACACTGATGTATCTAATACTGTATGGGGGACACTGATGTATCTAATACTGTATGGAGGACACTGATGTATCTAATACTGTATGGGGGGGACACTGAAGCATCTAATACTGTATGGGGGGACACTGAAGCATCTAATACTGTGTGGGGGACACTGAAGCATCTAATACTGTGTGGGGGACACTGAAGCATCTAATACTGTGTGGGGGGGACACTGAAGCATCTAATACTGTATGGGGGACACTGAAGCATCTAATACTGTGTGGGGGGGGGACACTGAAGCATCTAATACTGTATGGGGGACACTGAAGCATCTAATACTGTATGGGGGGACACTGAAGCATCTAATACTGTATGGGGACACTGAAGCATCTAATACTGTATGGGGGGGACACTGAAGCACCTAATACTGTATGGGGGACACTGATGTATCTAATACTGTATGGGGGACACTGATGTATCTAATACTGTATGGGGGGGACACTGAAGCATCTAATACTGTATGGGGGGGACACTGAAGCATCTAATACTGTATGGGGGACACTGAAGCATCTAATACTGTGTGGGGGACACTATGAAGCATATAATTCTGAGTGGGGGCAACTGTGGAGCATATAATACTGTGTGGGGGCAATTCTGGAGCATATAATACTGTGTGGGGGCCACTGTGAAGCATATAATACTGTGTGGGGGCCACTGTGGAGCGCAATGTACTGTGTGGGGGCCACTGTGGAGCGCATTGTACTGTGTGGGGGCCACTGTGGAGCGCAATGTACTGTGTGGGGGCCACTGTGGAGCGCAATGTACTGTGTGGGGGCCACTGTGGAGCGCAATGTACTGTGTGGGGGCAACTGTGGAGCACAATGTACTGTGTGGGGGCAACTGTGGAGCGCAATGTACTGTGTGGGGGCAACTGTGGAGCGCATTGTACTGTGTAGGGTCCCTTCACTATTTATATCACACAGTATTTGTTTTATAGCAGACATGTGATACAGGCTGTAATAACATTGCACGGTCAATATAAAACAGATCCTGGTTAATTTAAGGTTAAATTGCCATGTTGGCACTTTGCGATAATTTAGTGGGTTTTGGGTTGCAGTTTGGGCACTCGGTCTCTTAATGGTTCGCCATCACTGGTCTATAGGGTCCACTGGTAACCGCTTTTTTATGCGTACAGGTTTCTGTTTGGTGGGTCCCCAAGCGGAATTCCCATTCCCAACGGAAACCCATGCGCAGATGTGAACCGGGCCATAGTGATCTATATTACAGGGAGTTTTGCTCATCTGACCCATAGTCAATCCAGGAAATGCGGCCAATACATCGACCACATCTAAATGTGCCAATAGGCTCAGATTAGAGAGAGGAGACGCAGATACGGAGCAGGAAGAATGAGACTTGAAGTATTAGGATTTATCATATCTATATAGAGCAGGGTAAGTTCTAGTGGGCTGAGGTCCTTCTGCCCATAACCAGCTCTCTGTAGTGGGCCGTTACAGACAGCCGGGGGCCACAGCTGACCAGCGCTCACGATAGCGCTGCAGCCTCTTCAGTATTTGGCCACCATAGTGCCATACATTTGTACAATGACTGTGCTTGATTTCACAGCTCATTTATTTGAATGGGACTGAGCTGGGATCAGGTCATGTGACTTACGTCATAGGACCTGTAAAACGAAGGCGGTTCTCACTGCGGCTTCAAACAGCCGATCAAAGCCCCACGGATCTTAAATCGATCAGATAAGTCATCAATAAAAAGGAGCTGAGAAGCGCGGCGGAATACGTTGGCGCTATAAATAATAGAAATAATAATAAACCATGTTGATGCTTATATATAAATAAATGAATGAATTCCACTTCTAGATACATGACAGGGGATTTAGTTTTCTTCTATAAAACAGGCTCCTTTAGCTGACTAGGATTCAGACACAACCTCAATTAGACATTTATTTACCTCCTTTCCGACCGCCAAGATCCAGTCACGCAGGCGCTGAGGAGACTCCTAGTGCTGTGAGCCGCCTCCACAGCCCGCCGAACTAAGCTCCGCCCTAAGGCACGTCATGTGGTGACGTACAGCTGCTGCCGGAGTGCAGGCTAGCCACGCCCCTAACAGGCGGATCCAGGCGCTGAAGTTCGGGCACTTCACCCTGAAGAGCGGCGTCCTGTCCCCTGTGTACTCCGATGTGAGGGGGGAGCGTGTCCCACCCGGCGCTGCTCAAGCAGGTAGGAGGAAGGAGACTCTGGGCTAGAGGGGCAATAGAGAAGGAGAGGGGAGGGCAGGGGACAGGAGGGGAGGGCAATGGGGAGGGGAGGGGAGGGCAATGGGGAGGGGAGGGGAGGGCAATGGGGAGGGGAGGGGGAGGGCAATGGGGAGGGGAGGGGGAGGGCAATGGGGAGGGGAGGGGAGGGGAGGGCAATGGGGAGGGGAGGGGAGGGCAATGGAGAGGGGAGGGGAGGGCAATAGAGAGAGCAGGGCAGGGGACCGGAGGGGAGGGCAATAGAGGATAGGGGAGAGGAGGGCAATGGGGAGGGGAGGGGAGGGGAGAGGAGGGCAATGGGGAGGGGAGGGGAGAGGAGGGCAATGGGGAGGGGAGAGGAGAGGAGGGCAATGGGGAGAGGAGAGGAGGGCAATGGAGAGGGGAGGGGAGGGCAATGGAGAGGGGAGGGGAGGGCAATAGAGAGGGCAGGAAACCGGAGGGCAGGGCAATAGTGAGGGCAGGGCAATAGAGAGGGCAGGGGATTGGAGGGGAGGGCAATAGAGAGGGGAGGGCAGGGGACCGGAGGAGAGGGCAATAGAGAGAGCAGGGCAGGGGACCGGAGGGGAGGGCAATAGAGGATAGGGGAGAGGAGGGCAATGGGGAGGGGAGGGGAGAGGAGAGGAGGGCAATGGGGAGAGGAGGGCAATGGGGAGGGGAGGGGAGGGCAATGGGGAGGGGAGGGGAGGGGCAATAGAGAGGGCAGGGGACCGGAGGGCAGGGCAATAGTGAGGGCAGGGCAATAGAGAGGGCAGGGGATTGGAGGGGAGGGCAATAGAGAGGGGAGGGCAGGGGACCGGAGGAGAGGGCAATAGAGAGGGGAGGGTAATAGAGAGGGCAGGGTAATAGAGAGGGCAGGGCAGGGGACCGGAAGGGAGGGCAATAGAGAGGGGAAGGCAATAGAGAAGGGAGGGCAGTGGACCGGAGGGGAGGGCAATAGAGAGGGCAGGCAGAGCAAAAGAGAGGGGAGGGCAATAGAGAGGGGAGGCACTGAATGGTGTTGGCGATAGAAGGGTATGTACTGGATGGAGGGGGTCTTAGGAGGTGCCATTAAGATGGAGATGCTGGACAGAGAGGGCAGACAGATATTTAGTGGAATGGTGAGAGGGCAGTACAATGTGAGAATAGATATATTCCTCCTGTATGTATCTGCTCCCTCGTAGTGATGGGGGTAGATCTGTGTACCGCCCTCTACTTGCCCACTGACTCTGTGTTCCCTGCAGGTTGCTGTTCGCCTCTACCACACGGCCCAGGATGCCGGGGTTCAGTATAAGACTGGGGGGCAATAGAGAGGGGGACCGGACCGGAGGAGGAGGGGGGGGCAATAGAGAGGGGGACCGGACCGGAGGAGGAGGGGGGGCAATAGAGAGGGGGACTGGACCGGAGGAGGAGGAGGGGCAATAGAGAGGGGGACCGGACCGGAGGGGGGGGCAATAGAGAAGGGGACCGGACCTGAGGAGGGGGGGCAATAGAGAGGGGGACCGGACCGGAGGAGGGGGGGGCAATAGAGAGGGGGACCGGACCGGAGGGGGGGGTGCTGAATGGTGTTGGCGATAGAAGGGTATATACTGGATGGAGGGGGTGTTAGAAGGTGTCAGTAGGAGGGAGATGCTGGACAGAGAGGGCAGACAGATTTTTAGTGGAATGGTGAGAGCGCAGTACAATGTGAGAATAGATATATTCCTCCTGTATGTATCTGCCCCCTCGTAGTGATGGGGGTAGATCTGTGTACCGCCCTCTACTTGCCCACTGACTCTGTGTTCCCTGCAGATTGCTGATCGCCTCTACCAGACGGCGCAGGATGCCGGGGTTCAGTATAAGACTGTGGCATTCCATACACTGCGCTCTCCCTCGCCAACTTCATTAGTGCGTTTCATCTGGTGCCGATGCTGACCCGCAGGAAGGAGACCAAAGATTATGGTGAGTTCCTTCTGGATCATGTGATCTGTTCAGGTTCCTGTAGATCTTTGCACTATTTCCAATCTTGTAGTTTTTTGGATCTTTCTTTCATCTTCTCTGTTCTAGGAACCAAGCCTCTGGTGGACGGTGCCATCACCCCCGGGGAGACCTGTCTGATCATTGAAGATGTGGTGACGAGTGGCTCTAGTGTCCTGGAGACGGCGGAGCTGCTGAGGAGGGAGGGGCTCCAGGTGACAGACGCCATCGTGCTGGTGGACTGAGAGCAGGGCGGCCGGGAGAAGCTGGCGGAGAACGGTATCAGACTGCACTCCACGTGCACCCTCACCCAGCTCATGGACGTGTTGCAGCGTCTGGGGAAGGTGGACGCAGAGACGGAGAACGTGCAGAGATTCATCATTGACAATAAGTTGACTACTCCAGTCCAGACCCACAGCCCTGTCCTCACTACTCCACCCGTGCCGCTCTTCCAGACACTCGCCCAATAGCAAAGCGGCTGCTGCACCTCATGGAGGAGAGCAATGGTATCCTATCATCCAGTAACCGCCATGAGGCTGATAATATTAATTGATTGTTTGCAATGAAGACAACAAAAAAACAAAAGCTGCCAGTGTTCTGCGGGATCCATGAGTGTGTGTGGAGGGGTTACAGGATAAGGCGCTATGGGGGTGGGTTTAATGTCCCACATTGCTGGTTATAACACGACCTACAGCCACATAAGAACACTTCACACTCAGCTACCGCTTGTACTCCCTGTACTGCCGGCACCTGCACAGTCGGGCTGTCCTCCCTCGGCTTCATTGAGTAGCTGCGCAGGCGTCAGGGGCTCCAGCGAGGAGTCCGATGAGACTGATTTCCAGGGACATGTAAAGGTTTATTTTGCATTCTAACAGGTTTCGGACACTAACTCCCCCCCCCCTGTCCATAAAGACCTGTGAGTGGTTTAGTGCCCCAAAACACCCTGACAGGTTCTGCACCCAGCTTGTCCCGGGGGAACTCAGGTCATCTTTACCAAGGTTGGTTGTACACTGACCTCTTGAGTAGGGGGTGCTCCATTCACCTCTGGGGAATTTGTCATTACTAAGGTTGCTGTACTCGTACTTTTTGGGTAGGGGGCGCTCTCCTCCCAGCTGTGTAAACACTCCGGCTGCCGAAGTCCTGATCATAAGGTGAGCTCCTGCATTCATGATCCGCCCGTGTGTCATACATGTAATTATTATCGGCTTTGGGTGGGGAGTGCAGGACACGGCAAGTGAGGTCATGGCTGCAGCCGGCACGGAGAATATTTAACCCACTGTAAAATCAACACTGAGCCAGCAGTAATCTCCATGCTGAGCGCAGCCACTGCAGAAACAATGATGTCTATTGATGGAATCACATCCAAGATGGTGGCGCCTCCTGCATTGTGGAATAAGCCTGCCCCACAACCTGTCCTGGAGGGGCTTGTGGTAGGGGCACGCTCTACCTTCAGACACTATGCCAAGCAGAGCAGCTGACATTTTCCCTTACGGCACGGTGCCAATCCGTGACAATGACCATCAAAATCTAGGAAGGGATTTGAAACGAACATTACAGGAGGCAGCAAGACCTTCAATACATCCGCACCGCCACCTCCAGAGACCTGCACCAACTGACCCATCCCTCCACGCCGTCCCCACCACCCTCCCCAGAGACCTGCACCAACTGAACTAGCCCTCCACGCCATCCCCACCACCGTCTCCAGAGACCTGCACCAACTGACCCATCCCACCACCCTCCCCATAGAGCTGCACCAACTGACCTAGCCCTCCACGCCATCCCCACCACCGTCTCCAGAGACCTGCACCAACTGACCCATCCCTCCACGCCATCCTCACTACCCTCCCCAGAGAGCTGCACCAACTGACCTATCCCTCCACGCCGTCCCCACCACCTTCTCCAGAGACCTGCACCAACTGACCCATCCCTCCACGCCGTCCCCACCACCCTCCCCAGAGACCTGCATCAACTGACCCATCCCTCCACGCCGTCCCCACCACCCTCTCCAGAGACCTGCACCAACGGACCCATCCCTCCACGCCGTCCTCACCACCCTCTCCAGAGACCTGCACCAACTGACCCATCCCTCCACGCCTTCCCCACCACTCTCTCCAGAGACCTGCACCAACTGACCCATCCCTCCACGCCTTCCCCACCACTCTCTCCAGAGACCTGCACCAACTGACCCATCCCTCCACGCCGTCCCCACCACCTTCTCCAGAGACCTGAACCAACTGACCCATCCCTCCACGCCGTCCCCACCACCCTCTCTAGAGACCTGCACCAACGGACCCATCCCTCCATGCCGTCCCCACCACCCTCTCCAGAGACCTGCACCAATGGACCCATCCCTCCACGCCGTCCTCACCACCCTCTCCAGAGACCTGCACCAACTGACCCATCCCTCCACGCCGACCCACCACCCTCTCCAGAGACCTGCACCAACTGACCCATCCCTCCACGCCTTCCCCACCACCCTCTCCAGAGACCTGCACCAACTGACCCATCCCTCCATGCCGTCCCCACCACCTTCTCCAGAGACCTGAACCAACTGACCCATCCCTCCACGCCGTCCCCACCACCCTCTCTACAGACCTGCACCAACTGACCCATCCCTCCACGCCGTCCCCACCACCCTCCCCCAGAGACCTGCACCAATTGATCCATCCCTCCACGTCGTCCCCACCACCCTCTCCAGAGACCTGCACCAACAGAGCCATCCCTCCACGCCGTCCCCACCACCCTCTCCAGAGACCTGCACCAACTGACCCATCCCTCCACGCCGTCCCCACCACCCTCTCCAGAGACCTGCACCAACTGACCCATCCCTCCACGCCTTCCCCACCACCCTCTCCAGAGACCTGCACCAACTGACCCATCCCTCCACGCCGTCCCCACCACCCTCTCCAGAGACCTGCACCAACTGACCTATCCCTCCACTCCATCCCCACCGCCCTCTTCAGAGACCTGCACCAACTGGCCCATCCCCCACCGCCCTCTCCAGAGACCTGCACCAACTGACCCATCCCTCCATGTCGTCCCCACCACCCTCTCCAGAGACCTGCACCAACTGACCCATCCCTCCACGCCGTCCCCACCGCCACCTCCAGAGACCTGCACCATCTGACCCATCCCTCCAGGCCGTCCCCACCGCCACCTCCAGAGACCTGCATACACCCACGCCATACCGCCACCACCACGTCTGCTGTTACAGTCTTTATTAATTTAATGTTATTACAATGATTGCAGCAAAATACAGGTATTCTCTAGTACTAAAACCTGAATAATTAAAAATCCAGGAAACTGTTAAAAACTTTCAGGACGGTCGTCTGGAGAAAATCGCCATGGCCGGAAGTACAAAAATAATTTGCAGAAAAAGGTAAGAAACGTACGAAAGCGTCAAGCTGCGTCCCAGATCTCATCCCAGGGTCTGCGTGATAGTGAGGTCTAAAATATCCTGTAGTCAGAAGTCAGGGGGGGTAGAGAGCGCCAAAGCGCTCCCCAAAACTGCAACAACTCCAACCCTTAAATATAATCCACGTAGTGTCACTGCCTCATACTCCAGAGCTGCACTCACTATTCTGCTAGATCCACAATGTACTGTATGTAGCTAGTGAGTGCAGCTCTGGAGTATAATACAGGATATAACTCAGGATCAGTACAGGATAAGTAATGTAATGTATGTACACAGTGACTGCACCAGCAGAATAGTGAGCGCAGCTCTGGAGTATAATACAGGATGTAACTCAGGATCAGTACAGGATAAGTAATGTAATGTATGTACACAGTGACTGCACCAGCAGAATAGTGAGCGCAGCTCTGGAGTATGATACAGTGACTGCACTTTATGGAGATTATATGTGATTTGGGGTCAGTGGTGACAATTACAAGTAATCTGGACTTCCCCCCCCCCCCCCCAAAAAAAAAAAAAAAGAAAATATTTCAGACAATTGTCATCTTTTGTCAATTTTCAAAAAGTCTTCCACCCAGCTTTCCCAGAGCCCTGATCAGTAAGTCTTCCATGCACAGCAGCCTCCATCACATTACTTGGTGCATTATTAGCTTGCCATTCAGGATTCCAGGAAAGCTGGGTCTTGTTCCCATGGATTGTAAGGGCAGCCACAAGCTGAAGAGGAACAGACTTTGACACTTCTCCACATTCTCTAGGTATGTCCACTGTATTAAAAGAGAAAAGCTGCGAGGTTGTAGCGTGTCAGTGTTGCAGTGCAGGAGTCGCCGCTCGCAGTGGTCGCCGCATTCATTAGCTGCATCATAAACACATGAGAGAATTGGCGAATCTTCACTCTGGTTAGTCCTGATCTAGTCACGAATATAACATCCTAATTGTCAGGGACAAGGAGTTTCTATGTTCTCCCTGTGTTTGCGTGGGTTTCCTCCGGGTACTCCGGTTTCTTCCCACACTCCAAAGACATACTGATAGGGAATGTAGATTGTGAGCCCTATATGGGACAGTGACTGACAATGTCTGTAAATTGTCTAATTTATTGTATAATTGTCTATGTGGCTTGTGGGTTAATCTCAGGGGCGGCAGCGTCCTCAGTCAGGTTGCGGATCTGCTCACGATCAGACTCCTTCAGTGTAGGATCCAGGAGGCGCCGCTCTAGTCAGCAGCGCCCAATAGAAGTCTATAAATGTGCAAATAAGCCAATGGCAGCCATCTTTGATGTGCTCTGCTGACATCCACACAGCGCCCTCTAGCTTAGGGTAATGCAGCGCGCTCACCACGGCTCAGTCCACATCATCTACTGGTCTGAATCCATTGGACGTTCCATTGTAGGATTTCCATTATGCTGTACATCTCGTCTACGTTGTGGGTGGAGATCGGCTGCCGATACAGCGTGTTGGATGCCTGTTGGGAGAAGACACTTGTTACGGGGGTAGAGGGACAGTTCTTGGTATTAGATGAGATGGAGGCGTGCAGGTCACACCGCTTACCCTTCCACCCCGCCCTCACCACCATACTTGGCTCTGGACCGGTCACTCTGAAACTGCACAAACTCGCGGCGATTGTGGATAGTTACCAGGAGTTTCCAGACCGCCAGAAGAATGAGGCCGACCAATAATATGCTGCCCACCACCGTCAGCAGTACCGTCAGTGTGTCCGGGGTACTGGCACACTCTGAGGAGACATGGATGGTATCAAGGCAGGACGGGGTCAACGCTGACATTTCTGTACATAGGAGGCGCTGTCTCCTGCAGATTAGAATGACTCCCCCTCCCCGTCTGACCACTCACCTGGTTCCTTCAGTGCAGTCAGGATGGATTTCCCGTTGGGGTCCTCTGTGTACGTGAACCTCATGACACATTCATTCTCTGTCTTGTAGACGCACAGGACGGCCTCAGGGTTGTCAGTATCTGAAAGACAAAGATGAGGTGAGTGGCGCCCCCTGCAGCAGAGAAGGATCTGGAGGCAGAGCGCCTCGTCCTGGGACCCATGTGCCTCAGTGAGTTTTATAGTATAATTCTCGCCGTGCATTCCCACTGACCGCCAGCAGGGCCCCCCCCCCCCCCCCCCCCGCCCCCCCCCCCCCCCCCCCCCCCCCCCCCCCCCCCCCAACACCCCCCCCCCCCCCCCCCCCCCCCCCACACAACACAAAAAAAAAAAACCCCAAAACCCCCCCCAACACCCCCCCCCCCCCCCCCCCGGGGGGGGGAACACACACCCGCCCGCCCACCCGCCCCCCCCCCCCCACCCCCCCCCCACCCCCCCCGAGCCCATTGTGTCCAAGACCAAAACAAGCTGTGATGATTCTGCCTAAATATGGCCATAACTCAGCTGTATTTTGGTCTCTGGGTATAGGGGGTCTTCTCCCTTCTTGCTTGCACTCATTCATACTGTGCGCAGCTATAAGCCTAGGTGCATATTGGCAGTAGTGGCCAGGCTGGAACAATAGGGCTCCATTGTATTCCTATACAGCCCTGAGTGATCAAACAATAGTGCATTGTTCAAGCCTGGGCTGTTGATCAGATATGGCTGATAACAATGTATCAATTCACTTTGTCTCATCTACATACAAAAGATCTGGATTTGAGTGGATTATTCAATGAGACGTACTGTCGCCGGTGACCTCATTCTGGGAGGTGGCATGAAGGGTGTAAGGGATGAGGTAAGAGGTCTGTGGGAGGAGATTACACTATGGAGATTATGCTATGGAGATGATGCTATAGGGATTATGCTATAGAGATTATGCCACAGAGTTGTTAGAGACAGACCGTGAGGAGAGGCTGCTGTGATGAGATTCTGATGAGACTATTGGACTAATGCTGAGAGACTGTGAGGAGAGCCTGCAGGCTGGATTATCGTATTAATGCCACATGCTAAACAGCCTCCACTGGTTACTCACACCTGCATGTGTGAGTGTTGGACTACAGAACCACATCAAGGACATGTGTGGTAAAGTAATTATTTCACCTTTAATCCCTTTTATTTTATTTGTACTGTATCTTGTAACTAGTAACTGTTAATGCTTGCATATGTCTGCATATCTGTTCTGATCTGTATATGTTAGATGTTAATACCGACCCATTTAGGGGTTAATAAATATATAAAATTTAGAAAGCTTGTCTAGTATTTATCTTGTGAACCCGGCAATCACTGGCGGTGAGTGTGGTTTTTATATGAAAGAGGACTCAGGGGTGTGGCCAAAGCGGTTTGGCGCACTGAGGATCTTTCACACAAGCGAAACTGAAAACACAACTTAATAAAAGACACAGGAGTCCCAGAGCCCACCGCGACAGGCGCACCACTGACCGGAGACTTCAAACACATGTCATAGTAGATGGAGATGGCATTGCACTGAAACACTCTGTGCTGCTTTCAGTCTATGACCTTCCCTATAACATCAGCACACTCCTCTCCTGAAATACTCTGTGCTGCTGAGGGGACCCAATCCTTGCATCCTTACCCCGAAACCAGTCAGCATTGCTCTTATCACATATAGACATAGATCAGAGGGTGTCAGTGATATCATTATTGTTACGCCCGATACTCCACACCATGTGACCCACCTGATGATGTCGCCTGTATAATGTGCTCAGACAGATCGCTGCATCGGCTGCTATTTAAAGATGAGCTGAGAAGTCAGAACTAGAGATGAGCGAATTTCTCAAAAGTTTGATTCTGCAGTTCGATTCTAATTTCCCAAAAAAATTTGCTTCGATCCGAATTAATTCGTGGCGAATATCGTTAAAAAAAACACCTGGCTGCAGAGAGCCTGTATAATGGTGTAGAACACTGTGCCTTGCAGTAACACACATAGGGAGCCTACTGTGGTAGTCAAACAATACTGTGAGTCAGTATGACACGCACATGACAGGCGTCAATGTTAGAAGCACTGCACACTTCACTTATTTGGACAGTTACGGAGCCAAAACTGACCAACTAACTCAAGTGTGAACTCAGCCTTACAGGTCCATGTCCACATAGATGTCTACAGAGTGGTAAGGCGGCATAATGTGGGGTTGGCAGCAGCATGAGGAGGCCACAGAGTGGCAAGGTGTTGTAATGTATAGGCAGCAACAGCCTTAGTGTAACGTCTCTGCCTGTTCGGGTCTCTGCGCCACCCTCCGCTCGCACACTGCAGCGAAGGACGCTTGTTCAGTTTGGTCCCTTGTGTAGGTTTCTTGTTGCTCAGTCTGAACATGGTCCTAGATAAAGTAATGGATTTTCAGCCACACCCATGTTCTGAGCATTTCTTTCTGGACACCATATAGTTAATCTCAGCCTTGCCTGTGTGATTGACAGCCTGTCTACCAATCCAGTCTGGGGCTTGCCCAGACTTTCTATAAACAGGTTGTCAGCCCTCATATGGTCGCCGGTTATTGCTCTGACTTTGCCTGCTCTCTTTGTGCCCTTGATATTTACTGTGCTATTTCTCTGACCTTTGGCTTGCCTTGTGACTATTCTCTTGGATTGTGATTTCATACTGCATTGCTCATCTGTTACCGAATCCTTGGCTTCCTGACCTCCCTTTGTGTCGTTTGTTCTGTCTTTGTTCAGTGTTGTCACTTACGCAGTATAGGGCTCGTCTTCCGGTTGTCCTTTTACCGTTTAGGGTAACTGAGGCAATAGGAAGGTACAGTGGCTGGGGTGAGATTAGGGCTCACTTGTCTCTGTCCTTTCTCCCAGACCCCTGCAGTAGTGTCAGGGTATTGCTACGTTTGGCAAGACCCTAACACTTAGGAGGCAAAACAGTGAACCAGTGGCAGAGTGAGTAGGTGGCAGCAGCAAGAGAAGGCCATACAGTGATCCCGTTGCAGAGTGCAGAGGTGGCAGCAGTGTGAGTAGGCCATACAGTGACCCAGTGGGAGAGTGCAGAGGTGGCAGCAGCGTGAGTAGGCCACAGAGTGGCAAGGTGATATAATGTGTAGGTAGCAACAGCCTTAGGAGGCCATACAGTGAACCAGTGGCAGAGTGAGGAGATGGCAGCAGCGTGAGGAGGCCATACAGTCACCCAGTGGCAGAGTTCAGAGGTGGCAGCAGCGTGAGTAGGCCACAGAGTGGCAAAGTGATATAATGTGTAGGTAGCAATAGGCCTAGGAGCCCATACAGTGAACCAGTGGCAGAGTGAGGAGGTGGCAGCAGCTTGAGTAGGCCACAGAGTGGCAATGTGATATAATGTGTAGGTAGCATCAGCCTTAGGAGGCCATACAGTGACCCAGTGGGAGAGAAGGAGATATTAACATGGTAATTTTAGGGTCAGCATTGGAACCAACTGTTGTAAGGGCGGGAGTTAAGGGTGACAGGGTTACACAGGGTCAATCTCCTGCACCCATCCTTGGTTCCCTTTGCGTCTGGATAACTTGTGGCTCTAAAGGTGAAGTATGACACCCTTCATCTGGAACGGGTAAGAGCGTTCCAATTATTTTATGATTTTTATATTATCCAATCATTGGAGTTAATTATATTTTAGATGATTATTAAATGTTAAATTTTATTTGTCATATAACTGTGGATCTTTGCTTCCTTGTATTATGAATTTTTGATCCATGAGAAATTAAGAACCCTTTTTCTCATTCGTGCTATTGTATATTTTAACCCAGTGGCAGAGTGCGGAGGTGGCAGCAGAGTGAATAGGCCACAGAGTGGCAAGGTGATATAATGAGTAGGTAACAGCAGCCTTAGGAGGCCATACAGTGACCAGTGGCAGAGTGTGGTGAGACAGCATGGATCATTTAATCTGCTGCATCAGGCATTGGTGGGTGGCTGATCCACGCCTGATTCATCTTCACAAAGGTCAGTCTCTCCAAATTGTGGGTGGACAGCTGAGTTCTCCTTGAGGTAACTATGGCCCCCGCCACAGTAAACACCCACTCTGATGCCACACTACTGGCCAGGCAGGACAGCTTTTCCAGGGCAAACTCGGCCAGTTGTGGCCACAAATCCAGTTTGCTGCCCGGTAGTCTAGCGGATCTTCGATGACGGGTGGCAGGGTGCACTCTAAGTATGCCACCACCTGCTGGTTCAACTTCTGCTCTGTGTCTGGCTGCTGATGAGCAGCTTCTTCACTATGCAGCTGAATAAAGCTGCTCATCAGTGCCTCTAGGCTCAGGCTGATGCTGATGGAGCCGATATTGCTCCTGCCACCCCCACAGCTGCCATGCCAGTGCAAGTTGTGCGCTTAGGGCCTCCGCAGTTGGACATGCAAGAGGATGGACGATGGCACAGATAGGCAGCGGCCAACTTGCTACATAGCATGTCTCTATAGTAGTTCAGTTTGTCCTCCCTCTCAGTGGGTGTAAAAAAGGCCCCCATTTTTCCCCGGTAGCGAGGGTCTAACATGGTGGAGAACCAGTAGTCATCCCTCTGCTGAATGGTGACAATTCAGCTGTCACTGCGCAAGGAAGTCAGCATGCATCGAGCCATTTGCACAAGTGACTCCCTGCATCCATTTCCACTGCATACTGCCACGGTGTGTCTGGGCCATCTGCCTCATTCTCCTCATCTCTCTCTGGCTGTTCTGGTTGCTCCTGCTTCTCCTCTCCACCCATCTTCCTCCTCCTCCAATTCAGCCCCCACAGGGCTCATTTGGCCTTGAGATGTAGACGCCACATCTCCAGTCCCCTGACCAGCCACATTGCTAAGCATCTTTTCCAGGATGTGAATCAGTGGAATGACGTTGTTCATCCCGTAGTCCTGGCGATTGACTGACTAACAAAGTGGCCTTCTCAAAGGGAACTAACAAACGGCAGGTGTCACGCATGAGCTGCCACTGTCTAACGTTAAAATTACACAGGGGAGTACCTCTGTCCGCTTGTATCATCAAGAAATCGTTTATGGCTTTTCTCTGTTCATATAGTCGATCCAACATATGGAGGGTTGAATTCCAGCGGGTGGAAACATCGCATATCAGCCTATGTTGTGGGAGGCTGTTCTGCCGCTGCAGCTCAAGGAGGGTGTGCTTGGCGGAGTACGAGTGACTGAAGTGCATGCAAAGTTTCCTTGACCTTTTTAGGATGTCTTGCAGATGGGTGGAACACTTAAGGAAATGCTTGACAACCAGATTGAACACGTGCGCCAGGCCGGGCGCATGGCTCAGCCTTCCTTAACGCAGGGCCGACACCATGTTCTTCCAGTTGTCGGTCACCATTGTTCCGATTTTGAGTTGTTGCGGGGAAAGCCAAGATTCGATTTCTTCATTGAGGACACGAAGCAGGCAAACGAGGTGTAGAACAGCATGACACTGCTGTGTCCTGCACATGTGGTATGCTGGAGTAGCACTGGGAATTGTTCCTGCAGTGGAGGCTGAGGAGACAGTGGAGGATAAGGCGGACATTGTTGCAGGACCAACGGCGTGAGAACGTGGAGGCAGAAGCTGCGTCACCTGTCCAAGATGTTGGTGTGTCTGGGCAGGCACCGCCTTAACCCATTGGGCCGTAAATTACATATATTGTCCTTGACTGTAGTTACCGCTCCACACGTCGGTGCTGCCGTGCACTTTGGCAGACACCGACAAGCTCAAGGACTGGCCCACCTTCTCTTCTACATATTTGTGCAGGGCTGGTACTGCCTTCTTGTCAAAGAAATGATGGCTTGGGACTCTCCACCTCGGCTCGGCACAAGCCATCCATTCTCTGAAAGGTGCAGAGTCCACCAAGTGGAAAGTGAGTGACTGCAGCACCAGCAACTTGGACAGGAGAACGTTTAGCTTCTGCACCATTGGATGAGTGCACGCATACTGTTGTCTCTTAGATATAGATTCTGTGACCCATTGCTGACGCAATAACTGACTAGGAGGAGCAGCAGGAGCATCACGACCAGTAGATGATGGAAAGGACACACAGCTTCCTTCAGCTGAGGTGGTGGAGCCTCGACTGCCTGAAATGGGCTATGTGCTGCTGGCTGCTGCAGCGGTTGCTGCGGCAGGCTGGACCACCACATTGGAGCCACGGCTCTCCCAGGCCACTTTATGGTGACACTGCATATGTTGGCGCAGGGCTGTGGTGCCAACATTGGCACCCTGGCCACGCTTCACCTTCTGCCCACAGATTGAACATATGGCCATGTTCACCTCCCCTGCGGCTTTACAAAAAGCTTCCACATGTACGAGTAGGTGATTTATCCCCAACACTCCGCACTAACTGACTGCTACTGCCACTGCCTCCATGAACCCCTGCACCACTGCTTTCTGGGCAGGTAGGCTGCTGAGAAGCAGGTGGTCTACCCCGGGCATGTTTAGCTCCCGACCTCCCACTGCTGCAACCTGCTGACTCCTCCGCTGCCTCATGTGCAAGCTGTAAACCTCTTCTCCTGATGACGATGAGGCCCCTTCATCACCCGGCTCTGCAGATCACTGATGTCCTCCTCAGTACCAGCTCCCACACCACTCTCCTCATCACTACTTGCCCACCTACCGCAGGAAGCGGCGGATGTCCCCTCCAGATCTTGGCTGAGCAGTAGCGGCTGACTGTCCTCTAGTACATCCTCCTCACTGTATAGTGGAGCTGAGCCCACAGCATAGGGTACTTCTCTAGCTGAAGAAACAGAAAAGGACAGAGGCAGGTTGAGGACAGGTGAGGGCACAGGACCTGCTGCCGGGCCATGCCAACTAAGGGTTGTGTCTGACGAACCCACCGACTCTTGGCTGGGGGTGTCTGATTTGACTTGGGTTCCTGTGCCTGCGCCAGAAACTTTTAGGCCTGTGGCCCTCTCCTGTGCAGGGCCTGTCGCATCTCTGTCTGACATACTGTTCGATGAATAAACTTAATTGTAAAGAGCAAAAAGGCCTGTTATTTTCTACTTTGAAGAGAACGGCATATATGCCCCTTATTTCTTCACCCACTAATGAACACCAATAAAAAAAAAAGCGTGATAAAGGCATAGATTTGTAGCTCAGAATTATTAAATTACTGACAATATAAATGGCCAGCAACTTTATACTGAGAACAAAATGGCAAATATGGTCGTTATGTCTTTCCCCACGTTAAAGTACTTTATTACAGATAAGTGCAGATATTATTGGATGATAATTGTTTTCTTTGGCACAATATTACTGAATAATGTTATGCCTTGTAAGAACAGTGAGTAAGCCCCTTATAATAAAGGCCTTTAAAAGGCTTCTTTTACAGATGCGTGCAGATATTCGGAAGGTTAGAGACAGGTCGATAGTTAGCAGCACAGGACGGGTCAAGGGAGGATTTCTTCAGTAGTGGTAGTAGTATCCATTGATCTTCATTACTTGTCCAGACTGTGGGTGATGGACTCTGTCACTCTTCACTATAGATGAAGTAGCCGCGCATGAATTGTGATTTTGGAAGTGAATGTTTAGTGGCTGGAGGTTGAAATGCAATAGGCTGTTATTGTCGGTGGTTTCCTTGATATGGAGATCTGAATGTACAGGGCCCTCTTTGTTTTTGATAATGAGAGTATCGAGGAAATGAATCTGGGTGAGGCTGTAATGTAGTGTAAATGGCAATTTAGGCAATGTGTTGTTAACCTGTAACTTCTAGTAAGGAGTCTAGTCAACCTGACCAAATACAGAAAACATCGTCAATGTATGCGGATGTTAGTGGAAAAATGACTCTTGGGGTAGATAAATTGCTCTTCAAAGTAGTTCCTGTAGCTGTTATCATATGGAGATGCCATATTGGACCCCATAGCTCTGTCTCTGAATATAAAATGTATCTGGAAATAAATAATAGTTCTCTTCTAGGACCAATTTCAATAAATCAATACACAATGATATATTGTCGGGATCAGTATGTGATATTCCCAGTTATGTCCTTGGAGTGTTGTATAGACGTGTATAAGCTCACCATGTCTAAGGTAACCAGAAATGCTCCCTTGGGTATGGGGCTGTTTGTCGTATGATGGATAAGAACATGGAGGTGTCCAGTAGGAAAGATTTTTTTTCCTCTTAACCAAAGGAGTTAGAATTTTTTCAATAAAGATAGAGACAAAATAGAGTCAGTTGATGCCACTAAAAGTCGACCTGATGGTTTTATGGAGTCTTTTATGGAAGAGTATATAATACTGGTGATATTTTGTGGGTATCAATGGTCCCTCAGTCCTAATGGTAAGACAAGAGTCTGTTGTATTTTCCTAGCTATGGAGAATAAGGGTTATGTGGTAAGACCTCATATACTGTGGTGTCCTGTGGTCGGTCGTATATTTCATCTAAGTAATCTGTTTTGTTCATGATGACCAATAATCAATATCTATTGTTATTCCTTCTAAATAGCCCCCCCCCCCCCATAAAGGGTATAGCCGTATTATATCAAAACTATCATTTATTTATTTTATTTTTTTTACAAATATTTTTTGTCCCCTGAGGTTTTAAGACCCAAACCTGGAAGTGCAAAACTGCCTTCAGAATTGTCTCAATATGATGATATATTAGGATTTGGCGCCCTGCTCCGCTACACAGGGCCGGTTTTAGACAAAGTGGGGCCCTGGGCAAAATTAAAAGCGAGGCCCCAAATACTGATATGCAAACAACACCATCGTCTGCCAGTGACAGCCCCTATAATAACACCTCCTTTCTGCCAACAAAAAAGTAATAACAAGCCCCATTTTACCACACACAATTCAAATGAGCATCTTTGTACCACCTAATAGATTTCTGCACCCAGTCATCAGTTATTATAGCGCCTCCTTATAAATAATAGTCCCTGCTTATAAATAATATTACACCTTTATCAGTAATAGCTCCCTTATAAATAATAAATAGTGCCCTGTATCAGTAATATCCCCCTTATCAGTAACAGTCACCCCGTAAAAATAATACTGCTCCCTTATTAATAATAGCCCTCTCATAAATAATAGTTACCCTTATAAATAATAGTCCCCATTATCACTAATAGCCCCCTTTATAAATAAGCCCCACTTAACAATTATACCCCCCTTATAAATAGTTCCCCTCATAAATAGCTCCCCCTTATAATTGATGCCTTATATATAATAGTTCCCCCCTTATAAATAATAGCCCGTCTTATAAATAATAGTTCCCCCTTATAATAACCCCCACATATTTAAGTTTCCCAATTATATATAGTAACCCACCCTTATATATAATAGTTCTCCATTATACAGTGTCAGACTGAAGAGCCTTAGGCTTAGTACAATATGCTCCCCAGCAGCCCCACACAATATAATATGCTCCATGCAGTATAATATGCATCCTACAGTGCCCCCGCCCATATAATGCTCCACAGTGGCCTAACACAGTATAACATGCTCCACAGTGGTCCCCCACAGTATAATATGCTCCCCACAGTCCCCCCAGTATAATGCTCTACAATGGCCCCACAGAATATAATATGCCCCCGAGAAGCCCCAAACAATATAATAAACTCCACAGTGGCCCCACAAAGTATAACAGGCTCCCCACACTGCCCCTTCCCCCCCAGTATAAAGCTCTGCAGTGGCCCATAGTATAATATGCTCCCCAGAGGGCCCCTGCTAGTATAATGCTCCACAGTGCCCCCCCAGTATTTTGCTCCACAGTGGCCCCTCACAATATATTATGCTCCCCAGAGGGTCCCCTAGTATAAAGCTCCTTAGTTCCCCCCCGAATAATGCCCCACAGTGGCGCCACGCAATATAATATGCTCTGCAGATGCCCCCCCCCCCAGAATAATGCTCCACAGTGACCCCAGAGTATAATAAGCGAAGGCCCATCGGAGATAAGGGAAAATAACAAACAGTTATACTTACCTTGCCTTACCTCTGCTGGGCCTCAGCGGTTACGTGAGCACGCACCACGTGATCACTAAGGCTGAAGCCTGGCCTCAGCGGTGATGTCCGGAACACCAGAAGATGACGTCAGACGCAAGGACAGGTGAGTAAAAATGTTTGTTATTTTTACTCACCTCGGAAAGGGGCCCTGCGGCGCATGACGCTGGGTCCCTTTCTGTTATCAGTTTGCCCCCCCCCCCCCAACGCCGGCCCTGTCGCTACATATACGTCACAGACGGCTCTGCTACATACACATCACAAGCAGACGGCTCTGCTACATACACGTCACATGCACACGGCTCCGCTACATACACGTCACACACAGGTGGGGGGTGAAGGAAAGGTCTGAGTTAAACATAACGCCGAGGAAGCGGGCATACTGCCTAGGAGTTATGGTAAGGCCGGAGACTGCAATGGAGATATCAGGGACAGATCTATTAGATGGAGGAAACAGCAGTAGTTCAGTCTTTGAGAGATTCAGTTTCAGATAAAGCGAAGACATGATATTTGAGACAGCAGAGAGACAGTCACTGGTGTTCTGTAGTAGTGCAGGGGTGATGTCACGGGATGACGTATATAATTGGGTGTCATCAGCATAAAGATGGCACTGGAAGCCAAATCTGGTGATGGGTTGGGTTGTCCAATGGGTGCCTTGTAGAGGGAGAAGAGCAGGGAACCTAGGACCGAGCCCTGAGGAACCCCAATGGCAAGGGGAAGAGGGGAAGAAACAGAGCCCGCAAATGATACACAGAAGTGCGGTCAGAGAGATAAGAGGAGAACCAGGAGAGAGCGGTGTTCGTGAGTGCGACCGAACGGAGCATAGTGAGGAGGAGTTGATGGTCAACAGTGTCAAATGCTGCTGAGAGATCCAGAAGAATAAGAAGAGAGTAGTCACTATTAGATTTAGCCGTCAGGAGATCATTGGAGACTTTTGTGAGGGCCGTTTCAGTAGAGTTCAGAGTGCGGAAGCCAGATTGTAAGGGGTCAAGAGAGTTAGCAGAAAGATAGCGGATTAAACGAGAATAGACCAAACGTTCCAAGATTTTGGAGATGAAGGATAGGTTAGAGACAGGTCAATAATTAGCAGCACAGGACGGGTCAAGGGAGGATTTCTTCAGTAGTGGGGTTATGACAGCATGTTTGAAAGAGGATAGGAAAATTCCAGAAGAGAGAGAGAGGTTAAATATTTTAGAAAGGTAAGTCGTGACAGCAGGTGACAGAGATTGGAGAAGGTGTGAGGGGAAAGGGTCACTACTACAGGCCGTAGGGCGAGAAGAAGAAAGTAGCTGAGATACTTCCTCTTCTGTAACAGGTTCAAAAGAGGAGAATGGACAGTCTGAAATTCAGTTGGTGAGGAGATCAATGCCATCTGGGGATTGGGCAGTTATTTCTTGACGGATCTTATCAATTTTGGCATGAGAATAAGTGGCCAGGTCATCTGCGCTAAGGTCTGTGAATGGCATCTGCACCTTGGGAGTGAGTAAGGAGTGAAAAGTTTCAAAGAGCCTTTTAGGGTTACAGGAGAGAGAAGAGATGAGAGTGGCGAAATAGGCTTGTTTGGCGAGGTTTTAAGGTTTTAAGCATAAATTTGAAGTGGAGGAAGTCTGCAGGTGTATGTGATTTTCTCAGACGTTCAGCACACCTAGAGCACCGCTGAAGAAAACGCGTCTGTGGCATGTGCCAGGGTTTCTGCCTCCTGCGTCTAACTTCACGAGTGGAGGGGGGAGCTGCCTCATCCAATGCACTTTTAAGGGTTTCATTATAGTGACTGGGAGTTTCGAGAGAAACTGAGGCAGCTTGGGAGATAGGGGTGTCAGTGGGGATGGCTTTCCCTCTGGATAAAAAGAGGGAAAGCCAAGAAGCAAAGTGATCCAGAAATTGGTAGGGTGAACGAGGTGGATGGTAGATCACAGCTATGCATGAGGAGAGTGGGCGGAAAAGTCTAATGGCATGGACTTCAAATGAGGGAAATGTGAGTGAGGGAACTGGGGGAATGGCCTGAAAAGTGCACTGTGGCGACAGATGTATGCCTACCTCTCCACCCTGCCTGTTTCAGGCCTAGAAGTATATGAGAAATGTAGGCTACCATGGAACAGAGCATCAGGGGACACCGTATCAGACTGTTGGATCCAAGTTTCAGTAAGGGCGAGCAGGATGAGAGATTTACTGAGGAATAAGTCATTAATGTATTCTAGTTTAGTACACACTGAGCGGGCGTTCCAGAGAGAGCAGTTAAAGAGATAGGAGAAAGATAAGGAGACGGAATACAGTGAATATTAATGAGGTTAGTAGGACTTCTCTGTGTGCAGGAAGAGGAAAAGTTAGGGAAAGAAGGAGGACCAGGGTTTGGAGAGATGTCCCCAGCAGCTAGGAGGAGCAAAATGGACAGAGACAGAAGGAGGTTCAATGATTTATGAGGACGCTCCTGTTTAGATTCACTGCTAAAAGAAGTATAGGGATTAGGGTGGTTAAAGAGAGTGAAAAATGTGTGAGAGCTGTACATGGGAAAAAGAAGAAGAGAAGGACTGATATGGATAGTGTGCACTGGGGGTAAAGATGGAGGGGAGTTCTGCAGGAAGACAAATCTAGTATCTAGACAAAAATAGTAAGAAAAATCTAGATAAAGATAGTAAGTGACAGTGCAGCTCTATGATACTATGTGTTAAAGCTTCTTGTTTTGGGTGCAAGTAAGAGAAAAAAAATATTTTAGTCAAAACAAATTAGTCCCTATCAATTGTATACTGGGGATGTGACCGTTGGGACCCCCCACTGATCCCGAGAACAGGGGTCCTGTTTCTTCCCAATGAATAGAATGATGCCAATCCGCTCATCTCTTTGGGACTGCCAGAGATAATGGAACGCTGAACTCTACTTCCTATCAGCCTTCCCATAGAGATGACTGGAGCAGTAGTGCAAATGCAGGACCCCTGTAGTGATGATGGCGGGGTCAGGAGAGGTGATAAGTGTCAGAGAAGAGGGGGATGGCTGCTGGGATAGATGATAAACTTAGGAAAAGGATGGACAGCACTCCAAATGATTTCTTTCATCTTGTGTATTTTATTACAACATATCAGATTCCATGTATGATAAGAGGCCGCATTGTAACTTCACAAAATCATAGAGCTCGAGGACATAATCGATAAGCAACGTTTCTGTCCGAGAACGCCCATCATCAGCATTTTTTTTATTTTTTCTTCATAACAAGTTTGGTGTAATAGAAACATATTGACTTGGACATCCCTGTCCTTAAAGGGGTTTACCGGCCAAAAAAATTATTTTTTAAAAAGGTCTGTTAGTTCTATCAATGGGTTAAATAGTGCACCCAAATACCTTTAGCAGTGTTTTTAGTGATTTCTGTCTTTCTCTGGGAGCTCCTGGCATCCTCTGCATTTGTTTACATGGGTAGCTTCCTGCTGTCTCAGCCTAAAACTACCATGATGCATTGCAGTTCACTCAGATTCCCCCTCTCACTTCCTCCCTCACACCCCCCCACCTACCTAGCTAGCTAAAAAACTCAGTCCCCCAACCTCCTCCCCACCCTATCATACTTACCTGTCTTCTCAACCTGGGATCCGTAACTGAACACTGGCAGAAGCCACGCATGTGCAATAGAACGTTGATCCTTTTTGCTTCTCCCGGCATTCTATTGCACAGGTGCCGGCTCGGCTCCCCTTCTCAAGGAGGCGACGCCCAGCACAAATGAGTATGAGGGGGGAAGAGAGGCGTCCCGTCTCCGGAAACAGCAAAAGGGAACGTCACCAGGAAATCATAAAATGTGCCTGGGGCGGTCACATGTCTGCCCCAGGCATATGGGTAAATATACTTTTTTTTTTTTAAAGGGATTAAATTAGAAGTTAGGCGGTGGGAGGCGGTTTAGGTTTGTGGTAAAGTTTTCTTTTATCCTGGACAACCCCTTTAAGTTTTGCTCATAGAACACTTTTGCTTTTACCCTTCCCCTGGGTTAGGTCTCAGGGTTAAAGAGGCACCACTAAATGCCTTGACTACCTAACCTCCCCCCTTCTTCTCTGCCATCTTCCTTTCCTTCCTCCCCTCTTTCTCCCCCCCTATATTTTTTTTTCTCTTCTCCCCTTTTACAGGTTTTGCCTTCCCACAGTTAAATGGCCAGACTTCAGTTGCGCTCCCTGAACATCAGAGACTTCAACGTACCGCAGAAGAGGACCCAGGTACTCTACAACATGCACAAGCTAAGGGCTGACATCCTACTGCTACAGGAAACCTACTTTAAGACGGGCCACGTGTCCACGATAGTAAACAGATATTTCCCTCGCTGGTTCCACAGCTCCAACCCTGATGGTAAATCAAAGAGAGTTAGTGTTGGCTTACATACACACCTCCAAGCCATGGTCATTTCCCAGTGCTCTGATGCACAGGGTAGATACTTGTTTCTAAATATACCTATCCATGAGAAATTATTCACAATCCCTAATTTCAATCTCCTCAACCACAGCCAAGCTTAAGTCTCTCTCTCCTTTCTTTGTGCCTTAACTAAGTTTGCTGAAGGGTCGGTGGTCATGGCAAAAGAGCTGAACTTAACCATGGATGCAATAATGGATTTCTCGTCGGGCAGGTTCCCCATCCCTTTGTCACATTTAGAGGCCCTGAAATTTAAGATCACTGACATGAGGCTTGTCGACGTCTGCTGAACCCTTCATCCCCAGGAGAGAGACTACACCTATATTTCACAAGTCCACAACACTCACAGTAGATTAGACTATTTCATTATCAATCACTATTTGCTCGCATGGGACCCTCGTACTAACCTAGATCCTACCGTGTGGTCTGACCAAGCTCTCATTCACCTTTTCTTGACGATCCCTGATCAGTCTAGAGGTGAGTGGGGCTGCACTCTTAACCTCAACCTTTAAAACACCAGCATGTACAGGAGTGATTTCACAAGACATTACAGACTTTTTTCACCATCACGAACATGACAAGACCACTCTGCCGATACAATTGAAGCACTAAAGAGTGTCAGCGGGGCTTTTTATTCAACAAGACGACATCTTATTCAAATACAAAACACCTGAATCATCCCATAAATACAACAAGGATTCACAAACGCTGGTGGACCTACTGGAAGCTAGATGCAAAGTGAAAGGCCGTTTAGATACCCAATATGAAGTACGAGAATGCACAAAAATGTTTCGTCCCACCCTGACACTATAGCTTAATCTTTCCGACACTACTACTGAAATCTCTACAATCTTAGGGACCCCCTCTCAGATTTACAACTGCAAGAGATGCAAAACAGTATCAACGATTATTTGTGAATTCTCAGATGTTTGACAAGTTCTGATTTAGAGGTAAAACATGTCCCACATTCTGGGCATGAATATGGCTTCTTCCTTATGTGAATTCTCAGATGTCTAACAAGATGTAATTTCTGAGTAAAACATTTCCCACATTCTGAGCATGAATATGGCTTCTCCCCTGCGTGAATTTTTTGATGTTGAACAAGATGTGATTTCTGATTAAAACATTTCCCACATTCTGGGCATGAAAATGGCTTCTCCCCTGTGTGAATTATCTGATGTTTAATAAGACTTGATTGTACTGAAAAACATTTCCCACATTCTGAGCATGAATATGGCTTCTCCCCTGTGTGAACTTTTTGATGTTGAACAAGAAGTGGTTTCTCAGTAAAACATTTCCCACATTCTGGGCATGAATATGGCTTCTCCCCTGTGTGAGTTCTCTGATGTTTAACAAGAAGTGATTTAGTTATAAAACATTTCCCACATTCTGGGCATGAATATGGCTTCTCTCCTGTGTGAACTTTTTGATGTTCAACAAGATGTGATTTCTGAGTAAAACATTTCCCACATTCTGGGCATGAATATGGCTTCTCCCCTGTGTGAATTCTCTGATGTGCAACAAGATGTGATTTAGAGATAAAACATTTTCTACATTCTGGGCATGAAAACTCCCCTGTGTGAGTTCTTTTATGTTCAACAAGACTTGATTTCTGAGTAAAACATTTCCCACATTCTGGGCATGAAAACGTCTTCTGCCCTGTGTGAATTCTGTGATGCTTAACTAGTTCTGATTTAGAGATAAAACATTTCCCACATTCTTGGCATGGATATGGCTTCTCTCCTGTGTGAATTCTCTGATGTTGAACAAAACTTGATTTCTGAGTAAAATATTTCCAACATTCTGGGCATGAAAATGGCTTCTCTCCTGTGTGCATTCTCTGATGTCTAACAAGATCTGATTTCTGAGTAAAACATTTCCCACATTCTGGGCATAAACATGGCTTCTCTCCTGTGTGCATTTTCTGATGTCTAACAAGATTTGATTTCTGAGTAAAACATTTCCCACATTCTGGGCATGCACATGGCTTCTCCCCTGTGTGAGTTCTTAGATGTTCAACAAGACTTGATTTCTTAGTAACACATTTCCCACATTCTGGGCATGAATAACGCTTCTCTCCTGTGTGAGATCTCTTATGTATAACACCCCTTCTGCATCTTTTATTTTTCTTAACAGACTGTGATGAATTAGGTGAAAGATCTTTATCCGGAAGGGCTGAGCGTATATCTGGGGTAATGACATGTTCTTCATATGGATCTTGTGTGATACCATGATCCTCTGCTTTATAATCTGTAGATATCAGATGTCCCTCTGAGCTCCTGGTACAGTCACCTGACAAGAAGAAAACAGATATTACTATTATTGAATAACATAACCTTATAAGTATATTCCCCACTGAGCTGCCGCTGCCTGAGACACTTCAGACCGTGTGAAGAAGTGAAGTCAGTGGCACAGGCAGCAAACGACGGCAGCGCGGCCTACTTCATTAGTACTCACTGTGCTGAGACGGAGGTCAGTGATAGTGAATAGTAATGAAGCGGGGCAGGAGACGCCACCACTGTTCTAGGTCACTGTAGAGGTGAACACAATCCATGGCTGCTTAAATATGGCCACTTATGTGGAATAATACTGTAGGATGCCATAAATCTTACTGTATTACACCCAATACTCACAATAGAATCCAAACCACATCAGATGGATTTCCCAGCCCGAACTCACCGGGGATCTGCTGTCCCATACAGTATGTAGTATGGGTCTGTGGAGTCACAAGGAAGCAGGGACTCCTAGCTTCATACATCACTAAGATACGGGGAGTCCTGGTGTGTGGACAGAGTTCAGGCTGGGAAATTTGACTGATGTACAGACCAGATTTTCTAGTCCGGATCCCATAGTGTGATTGGGGTCTAAGGTGAGGTTTACACAGTGAAATCTGTAGAAGCTGCTTCAGGAATTCAGAAGAAGAATTTTTCTGCTTTACCAAATCAGCCACCGAATCTCCATCACATTCCTTACTGGCCAGGCGGTATTTTCCACCTCCCATTTATTTCCATAGAGCTCTGAGGTGGAATCTGCCTGAAGATCGAGCAGGAGGATTATTTTTTCCGCTACCTGAAATAATCAGCTATATAATTCTGGTAAATTCTTTCCCTTCACGAGTACTGACAGCCGGTGAGGAAGAAATTTACCTCGATCACATAGATGTCAGGTCCATATTCCTGCTGTACGTTATATTCTATACTACATTTATTATCCCCTATAGCGGTATCACATTTATATTCAGGTATTATTAGTATTTTAGCTGAATCGGGGAACAACAAATAGTCTAAAAAAATGGCTGAATAGAATGAGTGACCCTTCTGTGCTTTATATAGTGGTGACTCCTCACCTGGGCGGTTACCTGTAGGAATGTCCTCCTCACACTCCTCATCACCACTCACATAGGGATCTTCCTTTATTGTCATAGATAGAGCATTAATGTCCTTCAGATCTTTATCCTGATGGAAAATCTGTGAAACAAATAATGTAAAAGTCACCGGACAAATGGGGAAGTCACAGAGAATGTTCTAGATCATTAATCCGCATGAAGATCAAAGATGTCCTGACAGTAGCTGCAGGTCTCTGAGAAGCTGGAGAAACATATTAGATGGCGGCTCAATGACACCGCCCATGTATATAACCATATAATACTGCTGGATACAACAAGACTGACCACAAGGACTTCACAGCCCGTCTACACATCATAGGGAATATCTCCATCTACCTGATCATCCTGTGGAAGAAGAGGACTGGGACATCTCTCCGGTGTTGTCCTCTTACTGGATCTACCTGTAGGAAACACAGACAGGGACTGAATTCATTCTGTACATACAAATAATGGAAGTCCATGTGTATATAGTCATGTCTATTACCTGCTGATGTGAGGGGCTGGTGGTCCTCCATCATCACCTCCTTGTACAGATCCTTGTGTCCTTCTAAATACTCCCACTCCTCCATGGAGAAATAGACAGCGACATCCTGACACCTTATAGGAACCTGACAACACAATGATACAGTCATCACCCAGACCCCTCCAGTTACTGTATAATGTCCCAGCATTCCCAGCAGTGTCACCTCTCCAGTCAGCAGCTCCAGCATCTTGTTAGTGAGTTCTAGGATCTTCTGTCCATTGATCTCCTCATGTTTCAAGGGATGAGGTGGAGGCCCCGGGAATGGGCTCAGGGTTCCTCTCCATCCATCAAATACAAGGGTCTGACAGCGCCCACTAGAGGTCTTCTTCACTACTGTGTAATCCTGGTTATGGGGAGACACATTAATAAATATCACTACATACATGTGCAGAGTCCATCACCTCTCCAGTCATATCATCTGTTATTACTATAGATAAGAATGATGTAATGTGACATCATCAGAATCTCTCACCTCTCCAGTAAGCTGGTAGATGATCTCTAGGGTGAGATTTAATAGACTTTCCGCCATCTTGTTCCTGTCTCTTTCCATCCTTGATGGATCAATCAGGAATATTCTCTTATATAGAAAATACTGAGAGGATTCTATATTGTAGGAACCTGAATGGAGAGAAGATGAGACAATGTAATCACTACACGGAATCCCATGTAATAAATAGAACAGATGAGTCACATTATTATGACCACCTCCTACTTCTGACGTCGGCAGCGTGTAGCTCAGGAAGGAAGTGACTTGTTGTGGGCTGGCTTGGTGGGTATATAAGGTGTGTGATAGGCTGAACAGAATCTCATTGTTGTCATGGATAAAGGGGGAGATTTATCAGAGTTGCAAAAGGGATGATTATTGGCTGTCGGGCCAAGGGTGACAGTATTTCTCCAACAGCGCAGGTTGTGAACTGTTCGTGTGCTGTTTGGTGAAAGTGTATTGTGAGTGGAGAAATGGCACCATTGGGAATAACCAACATGGAAACTGTGGAGAACCACGTGCCACTGATGTGACAACAAGTTCATAGTAGAGATGAGCGAACCAATTCGTTACGTACAGAAGTCAACCCGAATATTCCAAATTGTTCAGTTTTTAAGAAAACAGAATACATTTACCAAATACTGAACTAATGCTAATAATAATAATAATAAAAAAAAATTTATATAGCGCCAACATATTCCGCAGCACTGTACAACTTATAGGGTTCAAGTACTGACAAAAAAGATACATTACAAAGAAATAGTCAATTCACACACTGAGACTGAGGGCCCTGCTCACAAGAGCTTACAATCTATGAGGTAGAGGTGACACAAGAGCTTACAATCTATGAGGTAGAGGAGGTGACACAAGAGCTTACAATCTATGAGGTAGAGGGGGTGACACAGGAGGTAGCAGGGGCGGCATCGGAGGTAGCATTGCTTGTACAATGGTCAGACAATTCTGTAATAGAGGTTACTCTCATTACACATATATAAAGGTGTATGAGCCGTCACCAGTCGTGTCCTGTAACGTGCAGACGGTGCCCGGACATATAAAGTTAGTCTGATACGGCCTCATATCATGTGGGGTAATGCAGGAGCGTGAACAGAGGAGGGGACGTTTTAGGGATTCTAACTACGGAAGGGTCTACATTAGGAGTTGTGATAGGCCTGTCTGATAAGATGTGTCTTTAGTTTGCGCTTGAAGCTGTAGAAATTGGGGGTTAATCTGATAGTCTGGGATAGAACATTCCAGAGAAGTGGTGCAACTCGGGAGAAGTCTTGTATACGAGCGTGGGAGGTTCTGATAATAGAGGATGTTAGTCTTAGGTCACTGAGTGAACGCAGAGTACGGGTTGGGCGATAGACAGAGATGAGGGAGGAAATGTAGGGAGGTGCAGCATTATGGAGAGCCTTGCGGAGGAGGGGGGAGAAGTTTATATTGTATTCTGTATTGAATAGGCAGGCAATGTAGTGACTGGCACAGACCGGAGGCATCGCTGTAGTGACCGGCACAGACCGGAGGCCTCGCTGTAGTGACCGGCACAGACCGGAGGCCTCGCTGTAGTGACCGGCACAGACCGGAGGCCTCGCTGTAGCGTCTAGACTGATAGATGAGCCTGGCCGCCGCATTCAGAATAGATTGTAGAGGGGAGAGTTTAGTAAGGGGAAGACCGAATAGTAAGGAGTTACAGTAGTCAAGGCGAGAGTGAATCAGGGCAACAATAAGTGTCTTTAGTGTATCTGTGGTAAGGAAAGGGCGGATTCTGGAGATGTCTTTGAGGTGGAGATGACATGAGCGTGCGAGTGATTGGATATGGGGGTGAAGGAAAGGTCTGAGTCAAACATAACCCTGAGGCAGCGGGCATACTGCCTAGGAGATATGGTAAGGCCGGAGACTGCAATGGAGATATCAGGGACAGATCTATTAGATGGTGGATACAGCAGTAGTTCAGTCTTTGAGAGATTCAGTTTCAGATAAAGCGAAGACATGATATTTGAGACAGCAGAGAGACAGTCACTGGTGTTCTGTATTAGTGCAGGGGTGATGTCACGGGATGACGTATATAATTGGGTGTCATCAGCGTAAAGATGGTACCGGAAGCCAAATCTAGTGATGGTTTGTCCAATGGGTGCCTTGTAGAGGGAGAAGAGCAGGGGACCTAGGACCGAGCCCTGAGGAACCCCAACGGCAAGGGGAAGAGGGGAAGAAACAGAGCCCGCAAATGATACACAGAAAGTGCGGTCAGAGAGATAAGAGGAGAACCAGGAGAGCGCGGTGTCCGTGAGGCCGACAGAACGGAGCATAGTGAGGAGGAGTTGATGGTCAACAGTGTTAAATGCTGCTGAGAGATCTAGAAGAATAAGAAGAGAGTAGTCACCTTAGGGTTTAGCCATCAGGAGATCATTGGAGACTTTTGTGAGGGCCGTTTCGGTAGAGTGCAGAGTGCGGAAGCCAGATTGTAAGGGGTCAAGAAGAGAGTTAGCAGAAAGATAGCGGATTAAACGAGAATAGACCAAGCGTTCCAAGATTTTGGAGATAAAACGAAGGTTAGAGACAGGTCGATAGTTAGCAGCACAGGACGGGTCAAGGGAGGATTTCCTCAGTAGTGGGGATATGACAGCATGTTTGAAAGAGGATGGGAAAATCCCAGGAGAGAGAGAGGTTAAATATTTTAGTAAGGTAAGTCGTGACGGCAGGTGACAGAGACTGGAGAAGGTGTGAGGGGAAAGGGTCACTACTGCAGGTCGTAGGGCGAGCAGAAGAAAGTAGCTGAGATACTTCCTCCTCTGTAACAGGTTCAAAAGATGATAATGAGTAGTCTGAAGTGCAGCTGGTGAGGGTGTCAGTGCCACCTGGGGATTGGGCAGTTATTTCCTGATGGATCTTATCAATTTTATCATGGAAATAAGTGGCCAGGTCACCTGCGCTAAGGTCTGTGAATGGCATCTGCACCTTGGGAGTGAGTAAGGAGTGAAAAGTTTCAAATATCCTTTTAGGGTTACAGGAGAGAGAAGAGATGAGAGTGGTGAAATAGGCTTGTTTGGCGAGGTGAAGGGCAGAATTATAGGTTTTAAGCATAAATTTAAAGTGGAGGAAGTCTGCAGGTATACGTGATTATCTCCACAGACATTCAGCACACCTAGAGCACCGCTGAAGAAAACGTGTCTGTGGCGTGTGCCAGGGTTGCTGCCTCCTGCGTCTAACCTTTCGAGTGGAGGGGGAGGGGGGAGTCGCCTCATCCAATGCACTCTTAAGGGTTTCATTATAGTGACTGGTGGCCAGATTGGGACAGGACAGTGAAGAGATGGGGGACAGAGAGGACTGTAGAGTATCTGAGAGGTGCTGGGTGTTAATAGCACGTAGATTCCTATATGTATGATGAGTAGGTGTGTCCTGTGAAGGAGAGAAAGCACTGATGGTGAGAGACAGAAGGTTATGGTCAGAGAGTGGCAGAGAAGAGTTAGTAAATTTAGAAACTGTGAGGAGTCGATGGAAGACAAGATCAATGGTGTTGCCATCTACATGTGTGGCAGAAGAGGAAAGTTGTGAAAGACCAAAAGACGTTGTTATTGAGAGAAACTGTGAGGCAGCTGGGGAGACAGGGGTGTCAGTGGGGATGTTACAGTCACCCATGATGAGGGCAGGAATTTCACTGGATAAAAAGAGGGGAAGCCAAGAAGCGAAGTGATCCAGAAATTGGTAGGGTGAGCCGGGTGGACGGTAGATCACAGCTACACATAAGGAGAGTGGGCGGAAAAGTCTGATGGCAAATGAGGGAAAAGTGAGTGAGGGTATCGGAGGGAAGACCTGAAAAGTGCACTGCGGTGACAGAAGTATCCCTACCCCTCCACCCTTCCTGTTGTCAGGCCTAGAGGTGTGTGAGAATTGTAGGCCGCCATGAGACAGAGCAGCAGGGGAGGCCGTATCAGGCTGCTGGATCCAGGTTTCAGTAAGGGCAAAAAGGATGAGAGATTTACTGAGGAATAAGTCATTAATATAGACTATAATGTTTCCGCCAGAAAAATGCGGAAGGGGAATGGGGGACAGAAACCGCCAATGTAAACCGAGCACAGGTGTGAATCCACCTATTGCTAATAGCAACCAATCCCAGTGCAGTGTATATGCGGCCCCTCAGGATCTGAGACTCGCTGTTACCCCGGCCCCATGAGGTATCCATTATTAAGTATCTACTATATACTCTTGTAATGTCATGTGGTCTGGGATTCCCTTCCTTCTCCCATTCCTTGTATATTTGGGTCTTCCCCTTCTCCTTGGTCTCCCTTTTATAGGTTTTTATGTTTTTCTCCTTACATTATGCTGTACATTATGGGTTTTTATATGTGATCTTTATTTGTATGCCCCCTGCGTGGGGTTTTCTAGATTTTGTACCTTTTTTATAGTATTTTCTTTATTTGTATTTTAATTAAAACTTTTTTGATACTAAATATAAAATTAAAATGAGATTTTTCACTAAAAATATTCAATGTCCTGTTTTCATTTTGGTTTTCTCTGTGGTCTATAAAAAACTTTCATCAAACAGGTTTTCTGGGCTGTAGGGAATTTCTGATACTCCACGGTCCGTGGCTTACACTGACTGCAGAGTGTGACCTCTGCCCCGACACAGGCGTGATGACGTCATTCATCAGTGCCTGCGAACAGAAGGAAGACGCTCTTCGTGAGACTGGCTAAGTAACAAACTACTGTGTGGTGGCCCACTGTGAAGCATCTAATACTGTATGGGGGGACACTGTGAAGCATCTAATACTGTATGGGGGACACTGAAGCATCTAATACTGTATGGGGAACACTGAAGCATCTAATACTGTATGGGGGACACTGATGTATCTAATACTGTATGGGGGGACACTGAAGCATCTAATACTGTATGGGGGACACTGATGTATCTAATACTGTATGGGGGACACTGATGTATCTAATACTGTATGGGGGACACTGATGTATCTAATATTGTATGGGGGGACACTGAAGCATCTAATACTGTGTGGGGGGCACTGAAGCATCTAATACTGTAAGGGGGGGGACACTGAAGCATCTAATACTGTGTGGGGGACACTGAAGCATCCAATACTGTATGGGGGGGGACACTGTGAAGCATCTAATACTGTATGGGGGGGACACTGAAGCATCTAATACTGTGTGGGGGACACTGAAGCATCTAATACTGTATGGGGGACACTGAAGCATCTAATACTGTATGGGGGGGACACTGAAGCATCTAATACTGTGTGGGGGGGACACTGAAGCATCTAATACTGTGTGGGGGGGACACTGAAGCATCTAATACTGTATGGGGGGGAGACACTGAAGCATCTAATACTGTATGGGGGACACACTGAAGTATCTAATACTGTATGGGGGACACACTGATGTATCTAATACTGTATGGGGGGGACAGTGAAGCATCTAATACTGTAAGGGGGACACTGAAGCATCTAATACTGTGTGGGGGACACTGAAGCATCTAATACTGTATGGGGGGGACACTGAAGCATCTAATACTGTATGGGGGGGGACACTGATGTATCTAATACTGTGTGGGGGACACTGAAGCATCTAATACTGTGTGGGGGGCACTGAAGCATCTAATACTGTATGGGGGGACACTGAAGCATCTAATACTGTATGGGGGACACTGAAGCATCTAATACTGTGTGGGGGACACTGAAGCATCTAATACTGTATGGGGGACACTGAAGCATCTAATACTGTGTGGGGGGGGACACTGAAGCATCTAATACTGTATGGGGGACACTGAAGCATCTAATACTGTATGGGGGACACTGAAGCATCTAATACTGTGTGGGGGGGGACACTGAAGCATCTAATACTGTATGGGGGACACTGAAGCATCTAATACTGTATGGGGGACACTGAAGCATCTAATACTGTATGGGGGACACTGATGTATCTAATACTGTATGGGGGACACTGATGTATCTAATACTGTATGGGGGACACTGATGTATCTAATACTGTATGGGGGACACTGATGTATCTAATACTGTATGGGGGACACTGATGTATCTAATACTGTATGGGGGGGACACTGAAGCATCTAATACTGTATGGGGGGGACACTGAAGCATCTAATACTGTATGGGGGACACTGAAGCATCTAATACTGTGTGGGGGACACTATGAAGCATATAATTCTGAGTGGGGGCCACTGTGGAGCATATAATACTGTGTGGGGGCAATTCTGGAGCATATAATACTGTGTGGGGGCCACTGTGAAGCATATAATACTGTGTGGGGGCCACTGTGGAGCGCAATGTACTGTGTGGGGGCCACTGTGGAGCGCAATGTACTGTGTGGGGGCCACTGTGGAGCACACTGTACTGTGTGGGGGCCACTGTGGAGCGCAATGTACTGTGTGGGGGCCACTGTGGAGCGCAATGTACTGTGTGGGGGCCACTGTGGAGCGCAATGTACTGTGTGGGGGCAACTGTGGAGCGCAATGTACTGTGTGGGGGCAACTGTGGAGCGCAATGTACTGTGTAGGGTCCCTTCACTATTTATATCACACAGTATCTGTTTTATAGCAGACATGTGATACAGGCTGTAATAACATTGCACGGTCAATATAAAACAGATCCTGGTTAATTTAAGGTTAAATTGCCATGTTGGCACTTTGCGATAATTTAGTGGGTTTTGGGTTGCAGTTTGGGCACTCGGTCTCTTAATGGTTCGCCATCACTGGTCTATAGGGTCCACTGGTAACCGCTTTTTTATGCGTACAGGTTTCTGTTTGGTGGGTCCCCAAGCGGAATTCCCATTCCCAACGGAAACCCATGCGCAGATGTGAACCGGGCCATAGTGATCTATATTACAGGGAGTTTTGCTCATCTGACCCATAGTCAATCCAGGAAATGCGGCCAATACATCGACCACATCTAAATGTGCCAATAGGCTCAGATTAGAGAGAGGAGACGCAGATACGGAGCAGGAAGAATGAGACTTGAAGTATTAGGATTTATCATATCTATATAGAGCAGGGTAAGTTCTAGTGGGCTGAGGTCCTTCTGCCCATAACCAGCTCTCTGTAGTGGGCCGTTACAGACAGCCGGGGGCCACAGCTGACCAGCGCTCACGATAGCGCTGCAGCCTCTTCAGTATTTGGCCACCATAGTGCCATACATTTGTACAATGACTGTGCTTGATTTCACAGCTCATTTATTTGAATGGGACTGAGCTGGGATCAGGTCATGTGACTTACGTCATAGGACCTGTAAAACGAAGGCGGTTCTCACTGCGGCTTCAAACAGCCGATCAAAGCCCCACGGATCTTAAATCGATCAGATAAGTCATCAATAAAAAGGAGCTGAGAAGCGCGGCGGAATACGTTGGCGCTATAAATAATAGAAATAATAATAAACCATGTTGATGCTTATAAATAAATAAATGAATGAATTCCACTTCTAGATACATGACAGGGGATTTAGTTTTCTTCTATAAAACAGGCTCCTTTAGCTGACTAGGATTCAGACACAACCTCAATTAGACATTTATTTACCTCCTTTCCGACCGCCAAGATCCAGTCACGCAGGCGCTGAGGAGACTCCTAGTGCTGTGAGCCGCCTCCACAGCCCGCCGAACTAAGCTCCGCCCTAAGGCACGTCATGTGGTGACGTACAGCTGCTGCCGGAGTGCAGCCTAGCCACGCCCCTAACAGGCGGATCCAGGCGCTGAAGTTCGGGCACTTCACCCTGAAGAGCGGCGTCCTGTCCCCTGTGTACTCCGATGTGAGGGGGGAGCGTGTCCCACCCGGCGCTGCTCAAGCAGGTAGGAGGAAGGAGACTCTGGGCTAGAGGGGCAATAGAGAAGGAGAGGGGAGGGCAGGGGACAGGAGGGGAGGGCAATAGAGAGAGCAGGGGACAGGAGGGGAGGGCAATGGGGAGGGGAGGGGAGGGCAATGGGGAGGGGAGGGGAGGGCAATGGGGAGGGGAGGGCAATGGGGAGGGGAGGGGAGGGCAATAGAGAGAGCAGGGCAGGGGACCGGAGGGGAGGGCAATAGAGGATAGGGGAGAGGAGGGCAATGGGGAGGGGAGGGGAGAGGAGGGCAATGGGGAGGGGAGAGGAGAGGAGGGCAATGGAGAGGGGAGGGGAGGGCAATAGAGAGAGCAGGGCAGGGGACCGGAGGGGAGGGCAATAGAGGATAGGGGAGAGGAGGGCAATGGGGAGGGGAGGGGAGAGGAGGGCAATGGGGAGGGGAGAGGAGGGCAATGGGGAGAGGAGAGGAGGGCAATGGAGAGGGGAGGGGAGGGCAATAGAGAGAGCAGGGCAGGGGACCGGAGGGGAGGGCAATAGAGGATAGGGGAGAGGAGGGCAATGGGGAGGGGAGGGGAGAGGAGGGCAATGGGGAGAGGAGAGGAGGGCAATGGAGAGGGGAGGGGAGGGCAATAGAGAGAGCAGGGCAGGGGACCGGAGGGGAGGGCAATAGAGGATAGGGGAGAGGAGGGCAATGGGGAGGGGAGAGGAGGGCAATGGGGAGGGGAGGGGAGGGGAGAGGAGGGCAATGGGGAGGGGAGAGGAGAGGAGGGCAATGGAGAGGGGAGGGGAGGGCAATGGAGAGGGGAGGGGAGGGCAATAGAGAGGGCAGGGGACCGGAGGGCAGGGCAATAGTGAGGGCAGGGCAATAGAGAGGGCAGGGGATTGGAGGGGAGGGCAATAGAGAGGGGAGGGCAGGGGACCGGAGGAGAGGGCAATAGAGAGAGCAGGGCAGGGGACCGGAGGGGAGGGCAATAGAGGATAGGGGAGAGGAGGGCAATGGGGAGGGGAGGGGAGAGGAGGGCAATGGGGAGGGGAGGGGAGAGGAGAGGAGGGCAATGGGGAGAGGAGGGCAATGGGGAGGGGAGGGGAGGGCAATGGGGAGGGCAATAGAGAGGGCAGGGGACCGGAGGGCAGGGCAATAGTGAGGGCAGGGCAATAGAGAGGGCAGGGGATTGGAGGGGAGGGCAATAGAGAGGGGAGGGCAGGGGACCGGAGGAGAGGGCAATAGAGAGGGGAGGGCAGGGGACCGGAGGAGAGGGCAATAGAGAGGGGAGGGTAATAGAGAGGGCAGGGCAGGGGACCGGAAGGGAGGGCAATAGAGAGGGGAAGGCAATAGAGAAGGGAGGGCAGTGGACCGGAGGGGAGGGCAATAGAGAGGGCAGGCAGAGCAAAAGAGAGGGGAGGGCAATAGAGAGGGGAGGCACTGAATGGTGTTGGCGATAGAAGGGTATGTACTGGATGGAGGGGGTCTTAGGAGGTGCCATTAAGATGGAGATGCTGGACAGAGAGGGCAGACAGATATTTAGTGGAATGGTGAGAGGGCAGTACAATGTGAGAATAGATATATTCCTCCTGTATGTATCTGCTCCCTCGTAGTGATGGGGGTAGATCTGTGTACCGCCCTCTACTTGCCCACTGACTCTGTGTTCCCTGCAGGTTGCTGTTCGCCTCTACCACACGGCCCAGGATGCCGGGGTTCAGTATAAGACTGGGGGGCAATAGAGAGGGGGACCGGACCGGAGGAGGAGGGGGGGCAATAGAGAGGGGGACCGGACCGGAGGAGGAGGGGGGGGGCAATAGAGAGGGGGACTGGACCGGAGGAGGAGGAGGGGCAATAGAGAGGGGGACCGGACCGGAGGGGGGGCAATAGAGAAGGGGACCGGACCTGAGGAGGGGGGGCAATAGAGAGGGGGACCGGACCGGAGGAGGGGGGGCAATAGAGAGGGGGACCGGACCGGAGGGGGGGTGCTGAATGGTGTTGGCGATAGAAGGGTATATACTGGATGGAGGGGGTGTTAGAAGGTGTCAGTAGGAGGGAGATGCTGGACAGAGAGGGCAGACAGATTTTTAGTGGAATGGTGAGAGCGCAGTACAATGTGAGAATAGATATATTCCTCCTGTATGTATCTGCCCCCTCGTAGTGATGGGGGTAGATCTGTGTACCGCCCTCTACTTGCCCACTGACTCTGTGTTCCCTGCAGATTGCTGATCGCCTCTACCAGACGGCGCAGGATGCCGGGGTTCAGTATAAGACTGTGGCATTCCATACACTGCGCTCTCCCTCGCCAACTTCATTAGTGCGTTTCATCTGGTGCCGATGCTGACCCGCAGGAAGGAGACCAAAGATTATGGTGAGTTCCTTCTGGATCATGTGATCTGTTCAGGTTCCTGTAGATCTTTGCACTATTTCCAATCTTGTAGTTTTTTGGATCTTTCTTTCATCTTCTCTGTTCTAGGAACCAAGCCTCTGGTGGACGGTGCCATCACCCCCGGGGAGACCTGTCTGATCATTGAAGATGTGGTGACGAGTGGCTCTAGTGTCCTGGAGACGGCGGAGCTGCTGAGGAGGGAGGGGCTCCAGGTGACAGACGCCATCGTGCTGGTGGACTGAGAGCAGGGCGGCCGGGAGAAGCTGGCGGAGAACGGTATCAGACTGCACTCCACGTGCACCCTCACCCAGCTCATGGACGTGTTGCAGCGTCTGGGGAAGGTGGACGCAGAGACGGAGAACGTGCAGAGATTCATCATTGACAATAAGTTGACTACTCCAGTCCAGACCCACAGCCCTGTCCTCACTACTCCACCCGTGCCGCTCTTCCAGACACTCGCCCAATAGCAAAGCGGCTGCTGCACCTCATGGAGGAGAGCAATGGTATCCTATCATCCAGTAACCTTGTAAAGGGAAGTGCTTACCACAGA